>CP139503.1:338381532-338981532 GCA_021014915.2 Artemisia tridentata subsp. tridentata | reverse complement strand
AAGGAAAAGCTCGAGGGTGGGTATTCCGTCCCCTCGTTCTGAGATGGATGCTTTTGCCGAGCTCTTTTACCGTCGACACCTTGTACCATATATAAAGATAGAGATAATTACCATTTGCTTCCAAGTTACGGCAAAACAATAAGGAAAATGTCAAACATGTCCTTTAAGACTACGTTTAAAAAATTACGATATGCATAATTAAATTGATTATAATTTTAGAATAAGTACCACTTAGCCCTTGAATTTAATTTCTATCAACCAACTTAATGTACCACCCAGATTGCATGTTTTTATTTAAAATCCTAACAATAGACGTAAAAGATCACTTTCTCTATAAAAAAAATGATCGTCTGATTGCTATTATTTTCGTTTAGAAATTTACTTCTTACTAAGCAACTATAATTCTGATCGACATTTTTCTTTGGGAAAATACCATAAAAAAAATTACACTTGTCAAAAAATCATCTTCAGTGTAGCGAATTAAAAAAAAAATAAAATAAAAAAAAATAATAATATAATAAAAAAAAAAATTGTGAACATTAATGTTGACACTTTTGTCTTTGTGTAAATAGCATAACCATTTTACCCTTCCAAATTACATAAATGATTCTTGTGGGTTTGCGAAAATTGCATCCACCCTCCCTAGGCTAAATTACATAAATGGTCTCTGTCGTTTGGAGAAAATTGCATCCACCGTCCCTATTTTTTTCCGATTTTTTTTCGAAATTCTTTTTCAATTTTTTTTAGTAATTTTTTTGACGATTTTTTTTTCTGAAATAACTTTTTTAGAAATTTTTTTTCGTGACATGTGAAAAAAAAATTGAAATTTTTTTTCGTAATATTTTCTAATAAAATTTTTTTCCGATAAAAAAATTTCACTTGTGACAAAAAAAAAATCACATGTGACGGAAAAAATGTTTTCAATAAAAAATTTTGATTTTTTTTACATGTGCCGAAAATAAAAGTTAAAAAAAAATCAAAAAAAACGGATGAAAACGTAAGAAAAACGAACGAAAACGGGTGAAAACGTATAAAAACGGACTAAAACGTATAAAAAACGTAGATTAAAACGTATATAAAACCGTAACGGATTAAAAAAAAAAAAAAATTATGAGGGACAGTGGATGCAATTTACCCTAAGGAAAGTGGATGCAATTTTCAAAAATCAACGAGTAAAATAGTCATCACAGAATATTTTTTTGTCTTTATTACTCATATAAAGACAAAAATGTCAACATTAGTGTTCACAAGAGTATTTTTTTTTAGTTCGCTATTGTGAAAATGATTTTTTTGACAAGTATAATACTTTTTATGGTATTTTCCCTTTTTCTTTTGCTCTTGAATAATTAGTATGTGATATTAATATATTAAAAAATAATTATATATTGCCGATGTTGAATAAATAATAGGGAATCAGATGAATTATGAGGTTAGTAATAGAAAAAAAAAGGAATAAAACTACTTTTATAGATGCGTTTCTATATTTCTATTTTCTTAAAGTATGCGTATTATTGTGATAGAAAAGCAGTGGCTTTTTTTTTGTTAGATATAGGTCTAGTGAGATAACAAAAGAAAAACGCGCAAACCTTATACCTTTTCTAAAGAGTCTACTCACATTTCATAATATTATTTTCAATTATATTATTATCTAAAATCATGATTAATAGGTATGATTAACAGTGTTGCAAAAATCGGGCGAATCGGCCGATTAATCGGCGATTCCAAGGTAATCGGCCCTGGAACTTGGAGAGAATTCCAAGGTAATCGGCCGATTAATCGGCCGAGTCAAGAAAATCGGCCGATTAATCGGTAAAAAATCGCTAATCGGCCCCGGATCGCCTCAGTACTGATTCACGATTTTTGCAACATTATTAACAATATTATGAATACTTATAAATTTATAATAAGTTTGTATAGTCAAACACTTAAGAGAATGTAGAAAGAAAAAACAATGCACATGCATTATTGGTATAAAGATTCTAATCCATTATTTATAGGATTCATATTTTTTAAAAATGCGATATTCTAAGGAATCCAATTTATGTAATTCAAGTTTACCTGGAGATGATACATAAGAATTTATCATATAGAGGATTAATAAGTACGACGTATTAAGGAACATTTGATGATATTCTACTAATGCTAAAGAAAGGTAATAAAGAAGTGTCTAATTGGGGTTTGATTACATATGATTATATTTTATTATGAATTTTTTATAGTAATCTATGCTGATTTAAACTTATAAGGTTTTAAAGGAATCAACTTGACGATTAAAATATTTATTAGGTGCTTTGGAAAATATGAATGAAAGGACTTTCTTAACAAATGATTATTTATCAATCCCGTATCCCAACCTTATAAGAAGCTTGATTTGTATGCATTGACAAAGTGTAAATGTTTGCTCTGAAAGGAAAAAAAAAGGGACAAAGTAAACGGGTGGTTCAAAAAGAATAATATTTGTTCATATTCTTTTCATTTGAATTATGATCGTGTTTTAAGTTTTAAAGTTCTAGAAGCAATATCTAGTAGAAACTAGACCAAAAAGGCTTAGAGTACAATGGAGCACAATTTGTACAGGTTGTTGTATTGTTTTTAGTTTTATTTATAGAACAAAGTATTACGAGTACTCCGTATAAGGGATCACACTACCGAGGTTCACTTACACTGTGTTTTCGTGACTTTAAAAAAAAATAAAGAAAATGAAGTGAAACAAAAAGGTTGTGTTATCGAGTATCACTTAAGGAGAAAAGAAAAAGACTGAAAAAAGGTAATTTTGATGATTTTGAAATAAAATGTTTCATTTCAGAATTAGGCTGAAAATGTTTACTTCATATCTTTATGTTTCCTTACTAAACAAACTTAAGAACTGAGCACTAATGACTTAAATAGATTGCAGGATGTCGACCCTTAAACTACACTGGACTTTATAATAGTACTTGTGGGTTTAAATCCTTAAGAAGCTCATGCCTATACTCGACTCGACCAAAATCATATAGACTTGGTTGCTCAAGATTATGACTAATGAACGTGGTTGACATGATTAATTGAGCTAGCCTTTGATGGATTAGTTAAAACTGTTTTCTGGACATGTTTAGAGCCCATGTCAAGTTTCTACAGAGGCTTTTGCCTTTAAGCATTTGTTTTGTGTTTCTAATTCATATCATCAAATAAGTACACGTTTTGTATATCATTATCTCATGTTTATTGCTCATAATTATTGCATTTGTGTATGATTTAGTATTTAATTATTATCTATTTGTATTATGGGTAGAAAACGGAGCAATTGATGAAAGGACACAAAAATTCACAAGAATTAATGCAAAATCAAGTAATCAGGATTGGATGACGAATTAAGGAGGAAATGACACGACGAATTCAAGTTCGTTGGAGGATTTGTAAGGTGAATTACTCAAGGAAGGATAAACTTGTGATTAGAATTTGATTATGGATGGCTCGTAAACAAATCAATTGAAGAAACGAAGCCAAAAGATGAAATCAAGTTTACGTGATGTCCTTAGAAGATGCTTTTGTATTTTGGTCATAAATCCTCCATCCGAACTCCGGTTTAGTTGATTCAAAAGGCCACAGAAAAGGAAAAAGGAGATCTTCAATCAGAGAGTGGATACGGCGTATCAATGTTTAGTGGATATGCCGTATCGATGATACGTAATATCCATTTAGTGGATAATTCGTATCCGTGATGGGTTTTGAGAATCTTATAAATTTAACCTTAAACCGATATCTGGTTATCAATCCTTTACTCAGATCGATTCCTAGGGATTCTCCACAGCTAAAACCCACCATTAAAGACACTCATCATCAAAGAGAAAATCCTCAATCATCATAACTTTTGTTAATCACTCGGCTTGCACATCGAGTTCACTATGACTTCTTTATGTTTATCTTTTTATTTACACTTGTTATATTTGCTGCGATTGTTGGTTAACAACCTCGTTTGTTAGCATAGTTATAAACCTTTATGCTATTTGACTTAGATTTATATGTTTTCATAATATTATTTTCAATTATATTATTATCTAAAATCATGATTAATAGGTATGATTAACAATATTATGAAGGGTTTTTCTAACTTCTGCCCTAGGGCACAAGTTAAGCACACCAAAAGTACAATGTGATTCATAAAAAATACTCAATGACCTATATAAAAGTACACTTATCTGTATTTTTCTGTGGGTCCCTGAGTACTTTTTTATATTTTTGGTGTGATTAACTTGTGACTTTAGGGCACAAGTTAGAAAAATCCTATTATGAATACTTATAAATTTATAATAAGTTTGTATAGTCAAACGCTTGAGAGAATGTAGAAAGAAAAAACAATGCACATGCATTATTGGTATAAACTATAAAGATTCTAATCCATTATTTATAGGATTCATATTTTTTTAAAATGCGATATTCTAAGGAATCCAATTTATGTAATTCAAGTTTACCTGGAGATGATACATAAGAATTTCTCATATAGAGGATTAATAAGTACGACGTATTAAGGAACATTTGATGATATTCTACTAACGCTAAAGAAAGGTAATAAAGAAGTGTCTAATTGGGGTTTGATTACATATGATTATATTTTATTATGATTTTTTTATAGTAATCTATGCTGATTTAAACTTATAAGGTTTTAAAGGAATCAACTTGACGATTAAAATATTTATTAGGTGCTTTGGAAAATATGAATGAAAGGACTTTCTCAACAAATGATTATTTATCAATCCCGTATCCCAACCTTATAAGAAGCTTGATTTGTATGCATTGACAAAGTGTAAATGTTTGCTCTGAAAGGATTAAAAAAAAAAGGGACAACGTAAACGGGTGGTTCAAAAAGAATAATATTTGTTCATATTCCTTTCATTTGAAATATGATCGTGTTTTAAGTTTTAAAGTTCTAGAAGCAATATCTAGTAGAAACTAGACCAAAAAGGCTTAGAGTACAATGGAGCACAATTTGTACAGGTTGTTGTATTGTTTTTAGTTTTATTTATAGAACAAAGTATTACGAGTACTCCGTATAAGGGATCACACTACCGAGGTTCACTTACACTGTGTTTTCGTGACTTTAAAAAAAAGTAAAGAAAATAAAGTGAAACAAAAAGGTTGTGTTATCGAGTATCACTTAAGGAAGAAAAGAAAAAGACTTAAAAAAGGGTAATTTGGATGATTTTGAAATAAAATATTTCATTTCAAAATTAGCCTCAAAATGTTTACTTCATATCTTTATGTTTCCTTACTAAACAAACTTAAGAACTGAGCACTAATGACTTAAATAGATTGCATGACGTCAACCCTTAAACTACACTGGACTTTATAATAGTACTTGTGGGTTTAAATCCTTAAGAAGCTCATGCCTATACTCGACTCGACCAAAATCATATAGACTTGGTTGCATAAGATTATGGCTAATGAACGTGGTTGACATGATTAATTGAGCTAGTCTTTGATGGATTAGTTAAAATTGTTTTCCGGACATGTTTAGAGCCCATGTCAAGTTTCTACAGAGGCTTTTGCCTTTATGCATTTGTTTTGTGTTTCTACTTCATATCATCAAATAAGTACACGTTTTGTATACATTATCTCATGTTTATTTCTCATAATTATTGCATTTGTGTATGATTTAGTATTTAAATATTATCTATTTGTATTATGGGTAGAAAACGGAGCAATTGACGAAAAGACAAAAAAATTGACAAGAATTAATGCAAAATCAAGTAATCAGGATTGGATGACGAATTGAGGAGGAAATGACACGACGAATTCAAGTTCGTTGGAGGATTTGTAAGGTGAATTACTCAAGGAAGGATAAACTTGTGATTAGATTTTGATTATGGATGGCTCGTAAACAAATCAATTGAAGAAACGAAGCCAAAAGATGAAATCAAGTTTACGTGATGTCCTTAGAAGATGCTTTTGTATTTTGGTCATAAATCCTCCATCCAAACTCCGGTTTAGTTGATTCAAAAGGCTACAAAAAAGGAAAAAGGAGATCTTCTATCTGAGAGTGGATACGGCGTATCAATGTTTAGTGGATATGTCGTATCGACGATACGTAATATCCATTTAGTGGATAAGTCGTATCCGCGACGGGTTTTGAGAATCTTATAAATTTAACCTTAAACCGATATTTGGTTATCAATCCTTTACTCCAGTCGATTCCTAGGGATTCTCCACAGCTAAAACCAACCATTGAAGACACTCATCATCAAAGAGAAAATCCTCAATCATCATAACTTTTGTTAATCACTCGGTTTGCACATCGAGTTCACTATGACTTCTTTATGTTTATCTTTTTATTTACACTTGTTATATTTGCTGAGATTGTTGGTTAACAACCTCGTTTGTTAGCATAGTCATAAACCTTTATGCTATTTTGTTAGAGTTTGCGGATATAAATTAATATTTGTATGTCCAGTTTCGAACACGCGACTTCGGGATTGCACACATTACGTATGAGTCTCAATGTATTAATAATTAATATAATGATTTATGATTAATTATTAAATCACAAATATTTATATGATCGAACAAGAAAAAAAAGAGGGGGTTAAATGTCAATTTTTAGAACTTGAGGAGGTGTTGGACTCAAACTTGGAGAGCAAGTTTGGAGTGTATATAAACACCTCATGGCTTCATAAATCGGATGACATAAAAATATCCCTAAACGATTTGATAAATCGATTCACTTTTTCTTCACCTACTGACAACTTATACGAACAGTCAAAGGGCAATGATAGGAGTAGTACTATGCATGTGCATGTATCATTGATACGTGTGTGTTTAGCATGTACAGCACATGGAAGTTGCGTATGAATATGTGTAGCATATTCATGTCCCTCCTTTATCTTCTTGTTAGTGGGATTCGATCATGTATTATCAAGAACATCAAACCTTAGGTGCTGTGATGTTTTATTTGTGATACATGAACCTAGCTTTTCACATTGAGATGCTAGTAATACGTGTGTACAAGAACGGAGATCAAGCTTACTTTAGCTTGAGTTATTTTCCCAATTCGATTTGTAGGTGGTCGATTCATTAAACCCTAATTAGGGTTTATACCTTGTTCTTGGAGTGCACGATTCCTTGTTCTTGCTAGGAATAAAAAAGGTACGCGTTTATTTAATTTTAGTTAATTAATTATATGTTATTGTAGATCCAATCCGCTGTGCATGCTTTGATGTTCATTATGTGGTTATTAGTTTATAGTTGTATGATTCTAATATTCCAACAGTGGCATCATGAGCCCGTTTTTAACATGTAATTAATTTCTAAAAACATTAAAATTGAATCTTGTTTGAATAGATAACATGCAATCATGATTGTTCTAGGGTTTTAATTTTCAAACCTTAATTTTTTATTTGGGTCGACACCCATATTTAATTTTTTAGGGTTTTAGTTTTTGTAGAAAACTTGTAGAAACCCTAGGATTGCATGCAATTTTAAGGATTAATTAATGAATACTTTATGTGATGTCATTAATTAAAGATTGCGTACTATATAGGCTTGTAAATATGTGATACATGATTTTAAGTGCTATATGAGATCCATGACAAAATCTTGCATGTTTTGTCATGGAATGTTATGTGTTTAATTTGCTACATGTTTTAAGATAAATCTAAAATTAGGGAAGACCCTAATTAAATATATTAATTAATTGGTTATGTGCAATGTGGTATCTAGTTAATTAAAACTTACGCGGCCAAGTTATTTGGCGTATGTGGTCCATTGGGTACAATGAGCTCGAAAACCAATGGGAGTTTTATTGATTAGATACATTATAAATTCACATAGAAAATTAATAGGATTTATCAAAAAAGTTTGCATGTGGCTATATGATATTGTTAATGATCATATATGTGTTATTGGGTGTTTATTTTTTTTTTCAATTACTTGTCCTTTGTGTTTAATTATGATGGATTGTAACATTAAAGAGGGTAATTTTTTGAATAAAAAATAAATGAACCTAGTAACTATGAAACCTTTGTTGTAAAATATTTAATTGCCAAGTCTTATGTGCCGATAGTGGTTCGCTTCGCACGGTAATTTGCTCCCAGGCGAGACTAGCAATTAATAATTTACTACATAAAATGGTTTTAAACTTTAAATCTTAAAGTTTTAATTGATTGATGCGACCGTACAAAAGTGGTCGAAGCGGCGGACCTATTATTGACAAACTATAAAGTGTGTATAAGGAGGCTTGACATTAAATTGTCATCCGAAAGGGGCGCGTTTTTAATTAGCTTCGGCGGACGTTTGCCCCTCCGCTCGCCTGTGCGTCAATAATAGACTTACCAAGTACATCATGAAAAAGTACGAAGCATCTTAAGGCAATGTTGTAAGTTTCTCAACGCCATCAATTAAATTTTGTTGATTTAAGCTGCAAATGAGTAAACAGTTTTTTTGTAGAAAACATATGATACAAAGATGAATGCATGACATCTTTGTACATATTTTTTTGATTACACATAAAAAATTTAATACCCTTAAAATTTAAGTAATATGCCATCCAACTACAAAAAGGAACACCTAAGGTTTCATCCTACATCACTATCAGCCAAAGCTGAATGTTGATGTTCAAAGGGTGGTTGTCTAAGGGTAAATTGAGTACTTTCATTGCTAGCAGCCAAAGCTGAATGCGATGAAACGACGTCAATTTACAGTTTCTTAAGTTGGTTAACTTAATTGAGCAGTTTCATTACTAGCAGCCAAAGCTGATGTAATGGAACGGCGTCAAGGCATAAAGATTTGGGGATGAAACATGCTTACATTTGCAACTGAGGTTGGCATAATATGTAAGTCCCATGATTCTAGGAATTGCAATTGGATATTGGCAATTGAGTGTAGCTCTACCTTATTGAGTATTTTCATTGCTAGCAGCCAAAGCTGATGTGATGAAACGACGTCAATTTGGATCCTAATTTTCAATGAAAATTAAATGGTAAAATTTTATTTACCGTGGGTGTTTAATTTTCTTGAAAAGTTATTATCAAAAATACTAAAATTGAATTTTGAAAATTCTTTTAATGTATTTAATGCAACGTTAAAACCGTAAACGTGGGGTTTTCTTTTAGTAGTAAATTGATCTGCACCTGTAGGGGGTTTTGGAGAGAGTCAATTTTTACTGAAAAGAATAAACCTAGTCTACTTTCCGTGTGAAGAGTAAGACTTAATCCTATTCCTTTTCGTGAGAGAGAAAGGTATAATAGGAAAATTAGAATTGTCTAAATTCTAAGAAATAAATCATGGCGAATTTCTTAAGAAATTGCATGGTTAGGAGTTATTAAATTAGAAGCTAGACTAATTACCGCAAAAGGTGGTAAAAGGCAAACTAGAATGTTTGATCTAGTTGCTATGCTTTAACCATTTAAAGGTGCTACATACCATGATGGGGATGGTAGACCTAACTAAGGAAGAAATTACATACCCAATTCTTTCAAGTTAATTGCATTGATGGACATTCCATCATTGACAAAGTAGAATACATTCTTTGAGTACCTTAGTATCGTTACGTAAGGGATTAATCAAAGGTGTAGGAAAGTAAACAGCACGCTATTTGCTTTTACTGGTTATGCAACACTTACAATGTTGTCAAACCCAGTGGGAGCATTGTGTTGAAATTACTGAATAATGAGTTCATGTAGTGATCTTAAATTCAGTGGGAGCTACAAGTCTTGGTAGTAACCCGGATTATCTCTATAATCTCTTGAGATAAAATACTTTCCAATAATAGACACTTGTGGTATTAAGGATAGTCGTGTACGTTTCCTTACTAGACGAGGTGAGTCTATATCTACTTATATCTATGGCACAATCATATTAATCAAATAAGCAAACTATTGACATGTTGTTTATCTGATACGTGATGTTGTTCCATGCACAAGTGGGAGAAATCTTATTGTGTGCAAGCAACAACATAAAGGAATATGATTTAAAAGGTTCTCTTGACTGCAAGGTCAGAGATTGATGTTCTAATATGTTTTATACACATTCTAATTTATAGAACACTTGGAGTTAATATCTACTTTCATTACTAGATATTAATGACAAGGTAAATTACATACTTTCATCATTGCAGCCTCAGCTGATGTGATGAAACTATGTTAATTTACAAGTTTCTATAATTAGATAATTATTAGAACAAGTGTCGATATGAGAATAAGACTACTTCAAATGTGAATATTTATGTATTATTGCAATGACATGAATATATGAAGTAATCTTATACTACTTTATAATTTGAATGTTTATGTATTCTTGGAATAACATAAATATATGAAGTAAATAAATTAACTTGAAATAATATTGAAACCAAGTTGTGGTGTTCATGATTACTTTAGTTATGCATATTTATATTTTAGTATAAAGATATAAATATGAAGTCTTTTATAGTTATAAGACTTATAATAAAGTAAGACGTTAACTTGTTATGTTTTTTAATTAAGACATATACAAGGAGTCATTGAGTTGATCAATGATTTATAACGTAGATTGGGATTATAACAGTTTATGTTTTTTTTTTGGTAAGAAATAGGAATTAAGTGGCTTGGGCTAAAAGGCACTTATGTTATAAAGCATGCAATTGGCTTGGAAAATCTATTATACCATTAAATTGATTTAGTTGGTAAATAGGTAAGCCAAAACGAAATATATTTATCTCACATATTGTAAGATTAAATTACAATATTAATCCTAATGAAATACATAGTGTTTATGGTATGTTCAGTTAGGAGAATCAAACTCTTGTTATAATTGTTTGATTTGAGATAACTATATCCTCAATTCTTCCTAAAAGAAATCAAGGTTAGGAAATTGAGTATGGATTGGATATACTCAATTAAGACTCCAACCAAGAAGATTAATAAGACGCCATTTAATATGGAATGTGATCAATCACATTAAGTCTTAAAATTGAAGTTCATAATTTGTTAAACTACTTGTTGGGTAGATTATTAACAAATTAAGATAAGGAACTGTCAATACGTATTTGTAAAGTCCTAAAAGAGAACAAGTTTGTGTTACTCTATTTGCTAAGTATTTATAGTTAATCTATAAAATACAAAAGGCAAGTGAGAGTTTTTATCTTGATAAGATAAAATAACAAGATACATAATCTTTTAAATGCACTAGCAAAATCATAATGAGGATTTAACATGTTAGTGTTAAATCTCAAAGATGATGGAATTCTCATTTCATAGATTCGCAAGGATATCTCAAATATTTGTAGAATATGTTGAGGGTTATGAGTTACAGGATCGTGGTATGCCTGTTAATAAATTGCAAATGTTTATTTGGCAAATTACTCATACTATGAATAATAAGATGCAGTCCAAGAAGATAACTAGTTTGAAAACGTAGTTGATCTTGAACTCTATAGTTACACTATAGAATAGAGATGAATTTCTACAAAGGAAATGAAAATCCTATAGATTTAAATTCTTGTGTAGAAATCATATGGACAAAATTTGTATACATATTTAATATGTGAAAAGATTATCAAACACACTTAAGTAATTAAATGTGATTGAAATTCTTTCTAAGCACATTAAATATATAAAGATTATGATTGTCATTATTAGGTTCATTTATATGAAATTAATAATGGAATATCAAAACTCTTTCTTGTGTAATTACTTGTACGAGGACGAAAAGTAATTGAAAGGAGTGTTTGAATTCAAATAATCTTTAGAAGTATACAAAATGCAAATCATTTGTAAATGGATTAATGCATGCATCTAGAAGATATACTTATTTTTAGTTATTAAATCTAGTTTTGATTTATAATTAAATAAGATATTTCTTAATATTCCTAAAAGCTAGTGGGAGTGATATATTTATTTTCTTATTTCATGTATGTTGTATAACATATAGGAAGTAACATTCCATTAACATTTATATGTTAAGTCTTAGTTTGGAATGAAATTTCACATGAAAATTTAAAAAATAAAACCTTGAAATATATGTTTATTTGATTATAAGCATAAGCGGTAATAATAACTGATTCTAAAAAGAACATGATATACTATTAGAATAATCTAGATAGTAACATATCTTTGAAAAGATATGACATGAATAAATCTAAGGTTGACGAAAGGATTATTCATGTACATCATGTTGCTTGTTGTATCATGCTTGAATGAAAGATGATTGACAACATTAATATCTAATTATAAGTTATTAGATAGTCGAGTGTAATGGATATGGTTTAGAATTTACATCATCAGCCTGGATTTGCTCCAAAATTCTAAATATGAACCATATGGCAAGATGTTAATATAGATGACAAATCTTGTAAGATTTGTAGATGTCAAACATTACACGATGAATATTAAAAGTTTACGGGAACTTATGAAAGAGCATATTGTTGTTTGGATACAATGATGCTAATAAGATTGAGATGACACTCAATACTAGTCTTGGTGGGAGCTCATCCTTATTAGGAGACCATGTATACTAGTTATGCTCAATATGAGCATAGTTGCATTATACATAAAGAGTTAGAATACTTTAACTACAAAGGTTTGGTAGTTTAAATTGCCATAAATTTGCGATTGAGGATGTCATGCAATGTATGAAATATTATGTGGCAATATCTAGATAGATGAATGCACACATACAAGAATTTCATTATTGAAATAATTATTCTCAAAATTCTGATAGATCAACATTAGTTGATTTATGCCTTGTCAACAAGTATGTGGAACATGACTTGTGGTATAATTCATTAATGGAAATTATCATGCATTGATCTAGTTAGTATTTTGGATAAGGGATATTAAAGCAATTATTATTTTAATGAAATAAAGTGTGGATAACGTTTATTCTCATTTATAATATTGTATCCTATATTTGCATGTTTAAATCCGTGAATAACTTATGTTATTCTAAATTGTCCGTTGTCAATTAATAATATGGGAATATTATTGAACTAAGACAAATGTGAGGATTGGTAGAATGTACTGTAAGGTTGAGACACCAATATCACATGATATTCAATATTGGATAAATTGAATATAGGACTTATCCCAACTACATGATTATACTTTATGGATCGTCGTCATTAAGTAAATCATGAATATTTATCCTCAGACTTGAGATACCAGGTGACTGCCGAGGATGTAGCTCATTTTCTGTAAGGTAGTCTAATGCTATCCGTAACAGGTAGTTATAAGGGCTATTTTCAGAGGTGATGCAAAGTTCGAGGGTCACACTCGTAGTCAATAAAGGATTTGTTCCTTCAAATTTATTTTGAAGTATAATACTGTTGGGCCCCTCGTAGGATTGACAAGATGTTTGTACGGCCGTACCCAAAGTCTATCTGGAAGACGTTCAGATGTTTTGGTAATCTTGATCAATTATTAATAACGAGAAACAAAATAGTTAATTATGGAATGACCTAGATCCATATCCATATTAACGCGGTATTAGAAACAAAGGATAAGTATGATGATAAAATCATCACGTGGTTTTTCCAGGAAAACCATACTCAGATCAAGCTGGGGCATTGGGATCTGTTAAGCTAGACTAGCCCATGTCATTACAATATTAATGAATATCCAAGTGGGAGCTGTTAGAGTTTGTGGATATAAATTAATATTTGTATGTCCAGTTTTGAACACGAGACTTCGGGATTGCACACATTACGTATGAGTCTCAATGTATTAATAATTAATATAATGATTTATGATTAATTATTAAATCACAAATATTTATATGATCGAACAAGAAAAAAGAGAGGGGGTTAAATGTCGATTTTTAGAACTTGAGGAGGTGTTGGACTCAAACTTGGAGAGCAAGTTTGGAGTGTATATAAACACCTCGTGGCTTCATAAATCGGATGACATAAAAATATCCCTAAACGATTTGATAAATCGATTCACTTTTTCTTCACCTACTGACAACTTATACGAACAGTCAAAGGGCGATGATAGGAGTACTATGCATGTGCATGTATCATTGATCATGTATCATTGATACGTGTGTGTTTAGCATGTACAGTACATGGATGTTGCTTATGAATATGTGTAGCATATTCATGTCCCTCCTTTATCTTCTTGTTAGTGGGATTCGATCATGTATTATCAAGAACATCAAACCTTAGTTGTTAAGATGTTTTATTTGTGATACATGAACTTAGCTTTTCACATTGAGACGCTAGTAATACGTGTGTACAAGAACGGAGATCAAGCTTACTTTAGCTTGAGTTATTTTCCCAATTCGATTTGTAGGTGGTCGATTCATTAAACTCTAATTAGGGTTTATACCTTGTTTTTGGAGTGCACGATTCCTTGTTCTTGCTAGGAATCAAAAAGGTACGCGTTTATTTAATTTTAGTTAATTAATTATATGTTATTGTAGATCCAATCCGCTGTGCATGCTTTGATGTTCATTATTTGGTTATTAGTTTATAGTTGTATGATTCTAATATTCCAACATATTTGACTTGATTTATACGTTTTGATGAAGTCCCTTTTAGATAATTATTGAGTTTGTTCATTTATTACTTTTGTCTATATGTGCATAGCTTAGATTTATTCATAGGATGAACACTGAATATGAGGTAACCATATACAGTATTAATATTCTTTGTTTAGACGCCTCGTGTATACGTGGTTAGAGATACACAAATATCCATAACTAGGTAAACACTTGCTAGACTATTAGGTTAAAGTTAGCTAATTGTGAACATCGAGTTAACATATAGTTGGATGGTAACTAGGCTTTGTTAGCATCAATAACGAATCTCAATAGTTAGTTGAGCACTTAATGAGTGTAGATTGCTAAACCATTATCACCCCATCGGATTGGCAACTAATAGGCATACCGGTTAGGTTCTAGCTACCCGAACTAGGCTTAACCCATTTTAGATTCAATGGAAAAGGAAGGCATTGGAACATTGCACATATTAACTTTTGTCATTGATGCATATAGGTGAATAACTAGGTTAACACGTTCTTCTCCTATTGTTATTCCATGGAAAAGGAAGGCATTGGAACATTGGAACATTGCACATATTAAGTTTTGTCATTGATGCATATAGGTGAATAACTAGGTTAACAAGTTTTGTCATTGTTATTACTCGTTATTTACTTGTTTTGTTATTCCAATTCAATTCTTAAAACTGTTATGATCTCTCAGATCTAAAGCACCCCCTTTAATTGTTTAATTGTTATTTCATAATTGTCAGATTCATTTATTCACCTTAGTTCATCACTCATTGCGAACAACCTTGTCTTACCAAGTATATACTATACACGAACGAGTATATTGTCTGTGAGGATTAGTCTTACTTGTTAAAATCTAGATAAAATTGTAAAACGAGATTAACACATCACTACTGAATATTGTGTCAGCAACACATCGTTGTGGACATAAATTTGCTACGATCTAGCTTGCAACAAAATGGTTTACAACGATGTATTATTGTAAATTTGCTACGATCTAGCTTACATTTTTTGTGTGCAGTACACAAAAGACAAAAGTAAGTTGTTATAACATAGACAATTACAAAAGCGAAAATTACGTCGTTAATAATTACTGTAATATTTAAAAATTAATATTTATGAAACTATATGGCTTATTTTTTTTCGAACATTCAGTCGGGATACGACACCAGGGAAACCTCACTGAATAATAGTGAAGCCTTGCACGTACCCGAGACAACGAGTATTGAGTGAGTTATGATAGAATTAAATGAGAAGAAAAATTAAAATAAAAAATGTGAGAAAAAAATTACAATAACACATTTTAGATGCACTTACATGCATCTCTTTTTAAAATTAAGAAAAAACCACAATAACACATTTTAGATGCACTTACATGTATCTTTCTTTAAAATTCATTTTATTTTACTTTTTCTTTTAACCGGAACCCTTTTTTTTTCACCGATCTGAGCATGATTTGGACTCAAATGTAGACGTATATCTTGTTAGAGTTTAATGTATAATTATTAATATTAGTGTGTCCGGTTTCGAACCCGAGACTCGGGATTGCACACAATACGTAAGAGTTCTAATGGTTTGAATAAATTAAATATATTTTATATTTATATTTATTCATTTCACAAAACAATACTTAACGACAGTTAGTACTTAACGAGGTTAGAGATAACGACCGTTAAAGGACTAATATTGCAAAGATGGAAAGAAGAATCTAGAACCCCATGGGCTCTAGAGTCCGGCCATACCCTTAGGGTTATGGGTCGGTTTGGTGTCTTAGGGAACAAGCCAAAGGAAGTCTATAAATACAATTCACTTGTGTTTAGTTTTTCCCTAATCTTGAATCCCTAACTAAGGCCAAACTTCTTTCTCTTCTCTCCCTCTTACTAGAACCGATCGACCCACTTTTAAATCCACTAGGATTTGGCGATCTCAATATAGCAATAAAGTGTTTGGTTTGTTTTGTGATTCTTGAACCTAGCTTTTCCTATTGGAACGCTATCATTATGTGTGTACAAGAATGAGTGACAAGCTTCTTTTAGCTTGTGTTTTCTTGTGGTGTTCGATCCATACCCTAAACCCTAATTAGGGTTTATCTTGTTCTTGTTGAATCGATTCCTTGTTCTTGCTAGGAATCAATAAGGTACGCTTTCTTTTAGTTTAATTAATTATATGTTTATGTAGATCCATTCCGCTGCGTGATCTTTGTGTTTATGTGTTTATAGTATTTGTATGATTCACATATTCCAACAGTGGCATCATGAGCCGCGTTTTTTAACATGTAATTAATTACTAAAACCTTAAAAATTAAATCTTGTTATAGATACATGCAATTAATTAGCTAGGGTTTTTTTTTTTTTTTTTTTTTTACAAAACCCTATTTTTTTTTAATAGTTGGTCGACACCCATTAAATTAATTTTAAGGTTTTAGTGTTGTAAAATTTAGTAGAAACCTTAGGTTTGCATGCAATTTTTAGGGATTAATTAATGAGTACATAGGAGACGTCATTAATTAGAATGCGTACTATATAGACTTGTAAATATGTGTTACATGATTTTAAGTGCTATATGGGATCCATGACAAAATCTTGCATATTTTGTCATGGAATGTTTGTTGTTTAATTGCCACATGATTTTAAGATAGATCTTAAATTAGGGAAGACCCTAATATATTAATTAAAATTGGTTATATGCAATGTGGTATCTAGTTAATTAAAACTTACGCGGCCAAGCTATTTGGCGTCTGTGGACCATTTGGCACAATGAGCTCGAAAACCAATGGGAGTTTTATTGGTTAGATACATTAAAATTCACATAGATAATTAATAGGATTTATCAAAAAGGTTTGCATGTGGCTATATGATATTGATTAATGATCATATACGTGTTATTGTGTGTTTATTTATTTTTTTAATTACTTGTTCTTTGTGTGTTTAATTATGATGGATTGTAACAACAAAGAAGGTAATTTTTACAATAAAAAATAAATGAACCTAATAACTATGAAACCTTTGTAGTAAACGATTTAATTGCCAAGTCTTATGTGCCGACAGTGGTTCGCTTCGCACGATAATTTGCTCCCAGGCGAGACTAGCAATTAATAATTTACGACATAAATAGTTTTAAGCAAGAAAATCATAAGTTTTAGTTGATTGATGCGACTGTACAAAAGTGGTCGAAGCGGCGAACCTATTATTGACAAACTATAAAGTGGGTATAAGGTTGGTTCGCATTAAATTATGACCTTAAAGGGGCGCGTTTTTAATTAGCTTCGGCGGACGTTTACCCCTCCGCTCGCCTGTGCGTCAATAATAGACTTACCAAGTACACCATGAAAAAGTACGAAGCATCTTAAGGCAATGTTGTAAGTTTCTCAACGCCTCAATTAAAAATTTTGATGATTTGAGCTTACGAATGAGTAAACTAAGTTTTGAAAATATATGATACAAAGATGAATGCATGACATCTTTGTACATATTTTTTGATTTCACACATCAAAATTTATACCCTTTAAATTTAAGTAATATGCCGACCAATTAATAAAGAAACACCTAAGATGACATTCTACCATTGCTAGCAGCCTCAGCTGATGTAATGGTTTTCAAAGAATGAAGTCAAAAGGGGTAAATTGAGCACTTTCATTGCTAGCAGCCTCAGCTGATGTGATGAAACGGCGTCAATTTACACGTTTCTAAATTGGTTAACTTAATTGGGCACTTTCATTACTAGCAGCCTCAGCTGATGTAATGGAACGGCGCCAAGGCATAAAGATTTGGGGATGAAACATGCTTACATTTTGCAACTGTTGTTGGCAATATAATGTAAGTCCCAAGATTTCTAGGAATTGGCAATTGGGATTGACCCGTACCTTATTGAGTACTTTCATTACTAGCAGCCTCAGCTGATGTAATGAAACGACGTCAATTGGGATCCTAGTTTTCAGTGAAAATTAAATGGTTATTTAACCAATGGGTGTTTAATTTTCTTGAAAAGTTTATTATCAAAAATACTAATTTTTGAACTTTTTCTGTAGAAATGGCCCAACCCGGAAACACTCCAAACATTACCTCCGCTTTCAAAATGATGATTGAAAAGGAGAAATTGACTGGGACTAAAAATTTTAACGATTGGTATCGTAATCTAAGACTTGTTCTTAGGATAGCCAAACGTTATGATTGTCTTAGTGAGGCTCTTCCGGTTGCTCCTCCTGCAAACTCTCCTAATAATGTACTTAGGGAGTACAACGAAGCTTATGACAAGCACAATGATGCGGCTTATCTCATGCTATCGGGGATGGATCCTCAGCTGGTAAAACAGTTTGAGAATCATGGTCCGATGCAAATGATTGAGGAACTCAGACGTATGTTTGAGAAACCTCCCATGGCTGAGTTGTATGACGTACTTGAAAATATTTAAAAGTGCAAGCAGGAAGCAACAAAACCCGTAAGTACCCATGTGCTTGAAATGAAAGGTTATCTTGACCAACTGGATGCACTTGGATGCGGGTATGTGGAAGATGTTAAAGTTGGCCTCATCAATAAATCCCTCAATGAGGAATTGTATGGTGACTTCGTGTGCAATTTTAACATGCATTGCAAGGGGAAGACATTTTCTGACTTGCATGCAATGCTCATTGAACATGAGAAAGGACTCGCTAAGAAAGCTCCTACACCTGCTGTGATGGCAATTAGAGGTGGTAGGGTAGCTAAGCCCGGTAAACCGCACAAAGCGAACAAGAAGGGCAAAGGGAAAGCTGACAAAGGAAAAAAGGTCGTGATCCATCAGCAGAAGCCCAAGAAGCAGAATCCTCCTCCCAAGAAGGATTATCCTAAAAAGGATGCGGCTGCTTGTCACCACTGTAACACTCCTGGACATTGGAAGAGGGACTGTCCATTGCTGCTTGAGGAGTGTCGCAAGAATAAGAATGCCAAGGCTGGGCAGGGCGCCAGCACATCAGGTATTTTTATGGTTTAATTATTTTCCTTTCCTCGTAAGCAAAATGCCTGGATATATGATACAGGATGTGGTACTCACATTTGTAATACATCGCAGGGGCTTAGAGGAGTGAAGAAGCTGAACTATGGGGAATGCTACTTGTATGTCGGCAACGGTATACGTGCAGCAGTGGAAGCCATAGGGACTTTTGATTTACTGTTACCTTCGGGTTTAATTTTAGTATTGAACAATTTTCATTACGCACCTTCTATTGTTAGAGGTGTCGTTTCAGTTTCTTTATTGTTGGATAATGGTTTTGAGCATACTTTTAATAATAATGGAATTTCTTTTTCTTTAAATTCTGTTTTTTATTTTAATGCAATTCCATTGGATGGTGTGTTTGAAATTGATATGAATAATCATGCATCCAACGGAAATGATTCTATGTATAGCATCGAAAATAAGAGAATCAAGTCTAACTTGGATTCGTCTTATTTATGGCACTGTCGTCTTGCTCATATAGGCAAGAAACGCATGGAAAGGCTGCAACACGATGGGCTTTTACAAAATGTCAAAGATGATTCATTTGACAAATGCGAATCTTGCATATCTGGGAAGATGACGAAGAAAACTTTTCATAGCAATATGGAAAAGGCTTCAGATCTACTTGGATTGATACACACGGATGTGTGTGGTCCACTTAGACACGTGTCAAAGCGCGGTGCTACCTACTTCTTAACCTTCACGGATGACTATAGTCGTTATGGTTGTGTTTATTTACTTAAACACAAACATGAAGTCTTTGAGACATTCAAGGTTTTTAAAAATGAAGTAGAATTACAACTCGGCAAGAAGATTAAGGCCCTTCGATCTGATCGTGGTGGTGAGTATTTAAGCCAAGAGTTTAAAGATTATCTAGTTGAGTGTGGCATTGTCCAACAAGTCACTTCTCCTTATACTCCACAGCAAAATGGTGTATCTGAAAGGAGAAATCGTACCTTGTTAGATATGGTACGATCTATGTTTAATCTGACAACTCTTCCCTTATTCTTTTGGGATTATGCTCTTGAAAGTGCTGTTCGCATATTAAATATGGTTCAAACCAAGAAGGTTGACAAGACTCCATATGAATTATGGACTGGAAAGGCTCCCAACTTGTCTTACTTAAAGGTCTGGGGTTGTGAGGCGTTTGTTAAACGTGACTCACCTGATAAACTCCAACAAAGATCTGTTAAGTGTATCTTCGTAGGATACCCTAAGGAAACAAGGGGTTACTACTTTTACTTCCCACCAGAAAACAAAGTCATTGTGGCTAGGTATGGTGAATTCCTTGAGGAGAGTTTCTTGTCTCAAGAATTCAGTGGGAGAGTATATGATCTTGAAAATGATCATGAAGATACGTCACCTTCTGAGAACACTAACACACTTCCTGTGGAACCTGAAAGTTTAGGTCCTCCACCTGAAGTTGAAGTAGTACCCATCCGTAGATCTTCAAGATCTACAAAGGCTCTTAACCGTCTATGTTTAAACATAGAGGATGAGGAAACTATGCTAGGGGATCATCTTGATGAGCCAACTAGTTATAGGGATGTCATTAATAGTCCTGAAAAGGATAAATGGCAGGTAGCCATGGATGGGGAAATGCAATCCATGAAAGACAATAAAGTCTGGATTGAAGTAGACCTTCCACCCAATGCTAAGGTAGTTGGGTGTAAGTGGCTCTTCAAAAAGAAGACGGACATGGATGGCAATGTACACACCTACAAAGCTCGTTTGGTGGCTAAAGGCTTTACCCAAACATACGGTGTTGACTATGAGGAGACATTTTCTCCTGTGGCCGACATTAGAGCTATTAGGATTCTTATAGCCATAGCTGCCTACTATGACTATGAGATTTGGCAGAAGTTTGGATTTACTCAAAATTTCGATGAGCCATGTGTATACCACAAAGTTAGTGGGAGTAACACTACTTTTCTTGTCCTATATGTCGATGACATATTAATCATGGGAAATCATATACCTAGTCTTAATGAAGTTAAGGCTTATCTATGTGAATGTTTTTCCATGAAGGATTTAGGAGAAGCAGCGTATATCCTTGGAATCAAGATCTATAGAGACAGATCTAAGCGGTTGATCGGTTTAAGCCAAAGTGCTTACATGGATAAAATATTGAAGAGATTCAATATGCAAAATTCCAAGAAGGGATATTTGCCCATGCAAGTAGAACATGGCTTAAGTAGCGAAATGTGTGCTTCTACACCTGAAGAGGAGGCATACATGAAGAAAGTTTCGTATGCTTCGGCAGTAGGATCTATCATGTATGCAGTTAGATGTACAAGGCCAGATGTGGTATTCGCACAAAATTTAACCAGTCGTTATCAGCAAAATCCAGGGGAAGATCACTGGCATGCTGTTAAGAACATTCTTAAGTATTTAAGGAATACTAAAGAAATGTTTCTAGTTTTCGGGGGAAATCCAGACGCAGAACTGAATGTTACAGGTTTCTGCGATGCGTCCTTTCAGACTGATAAAGATGATACGAAGTCTCAGACGGGTTACGTTTTTGTCATAAATGGAGGAGCTGTAGACTGGAAGAGTAAAAAGCAGAGCACCACGGCCATGTCTGCTACAGAAGCTGAGTATATTGCTGCATCGGAAGCTGCACAAGAAGCTGTTTGGATAAGGAAATTTATTTCGGATCTTGGAGTGATGCCGTCAAATAAATTACCTATAAATGTATATTGCGACAACTCTGCTGCAATCACATTCGCCAATGAACCTGGAGTTATGAAAGGCGCCAGACATTTTCGTAGGAAATATCACTATGTTCGAGAACAAGTCAAACTAGGTGAAATCAATGTACTCAAAGTTCACACAGATGACAATCTGGCTGATCCTTTCACGAAGGCATTACCTAAGGAAACGTTTACTCGACATGCTCAGGGTATTGGTCTTCGTATGCCAGATAGTTTCATGTAAATCTGTTGATTTAGTATTTTGGATTGGGACATGTAAACAATTATTATTTTAATGAAATAAAGTGCGGATAACGTTTATTCTCATTATTAATATTTGTGTCCTATATTTGCATGTTTAAATCCGTGAATAAAATTAATTTATTCTAAATAGTCCGTTCTCAATTAATAATATGGGAATATTATTGAACTAAGACAAATGTGAGGATTGGTAGAATGTACTGTAAGGTTGAGACACCAATGTCACATGATATTCAATATTGGATAAATTGAATATAGGACTTATCCCAACCACATGATTATACTTTATGGATCATAGTCATTAAGTATATCATGAATATTTATCCTCAGACTTGAGATGCCAGATAATTACCGAGGATGTAGCTCATTTTCTGTAAGGTAGTCTAATGCTATCCGTAAAAGGTAGTTATAAGGGCTATTTTCGGAAGTGATGTGAAGTTCGAGGATTATGCTCGTAGTCTATAAAGGATTTGTTCCTTCAACTCTGTGTTGAAGTTTAATACTGCTTGGCCACTCGTAGGATTGACAAGATGTTTGCGTGCGCACGCCCAAAGTCTATCTGGAAGACGTTCAGATGTTTTGGTAATCTTATTCAATTATGTATAAACGAGAAAATAATTGTTAATTATGGAATGACCAAGATCCATATCCATATTAACGCGGTATTAGCAAAAAAAGGATAAGTATGAAGATTAAATTCATCACGTGGTTTTTTCCAGGAAAACCATACTCGGATCGAGCTGGGGGCATTGGGATCTGTTAAGCTAGACTAGCCCATGTCATTACTATATTAATAGTTATCCAAGTGGGAGCTGTTAGAGTTTAATGTATAATTATTAATATTAGTATGTCCGGTTTCGAACCCGAGACTCGGGATTGCACACAATACGTAAGAGTTCCAATGGTTTGAATAAATTAAATATATTTTATATTTATATTTATTCATTTCACAAAACAATACTTAACGACAGTTAGTACTTAACGGGGTTAGAGATAACGATCGTTAAAGGACTAATATTGCAAAGATGGAAAGAAGAATCTAGAACCCCATGGGCTCTAGAGGCCGGCCATACCCTTAGGGTTATGGGTCGGTTTGGTGTCTTAGGGAACAAGCCAAAGGAAGTCTATAAATACAATTCACTTGTGTTTAGTTTTTCCCTAATCTTGAATCCCTAACTAAGGCCAAACATCTTTCTCTTCTCTCCCTCTTGCTAGAACCGATCGACCCACTTTTAAATCCACTAGGATTTGGCGATCTCAATATAGCAATAAAGTGTTTGGTTTGTTTTGTGATTCTTGAACCTAGCTTTTCCTATTGGAACGCTATCATTACGTGTGTACAAGAACGAGTGACAAGCTTCTTTTAGCTTGTGTTTTCTTGTGGTGTTCGATCCATACCCTAAACCATAATTAGGGTTTATCTTGTTCTTGTTGAATCGATTCCTTGTTCTTGCTAGGAATCAATAAGGTACGCTTTCTTTTAGTTTAATTAATTATATGTTTATGTAGATCCATTCCGCTGCGTGATCTTTGTGTTTATGTGTTTATAGTATTTGTATGATTCACATATTCCAACATATCGTTGAATATAAGTCAATGTTTTTACTCGATTTGCATAAAATTTGAAATTAATAGTCTTCTTTTTTATATACTATAAATTATACTCCTTGGGGAAGTCTACTTTCGATGGATTTTTAATAAATAGTCATCAATAAATCTGGATCATGTCTTGATGAAAAATTACGCATTTTAGATGTGGATGATCCAGAATTATATGTTAAAACATTTTTTAAAGATGATAATGCAAATCTAGGCATGGAATTGGATTATTGGCATGGACGTTGTATTCACCGTTGCTAAAAGCCCTCCAAGTCATTTCGTTAATCTTATTTTGCGTAACGGGTTTTAACCCAGTAAATGTAGTCGTCTCGTGAATCTTCAACAAGTTTAACATGAGATATATATATTTTCTCAAATTCGGTATGGTTCACATGACAACAAGTTTTCAACTTATAAACAAAATTCGACACAAAAGTCTGTTTACCGAAGTAAAACCCTTTACTAAAAAGAAATCAACACAAAAGAGAAACCGATTGTTTTGTATAACCAATTAGATTAAATGCCACTCCTCGATACTCTTATGACCAAAATATATGAGGTAAACCGTGTTAGTTTACGGATGTTATTTTAGTAGTCGTATGTTAGGATCGAACTCGAGACCACGGGATTGCACACGTTACGTATGATAATTAAAGATTAATAATTAAATATAAAATGTTGTATTTAATTATTAAATAACACAAAACGTATAACGACCGTTAGTAATTAACGGAAATTGACTAACGACCGTTAACTAATAAAAGGAAAGGATTATAGATGGAAAATATAGAGAACAAGAAAGATCTAGAAACCCCTTGTGGGCTTTAGATTTGATTGGCCAAAGGAAGGGGTAAAACCCAACCCAACCCAACTCCAACTTGTTCTCCAAGTTTTGTCATCCTATAAATACAAAACCAATGAGTCATTGTTTTGTAACTCTTGTACACACACAATAAACCCTAAAATTGTGTTTTACTTCTCTTTTATTAAGCTCGGCTGAACACCCTCTTTAAGGGGTATTCGACTTTTGTTCTTCAAAAATGAATCGTTTGGTTTTAGTTTTGTGTTTCTTAAACTAGCATTTATTTTAATTCGTTAATAGTACGTGTATACAAGAACGTGGTGTAAACACACTATCGTTTACATCTTGGATTGAATTACAAAACGGTAAGGGGTAATTCTTTAATCCAATTATAAACCCTAATTAGGGTTCTTGGTGATTCAATTGAAGATTGATTCTTGTTTGGCTAGAATCAAAAGGTACGCATACTATTTATTATTTGGTTAATTAATTATATGCTATTTGTTCCTACGCTTCCGCAAAACTTTGATGTTATGTGTTTAATTTATGATTGTCATGATATTAATATTCCAACAGTGGCATCAAGAGCCGTTATAACCTGTAATTAATTACCGAAACACATAAAAAATGAATCTTGATTGTGTTTTTCATGTTTGGTCGATTTAGGGTTTGTACAAAATCGAAACCCGAATTTTTTTAGGGGTCGATTGCCCTATAATTATTTAGGGTTTGGTTTTGTAATTTAATTTGATTAGAAACCCTAGGTTTAACATGTTTATGTGTTTAAGTATGCGATCTTGTGGCAACTTGATAATTGTTATGTAGAATCCATGAAAACGTGCATGTTTGGCATGGATTAATTGTTGTGATGATTTTAATTGTTTAAATTTGCTATATGAATAGACATGTAATTTAATTGATAAATGTCAAATTGGGGAAGACTCCAATATATTAAGTAATCAATTACGTGCTATGTGGTGTATATTTAATTATGACTAACGCAATCGATAAGTCGATGCATGTGGCTCACTTACCTTTGTAAGTGATAATTTTAGTTGAATATATACAATATAAACCTAGAATTGATTATTAATAGGTTTTATCGAATTAAGTTTGCATGTGGCTACATGTTTTTACATAATTAATTGTTATGTTATATAAGTTTATTTAGTTGTTTTATTTTTTATTTGTATTACTTGTTTTTTGTTTATTTATTGTAAAGACATGTTTATAAACGAAAAAGGGTAATTTTTGTTGATATAAATAATGCCTAAAAACGTTATTGACATCTTTCGATATCTCTACGTTTTGATAATCACAAAATGTAAAATCATTAAACGAAAGATTATGACGTAAACAAGTATTTAGTTGTAAATATCTATTTTAACAACTTAACCACTTAAGGTATGAATAAACAAATGCCTAATGCATTATATGATCAAAGGAACATTTTCTTAATCACTTGATCTTTTATAAAATGATACAAACATTTTATATCTTTTAGAAAATCATTTTTGGTATTAAATAAAAATGTTTAATCCATTATAAATTTATGAATTCAAAATTTCAACCAAAAATGGCAAAAATATTCCAGAAAAACCTTCCCCACAAAAAGACAAAGCTGGACAACGGAAATAAGGGGTGGCCCCCTTAATTACCTAGGCGGCCCCCTTAATAATTAAAGGGACCGGCCCCCGCTCCTCCAGCTGTCAATTTTTGCCTATAAATACTGGACTAATCCTGGACTTTTTCCTCACCTCTTGCACCTCAAACCTTCTGTTCTAAATCTCTTCTTATATATAGAAACTCGATAAATTAATACTCGATTATTTAATAAACTCTCTAAGATAATATTTTTTGCCGGTCCCGACTCGGGGATAGGGTGCTAAATTAATAATTCGCTAAAATTATAAGATAATACATTTTTGATAATTTCTTTAGACCCCATATAAAATATAAATTAATAATTCCTTATATATAGCATATTACATGAATGATTTATGAAGGTTTCTTGAAAAATGACTCAATTGTCTTTTGTTGTTTTCTCATAGCTCAACAAGAAATTGTTCAATGTGATTGCCGCTTTAATAGCTTCGTTTCGCGAAGGGGGCTCCATTGTAGAACTTTCATCATCTTCTTCATCGATATCATCTTTATTAATTCCAATAACGCTTTCAATAATTTCTTCATCAGTCAACAACTGTGCAACTACATTTTCTTCTGGGTGAGTCAGAACATCTTCGACATCCATTGCATTGCGATAACCCAACTCTTTGATCAAATTCTGGAGTTCTTGAGTGCTTTCACCACCTTCATCTGAGTTCTCTAAAGTCAAATTCTGCGATAACCCAACTCTTTAATGTCCATAAAGTGATACATTGAACACAAGAAGCATAATAAGGTGGGAGATTGAAGGTTTCTTTCAAATTGGGCCGTTCATTTGATATACATGCATTGTATACAATAATTAAGTGGAAGCTTGAAAGGTGTTTGTAAACTAAGTATTCTACTATAAATTAATAAAATATTAATTAATATATAAATTAATAATTATTAATTTATCGATTAATTAATAACTCTTTTAATTAATAAATTTTGGTGGTCCCAAGTGTATTATTTTATAGAGTTTCTACTGTATTTCTAAAAACCGTTGATCATATATTCATAAGCTTTTGTTTCAAGTGATCCAAAGCTTCAACCTCTCAAGTGCAAGAGAAGAATACTTCTATCCCTCAAGACAAGAAGTATTACAACTTGGTGTATCTCTTCCATCCAAGTTGTTGGTGTATCATAATTGTAAATCATTCATTTGTACAAGTTGTGTATATTTGTTAGATAGGTGTGAGCATAATTGTTTAGGATAGATTAGTGTGTAAGTAGTGAAGTTGTGAGGAAGTTAAGGTGTGTAAGCAGTGAAGGAGTGAATAAGTAGAAGAGTATATAAGTAGTGCTAGGTTGTGAAGTAGTTGTGAAGCCGTTGTGAAGAAGCTGTGAAGCCGTAGTGAAGAAGTTGTGAAGAAGTCGTGAAGAAGTTGTGATTGAAGTTGTGAGATTGGTTCTAGCTACGATTAGAACACGACATTTAGCTTTGTGTCGTAAAATTGGTGTAAGCAAAAGTTGTGTAAGGTTTTCTCCGCCATAAGGGAGCTTGTTGACATAGTGAAGAAAACTCTCGAGTTAGGTGCTCGAGGAGTGGAGTAGGGCAAGAAGGTGTCCTTGTAGCCGAACCACTATAAATCCTTTGTCTCGCGGTTCGATCTCTCCATCACTATCTTTCAATTCATTTCATTACTTTACTTGCATTGTTAATTTAGATTTACTTATATTTGTTCATATGTTCAAGAGTTGAGTTCTCATAAATTCGAATCTAAGTTTTTAAAAGTAAACAAAGTTTTTATAATAAATTTAAAAGGACGTAAAACTATTCAACCCCCCCCCCCCTTCTAGTTTTCCACAATTGGTATCAAGAGCCAGGTTAAACAAGATTTTTAAAATAAATTGTATTTTAAAACTTGAAATGATCTATGGAATCCGGAAAATATTTAGAAGGGCAATCTATGCAAAGACCACCACTATTCGAGAGTGATGGTTTTCTTTATTGGAAAAATAGATTCGAATATTATGTGAAATCAAAAGATCTTGATCTTTGGCATGTTATTACCTATGGTGATTTTCCCCCTATTCAAAATAATCTTTTAACTAAAATAGATGAAATTGTACATTTTGAAAAACAAAATGATGATTTGAAAAAGAAACTAGTAAAAAATAATGAGGCTAAAATGGTACTTTATAATGCATTACCACGCAAAGAATATGAACGAATTTTTATGTGTCAAACCGCAAAAGAAATTTGGGATTCTTTATTAATCACTCACCAAGGTAATAGTCAAGTCAAAGACAACAAAATAGATCTTCTTGTTCAACAATATGAACAATTTACAATTCCTGAAGAGGAATCTATTGATAATGCATTTGCTAAATTTAACACTATTATCACAAGTTTAAAAGCACTTGATGAGACTTTTTCTAGGAAAAATTGTGTAAGGAAATTTCTTAGGGCATTACATCCAAAATGGCGCGCGAAGGTCATGGCTATTGAAGAATCGAAGAACTTGATGACGTTATCGCTTGATGAACTTATCGGCAACTTGAAGGTCCATGAAGAAATTATAAAGAGAGACTCGGAAACGGTCAAGAGCAAGAAAGATCAAATCAAATCTCTTGCGCTAAAAGCCAAAAAGGAACTTAGTGATGATGACGATTCAAGTGACTATAGTGAAGACGAAGAATATGCAATGGCCGTAAGAGAGTTCAAGAAATTTTTCAAGAGACGAGGAAGATTCACAAGACAACCACGAGATGAAAGAAGATCGTTTCAAAGAAATAGGAATGATAACTACGGGAAAAGAAAGTGCTTTAGATGTGGAAGCCCAAACCATCTCGTTGGCGAATGTCCAAAGCCACCGGGTTATGATTACCAAAGCGCCTTTGTTAGTGGAGCATGGAGTGATAGCGACAAAGAAGAAGCGGACAAAGCAAACGACGAAAAATGTCTTGTAGCTCAAGCTACCGATGAAATATGTCTAGGAATAAATTTGGAGCCCGACGAATGGATTAAGGATAGTGGATGCTCGAAGCACATGACGGGGAATCGCAAGCTAGTTTCCTCCTACAAGGCATACAACGGAGGTAATGTTATTTTCGGTTGTGACTTGCGTGGAAAAATCATTAGCAAAGGTACGATTTCTCAAGACTCTCTAACTATTAAAAATGTTGAGCATGTAGCTAATTTAACATACAACTTGCTTAGTATAGGACAAATATGCGATAATAAGTGTAGGGTTACCTTTACCGATAAAGATAGCGAAATAGTTAAGGACGGAAAAGTCATAGGTAGAGGAATTAGGAAAGGTGGCGTATATGTCATAAAACTAGGAAATAAACCGGAAGATAAAATATGTCAAGCAACCTTAGATGAAAATGCTACATTGTGGCATAGGAGATTAGGTCACGCAAATATGCAACAAATACAATCCCTAGCCTCTAAGGAATTAGTTAGAAATTTGCCAAACCTAAGATATGATCAATTTGCATTGCTGATCGAAAATTGGAAAACAAGCACATGCTAGTCACAAATATAAGAATATAGTCTCCACTACTAGATGCCTAGAATTATTACACATGGACCTTTTTGGTCCATCCGCTGTGCGGAGTTACGGAGGTAACTGTTATACCTTAGTAATTGTAGACGACTATTCACGATACACGTGGACTAGATTTTTAAGTGATAAAACCGAAGCCTTTAATAAGTTCGAAATATTTAGTAAAATGATTCAAAACAAATTAGGATGTTCTATAGTATCTATTAGGACGGACCATGGTCGAAAATTTGATAACGAAGTGCAGTTCGGAAAATATTGTGATTTAAATGGAATATTTCACAATTTCTCCGTTCCTCGCACTCCACAATCAAATGGGGTAGTAGAAAGAAAGAATCGTTCCTTACAAGAAATGAGTAGAACAATGCTAAATGAACAATCTATCCCACAAAAATTTTGGTGTCACGCCGTAGATACATCAACATATATAATAAATAGAGTCTCAATTAGGCGAATTTTAGGAAAAACCCCATATGAGTTATTAAGAGGTAGAAAACCTAATCTAAATTACTTTAGGGTATTCGGGAGCAAATGTTTTGTTCTTAATACAAAGGATTACCTTACTAAGTTTAACCCTAAGTCGTACGAAGGAATTTTTCTAGGGTATTCGCAAAATAGTAAAGCTTATATAATACTTAATAAACACACTGTGAAAGTAGAAGAGTCATTGAATGTAATATTTGATGAAACTCCACCACCACCTAAAACATTGCCTCTAGAAGATGATGACCTAGTTGAAGATGAAGCTATTGAGGTTAGTAAAACTAAACCCTTAAGTGATGATAATGAAAATATAACCCTAGGAGAAAACGAAATAGTAAATGTTAAGGAATCTAAATCACACCCATTAGATAATATAATAGGAAACCTAAATCAAAGAACTCTTAGATCACAAGCTCAAGATAAAAATAACTTCTTTTGTTTCCTCTCAACAATAGAACCTAAAAATATAAATGATGCTTTAAAAGATGAAAGTTGGGTTAGTGCTATGCAAGAAGAACTAAATCAATTTAAGACAAATGACGTTTGGGAATTAGTCCCAAATCCCATGAACATGACCATCATAGGAACTAAATGGGTATATAGAAATAAGTTGGATGAAAATGGAATTGTTACTAGGAACAAAGCTAGGTTAGTTGCCCAAGGTTATAATCAACAAGAAGGAATTGATTATGACGAAACTTATGCCCCCGTGGCTAGATTAGAATCTATAAGAATACTCCTTGCTTATGCATGTGCCCTAGACTTTAAGTTGTTTCAAATGGATGTGAAAAGTGCATTCCTTAACGGTTTTATCAATGAGGAGGTATACGTGGCACAACCTCCAGGATTCATTGACTTCGCAAAACCTGATTATGTTTATAAACTCAAGAAAGCTTTATATGGACTCAAACAAGCTCCTAAGGCTTGGTATGATCGATTAAAAGTTTTTCTTATTAAACATGATTATTCCATGGGAATGGTAGATAACACTCTTTTCACGAAAAAAAGAAGCCCAAATTTCATCATTGTCCAAATATATGTCGACGACATTATATTTGGATCGACTTGTCAGGATATGTGTGATGAATTCTCCAAAATCATGCATGATGAGTTTGAGATGAGTATGATGGGTGAACTAAATTTCTTTTTAGGATTACAGATAAAAAAATTAGAAGATGGAATATTTTTTAATCAATCTAAGTACATTAAGGAGATGCTTAAGAAATTTGGATTAGAAGACTCTAAGCCTATGAAAACACCGATGTCTACGGAAGTAAAACTCACAACAGATGAAGAAGGTGAGTCCGTAGAAAACACTAAGTATAGAAGGATGATAGGTAGTTTATTATACCTAACGGCAAGTAGATCGGATATCATGTTTAGTGTCTGCCTTTATGCTCGCTTTCAAGAGGATCCCAAAAACTCTCACCTAGAAGCGGTTAAGCGTATCTTCCGATACATTAAAGGCACTATACACTTAGGATTATGGTATCCTAATGGATCCGGCATAGAAACCATCGTCTATGCGGATTCGGATCATGCGGGAGACTACGTGGATAGAAAGAGCACTAGCGGTATTTGCACGTTCATGGGATGTTGCCTAACATCTTGGTTTTCGAAGAAGCAAACCGTTCTTGCTATTTCTAATACAAAAGCCGAATACGTAAGCGCTGGAAAGGCATGTCAACAAGCACTATGGATGAAACAAGCTCTCGTAGATTATGGCATTAGGTTAGATAATGTCCCAATTATGTGCGATAACAAAGGTGCTATAGATTTAAGTAAAAATCCCGTTCAACACTCTAGGACTAAACATATAGAAATACGTCACCACTTCCTTCGCAATAATGTTCAAAAAGGAAACATATCTATAGAAAAGGTTGCATCGGAAGATAACATAGCGGACATATTCACGAAACCCCTTAAGCGCGAACTCTTCAACCACTTACGTTTAGGCTTAGGAATGATGGAACAAATTGACTGAATTTTCTGCATTTTTGGTACATCAGATGGGCGGCCCCCTTAATGTTATTAAGGGGACCGGCCTCTCATTAAGGGGACCGGCCATCTGTCCGACAAATTTTTTTTTCCTTCTTCCTTTCTTCTCTCTTCTCATCTGCGTCTAGGAATCTGTTTTGCACAAAATTAAGGATTGGGAAACATTTTTCTTTTGCATGAACATATTTATATACAAAACCCAATCTATTTTATTCAAATCATTCTCACATCTAGGAAAACACATGAAAACCATTTTCCTTGCATTGTTGAATAATGCTAAAAACATTTTTCTTTCATGCATAAAATCTCACATGAATTGTCAAAATATATAACCTAATATATATCTTTGATATTCATAAATTGAGCAAAATCAAATCAAGGAGACTTTGGATTGTTTCTTAGGAAATTTTTGCATTTAGGAGTCGAAACAATCACATCTCCAAATTTGTTGCATATAGGCACACACTAGAACAAAATGGCTAATCAGATCTTCACATTTGTTCCATCACCAATTCCTTGTTAGTTTCTAATGCCTTTGTTCTATTATCCTTGCCTTATATGTTTACTCATTTTCATATTCTTGATTGCTAGATAGAATTGCTTGCTTGCTTATTTGTTTAATTAATATGTCTTGCATGCATAATTACAAATATATTACATACTTTCTTGCCTCAAAGAGTTGGACTTGCTTGAAACTAAACCCAAAAACACAACCTTTTCTATAATTTTCTGCCAAAAACCCATTTCTGGTAACCTGGGAATCAGCAGATGGGCGGCCCCCTTAATTCATTAGGAGGCCCCCTTAATATTTAAGGGGACCGGCCCCTTAATTAAGGGGACCGGCCATCTGATGGTCGGGGAGCACTGTTTTCTTTTTCACTTTTTAGCTCATTTCATCCTACACTTCCCTAAATTCACAAACATATTTTGTCCTAATCACCCCAACAACTTTATCTATCCTTAATCACATCAATCCTCCACTATAAATAACCCCATTTCTCACCATCCTCACTCATCTCATCATGTCTTCTCCTATCAACCCAAAACCAAAAACCTCAAGGCTAGCAAGGATGACCATAAAACCCGGGTGGAAAAGAAAAACTCACCCTCACAACAAGTCCATCTCAACAAATGGTGTGACTAGAAAACCAACACCTCAATCCTCATTTATTCCCAACTACTCTCCAAGATCTCAAGCTCATTCTATTGAACCATTTCACAAACCCTATCATGTTGGCCAAACATCCACATTCATTCCAAACTACACTTCTAAACCTCAAACCAACTTCAATGAAACCTTCGAAAATCCTCATCATTTTGGTCAAACATCAAACTTTACCTCAAACCACACACTCCAATTTCATCCATTCCCACCAAATGACCAAATCCACATTCCCACGGAAAGGCAAAAGTTTCATGATGAGATTAACCAAATCCACGACCTTAGTGATCTCCTTGCTATGCACCTTGCACAACACAACAAGGGACAACCTCCATACTCACCCTACTCAAATTACTTACCCCATTCTCTCAACTTGGATCAAGATACAAACCACACCCACTATTGGCCTTGTTGCATCTTCCTTCAAAAACAAATTCTCCAATTGAGTGAAGATATTTCTTGGATCGAATATCTACTCACTCGTCCGCATCCTATTCCTCCCCTAAACCGATATAACATCGTTAGATCTACTCCATCCGTTCCATTTCCCTCACCATCAAATAACTAATCCTCATTGATGAACTCAAATAATTACATTTTATTATCATCATTTATCCTATTTATTTGACTTGTTTTATTATATTATATATGAGAATCGATACATTAATGTTTACTTTAGTAATTCTTAGGTAAAAACAAGCATTATGTGAAACTTGGTGATTTTGGACTAATTATGGAGCAAAACAAGTGAGATGTCAAAAGTCTACAAGATGCGCCGTATCTCACTCAACAGATACGACGCAATATCATACTTAGATGAATTCAAAGACCATTGCCTGACTTTGAAGAATGCGCCACATACAATTCTGTCATGCGCCGCATATGAAACTTTGGTCAAAGAAGAAGATCAAGCTCGTTCTACTTCAAATACGCCGCAATATACTTCTAACATACAGCGTATCACTATCAAGATTTCACCAGTTACAATCCAAGACAGCTAAAGTACATGCGCCGCATACAAAGATCAAGTTACGCCGCATCTGAAGACGGTGTACGAATATTCCAGAATATATTAATCTTGGACCCCACGCGAAGTTAAGTCAATGCGCCGCATCTATCAACTCAATGCGCCGCATCGATCCCTCAGACAGAAACTATAAATACCCCAAGGTCAGACGAATTTTAGAGACCTTTTATATAACCCTAGAGCCGAATTCAGACGACCAAGCAGCACAAGACACACCTCAAACAAAGATACAAGAGCTGTAAGAAGGTCCTGCATGTATTCAATTCATTAAGTAGTTTTGTTTTATTATTTTAGTACGCTTTAATTCATCAGTATTGATGGGCTTGTGTCATGTGACTACGGAAGATCATGCACTCCCCTTAATATTGCTTTCCCATTAATTAAAGTTTATATGTTGATGTCTTTGGTGACTTTTATTAGTGCATTAATAACCTCTGTGTCTAGCTGAGTCTTGCTTTGGTCGCCATGCCCCTTCCTCGCCTATTTATTCTAGCGTCTCTAGAAAAGTAGGATAGACATAAGTAATCATTAAGGGTTTACTCGCCGATAAGATTAGAGCCAACGAGAAAGGTTTAATTATATACACTTCATATAAAACTAGCAATAAAACAAGTGACAAGCTATTTAATTATCAGGACAGGTCTTCTTATTGTCTCGAGTATCTATCTGTGTACGTGTGTGCTAATCGCTGATTCGTGCTCATTAGTTTAGTTTTCTATTTAATTATAACCAAACTGTGCCAGTCACTCAGGCTGAACCCCCTTGCATTAGATTAGGTTGTATAACTAACTTAGGATATTAAAATACTGATTAGAATAACTAGATAATACGTTCCACTCTTAGTGATCGATACTCTGCTTACCATTATATTCATACTGACCGGGTACACTGCTCGTTAAGTGTGTGTGTTATTGATAAGTCGGCTAAATATAAATTTAAAACTTGAGTAGGCTTTAATATTGCTAAACCGAAACGACACATCACGCGCATCAAGTTTTTGGCGCCGCTGTCGGGGAGTGAATTGTTATTATCTGTTAATTTGATTAAGTATTTTAATTAGGTTTTTCTTTTTAGTTTTTTTTTTTAGATTCTAACCACTAACCTTGTTGTATATTAGATAGATTGCATTCATTGTATAATTTGCATATTTACTGTTTTTGTGTGTTTTTGTTTTCTGTAATTTTTGTTTCTTTTTGTTGGTTTTTATTATTATTATTTTTTTTTTTGTTTTTCTTTTTTCTGTATTTTTCTGCATTCTGCTGTCGTTGTATTATGCTGATACAAACGATACGGCGCATCTGTTTTCACCGACACGGCGTATTACGTTTAATTTTTATAAAATACAACGCGTTTAATAAATTCGAGTACGACGCATCTTTCCCCAAGATACGGCGTATTCTGTTTTTAATAAGAAATTTTTCTAAACTCTAACGCCATACGACGCATCTGTTTTAACAGATACGACGTATTTTCTATTTAAATTAAAAACAGTTTTTCGAATTATTAAACAGAAGCGACGCATCGATCTTTATCGATACGGCGCATCTACTAAATCAAAAATCTTGTATTTTGAAACGTAACGAAAATACGGCGCATTAGCTTTTGTTAATACGACGCATTTAATTTAATAAATATAATTGATTTTTGATATTCACTTTGATCGTTTCACTACTCTCGTGCACAAGTTAGTTTACTTTCAGAATAAATGATGGCTTAAGCATCACTATGGAAGATTACATTCTGAACCTAACCAAGAGATGCTAGCTGGAGTGATCAAACCTTCGATGACTGGAAGGTTGTAATAAGACGACAAGAGTAGAGGAAAACTCAGTACTGGTAACATTGAGTATCTTAAATTCTTGAAATAGAATTCTAGGTATCCTTTACAATAATTCACCTAGCCTTAAGGAGAGTTCTCTACGAAACCTCTCCCGAATATTTGACGATAAAAGAAAATTTCCTTTACTTTAATCTAACTATTACATGTTCATGTCTGAAAAGAAATTTTTTAAGAAACAGGTTACTAAAAAGTGAAAATTGCATGCTAAACACTGATATAAACCTCTCTTCTTATAAATTACCTAAATGCAAAAACACCGAATTCCACAACGAAAGTTGTAATTTCCGTAAGAGTTCTTCAGAAATTGATCTATGTAATACATCAGGTTCAAATTATAATCTCAATTTTGTAAGCTTAAAACGATATTTGCTCCTAACCTTGGAATAAATCATTATCCACTAAACAATAAGATTATAATCATTAATAAAACGGATATGCCTATTGCTCTTATCTTGAATTTATATATATCATATGGTATACCGTTTTACCCCAATTGATGTATAAGGAAATGTGTTGCGACGAAGACCAAAGAATATATTAGATTAAGTCGAACGGAAGAAAATGTTGCGGAGCTATACGGTAACATCTTTCGGATGAAAGAAGAAGGATGGCACGTAACAAGAACGAAATAAGGAGCTGAACGTGAGTCTAACTTGAAGACTCTGGAATAAAGACAAGTGCTGACCGGGAGACAACCCGAAGGAAAATTTTTTACTTTTCTGTTCTGTGTCGAGTCTGTCAGACCTGCATAAGATGCGACGCATCACCTGCACTGGTCATATCTTATTTCATTTTCTTCATTTTTATTTTTAACTTTAAAACTATCTGTCAGTTTATTTAATGCGGCGCATCCCTGGTTAAGGATGCGACGCATCTTTTATTCTGATTCGTATTTATTCCAGGCTCGATACGGCGTATCTTCTTCCATAAGATACGGCGTATCGACTGACCTGATGATTTACAGTTTAATTTTTTAGGTTTTATTTTTACTAACTACTAATGTATTATGCAAGTTTGAACCTTCTTAACTCAGGTGTGTTAAAGTCTAAATGGTATTATTGTTAGGAATATAAATATTCAGATGAAGGATCGGTCACCCCGAGTATCTACTTAGCATTTATATAGCTCGTAGGCTTATTAATATTAGCATAGTAATATTAGTATTATTAGTTTTATTAGCTTAGTCGTATTTATATTTGTGGAATGGGTCGGGGCTTTCCCCACTGTCAGCTCACTCCAAAGCCCACTAGGGGCACCAATATTAGTAACTATATAAGACCCTTCCCACACTTGGGAAGGGTTGGAGCTTCTCATATTTTCTAATCTAATCTTTCTTTGTTTTTCTCTCAACTCTCTCTCTAACATCAAGCTCCCATTCTTCTTCATCTCTTTTTCTATTATTAGATCTTGTACCAATTTTGTGTTTGTGTTATGAATTAGAATAGACTACAATTGGTATCAAGAGCCATGGTTTGATCTTGGGTACTATTATTTTTTTTCTTTCATTTGATTCATATTCACAAACTCAGATCTGTGGGTTTACATTTTTTTTCCTTTTGTTGCCTTGTTGTTTCTTTTCATTCGATCACAATATTGCTTCACTGATTTACTCGGTCAAAGCTTCACATCAAAGCTTCACTGATTTATTCTTGTATTCGGTCAATATTGCCTTGGAATCTGTATTTAGTTTTTTAATCGTATGACCTGCTGCTATTTTTTTTGAATAGGTGGACTGATCTTTTTTGTCTTTATTAATCTATAGAATGTATCCATTTGTTGACTACTCCATATCCATTCGTTGACTGCTCCATTTCTCACTTTGGATAGAGCTGCTGCTACTTCAATTTTTTTTCGTTGACTGCTCCATACTCTTTTTCTTTATCTATCTAATGCTACTCCTTTTTCTTTATTTATATTTTAGATAGTCTGCTGCTAACGTTTTTTTATTATTCTTTCAACTGATTTTTTTGGTATTCAAAATATGAAGAGTTTGTCAAACTTGTTAGTCCGATACTCTGCTACTACCTTCTTTGTTTTCTATTCGTTTAACCGACTTTTTTGTTTTTAATTTTTTGTTTTCTTTCGAATAGTTACTGCTTCTCTTATTTTGCTACTATTTCTTTTATCATTCAACTTTCGGATCTTTCGGTTTTTTGAAGATTTTTTGAACCGAGTGACATATCTGTTGCTACTCTCTTTTTGGTATTTAATATACTTTGGTTTGACATATCTGTTGCTACTCTCTTTTTGGTTCTATTCGGAAAGTTTCTGCTGCTATTTTTATTCGAAGAGTGAGATAAGAAAAGGTTGTTCTTGGTAGAGGTTTATGGGTGTTCTTGGTAGAGGTTTAAGGTTTTTCTTGCTAGAGGTTTCAAAAAAGGGGTTTGAGGTTTGGATGTTAGCCAAAACGGGATAAAGACAAAAGTACTGAAAGTACTGTTTTGTTGTGTACCTGTAGCGGTTTGACCAGTCAACAGCTGTTTGACTTTTGTCCAGCGGTTTGACTTTCAGCGGTTTGACTTTTTGTCCAGCGGTTTGACTTTCAGTGGTTTGACTTTTTGTTCAGCGGTTTGACTTTTTGTCCAGCTGTTTGACTTTCAGCGGTTTGACTTTTTTGTCCAGCGGTTTGACTTTCAGCGGTTTGACTTCTAGCGGTTTGACTTCTAGCGGTTTGAGTCTAGCGGTTTTAGTCTAGCGGTTTGACTTCTAGCAGTTTGAAATTCAGCGGTTTGAGTCTAGCGGTTTGACTTCTAGCGGGTTTGAAATTTAGCGGTTTGACATTCAGCGGTTTGACCAAAGTTGACCTTTTACGTCAAAACTTCAAACAGCCATAACTTTTGAACCGTAACTCCGTTTTCAGCGAAATACCTGTCAAAACGACCGGAACAGCCTGAATATTGTGAAGTTTCACCACAAAGTTGTGAAATGAATTTTACGAGGCCCAAAACCCTTCCGGAAAGAAGTTATTGAGGTTTTAAGTTTTCAGACCAAAATTTCACCGTAAAAACTTGCATCAACCAAACCTAATCACAACCATACCCATACAATAGATCACCAAGTCTACCAAACCGTCATCATAACACACCCAAGTAACCATTATCATTTCACGGTTTATTCTTGATTTTTTGTAAAATCCCGCGAAAGAATCTATTTCTCGGTTTAAATCATAGAATTGTAAAATCCCGTGCATGTTTACATCATGTCTACTACTCCAGATTCCTTCATATCTGAGGTACTCAAGTTGTACGACACATATGATAGACAAATGAATTCCAACCTTGTACAACAAATAAACGTGTGTGATTCTGATGTTACTAATGTGGAATCTTCGAGCCCGAATTCGCAAGAGAGAGAATTGCTTCAGTCACTAATGTCAATTAATGCAAAGGAAAGTCACATTGCGTGCTGTCAATCAATTCATTCACATCTCATGCTTCTGTTTAAAAAATCCGAATACGTGATGGGTTACACACGGGCTTTTGCATCACTCTTTGGTCAAGATGTTCAAGATTTCACAGTCAAAATGACCCTATATTTAGACCAGCTTGAACAACAGCTTGACAAAGAGGAATTCTCTGAAGCAAGATCCAGAGCAGCTTTCAGTGTAATAAACAACCAACTCCAGGTGTTCATTGATTCGCAATACACTGAGGACTATGATTATGACAGTCAAATAACAAAAGAGTGTTTTGCTAAACACACTGGAACTGAGGTTGACATGTTCAGAACAACATTGCTACGATTGATGAGTAATGTTGAGGGGTTCATTAATGAAAGGGTCAAACAAATGGGGGATAGAGCAAGATCAGACAAGTTTGATGATGGTGACAGCGTAGGAGGTAACTTCACAATGTGTGAGAATGCAGCCTACAAACCTGAATATTACCAAGAACAGTCTGCTGAGGTACACCTGTCTGATCAAGATAATGATCTTTCTAATGAACAACAACATACTGATCAATTTAAACCTACTTATGACACATATCTTATGGAAAAGACTAATAGCAATATCACCTCTGATTCATCAAATATGAGTCATAAGGGGGGTGAGATTGATCAGGATGCTGAACATGATGATGCATCAAGTTCTTTGCCTACGGCTGAGTTTTTAAAATCAAATGATATGGTTGAAATGGATGTTTATAATGAACTTTCAAAAAGATTCTTACAGCTTGAAAAGCATTGTATTTCTCTTGAAATTGCAATGCAACAAAAGGAAGAAAGTTTTCAAACTAAACTACCATGTAAAAATCTAGAACTCCCTGAATTCCGTGAATTTTTTATAATAAATGATTTGAAAGCTCTGCTAGAAGCTAAAAACTTAACGATCAAAAACCTGAAAAAACGTATTGCTGAGATGTGTGATATGTGTAGTGAAGTTAAGGCTAAACATGACATTGATGCTATTGCAACAAAAAATGCAGAATTAAAACATAAAGTGACTGATTTGCTTAATGAAAATGAGACTTTGAAAATTCATTGCAATAAACTGTGCAACTCAATCAAAGAAGCAAAAACTAAGACTGTAGAGCTAACGACCTCTTTGATTGCCAAAAATGATGAATTCAAAGCTCAACTTCAGGAAAAGGGCTTTGCAATTGCAGCGTTGAAAAACGAGTTGAGAAAATCGACAGGAAATAGTGTGAACACTAAGTTTGTGAAACCATCAATCTTGGGGAAACCACCACTTAGAAACCAATCAGTGGTTAGACAACTGACTGCATTTAGATCTGAACGGCCAAATTCTTGAAATACATGGTTTGCCTCCCAAGTTGATGTGAAACAAGTTTTGTCAAAACCAGTCACTTCACAGTCTAGACCTAGTGAAAAAGAATATACGCTTGCAAAACCTCATCATATGAGTGCCTCTAGTTCTTCTAGGATTATTTCAAAACATGTGTCACTTGTGACACTAAAGGAACATGTTAGAAGTAAAAACAGTGTTTAAAATCACAACCTAGAGGATGCTAAGAAAAACACCCATGAAAAGACTAGGAATTTGCATGTTCGTAAGAGTAGTTGCGTATCGACTAATGCGATCCCCATAGCAGATCATTCTAAGAATCCTAGATATTTCTTTGACTCCAAACATCTTGTGTGCTCAACTTGTCAGAAATGTGTTTTTAATGCAACTCACGATGATTGTATCACAAAACTCCTGAAGGAAGTGAATGCACGTGCTAAGGTTCCATCATCTAAGACTAGAAACAAAAACAAGCCCGTAAAACCAAAGAAATGTATTCAGAAACCTGGTAGACAGATTGCTATAGGACAAAGGTTTTCTCCCAACAAGTCTTTCACTGTACCTGAGAAACCAAACACTTCTAGATCTTGTCTTAGGTGGATACCGACGGGTAGAATTTTTAAGATTGTAGGTCTTAGATGGATACCTAGTAGAAAGATGTTCACCGAGTGCAGAACCAAGGTTGACAGTGAAACCCCAAATGGGTTAAATGCTGATATCACTAACCCATATAAATGCAGACAAACTCTTAATGTCAATGCAGGAAGTCTTTACTTAAGTGCAGGTACATCGTTCAGGCCTCGTATTAAGGAAAGACTCAGAGTTTGGGTGCCGAAAAGAGTGATATCTCATGATGAAGGGGTTCAAACAATTCAAGCTTGATGAGAATCAACGACAATGACGTCTGTACACATCAGTGCAGGCCTCGGTCTTCATCATTATGACGTTTGAACGCCGCAGTTCAAGCCTCGTGTCTCAATGTTATCATTATGGCGTCTGCTGACATCTCTTCAGGCCCCGTTCCTCAAAGAAAAGAAAGGCGTACGCTTGAGTGCGTTTTATCTTCGGAAGAAGAGGAATCTTCTTATTTATGACCATTCTCATCAAGCTTCATGGTTTTCTCATGCTCATTCAGTCATCAAGAGGATAAACGTACATTGGAGTATATTCTTATTCACCTGGTCTATCAAAAATGGCAGTTGGTCGTGATATGCAATTTTTGAGGGGGAGGAGAAGGGTGAATAAACTACATGGTGATTGAGATTTGGGAAATGGTCATACGACTCTCCTTGTTTCTGACTAGTCTCATCAAAAGGTTTCACACTTGCTCCATGCTCGTTCAGACATCAAGTGGATCTACTTCCATCAGATTGGACGTTTATTCACTCGATCAAAAATGGCAATTTTGAATGCAAGTTTTGAGGGGGAGAAGTGTGAACAGTGGACCAACCTCATATGCACTTGTTCAATCAAAAATGGCATTCTCATATACAATTTTTGAGGGGGAGAAGTGTGAACAAGTGAGCGAACAAACAATCACTTGTTGGGCATCTAATTGTGACTACGGAATTGATCAGCTATCACTTATTTGGGGTTGAAGTTGACTTTCTCAAAGGCGTGATCTTACTCTATCTTGAAGTCAGGGTTGGTTGGATGCATGACCTTCAATGATAACTTGCTCGTGCTTAAGATTTAAGTTGAAGACTTAGGTTATCTAGTTACCAGCAGTCGGGGTAACTATCACTTAAAGGAGTTACGATGTAGTACTCAGTGTCACACGCCGTTGACGTTGTGGATAATCGTAAGAGGTGTTAATGTCTCATACCTTGGTTGGGTATTGAGCTATTAGAGATTTGCTTGGAGCACTAATTCTCTACACCATTCTTCCAACATTAGTGCAAGGTTAAGTCACAAGAATGGGGAATTCTACTTCAGTGTCAAGTTTGGTATATCGGGTTTGTTCCATCAGTCATCTCGTCAAAAAGCCTACTTGAGGGTTGGTAAAGATAGTCAGAGACAGTTTCGATAGCGGTTGATTCTCACTTGATCCACTTGAGCCAATTTTGTTCTTCTCACATGATCTCAAGAATATGTGCGTAAAATGTGTTGCTAATTCTGAGGTATCAAAACCAGCAAGGGGGAAGGAGACATACATCTGAATGCACAATGAGTACACACGATGAGCTTTATACTTCTTCTTAGTTGAAGTTATTCCGGGAAGACAAATGTCATAACCGCAGAGAAAATCAGTGTTTTAACTCGTTCCTTTGGTGTATCATTCCAACTACGTGGGGGAAGAGAAAGTCAGTTTCTGATGATAAAAGAGGTGCACAATTGTATGATGGTTCCTATGGTTAGTCGGTATCCTACTGAAGGAAATGTGGACATCCGGTACTCAGTTGCTTTTATGGTACTGTCTTGGTGTTACCATGTCGACTACATACGGGATTGAGTGTGTACTTCGGGTTTTTGGGCTTCATATAAGGAGACTGGCTGCATCACTTCAACTACTTGGGGGAAGTGGTCTCTAGATACTGTTGGTATGCGTTTCTTCAGTCTTCAGCGGGAAGAAATGTGAGAAGAATTATTCAAGTGTGAGATGATTCGTTGCTGATCTACTTGATGATCCCCCGATCGAAGAATCTCGACGGTTAGTCTTAAAAGGAGCAGCATTACTTAATGGGGTTTGCTACGGATTTCGCTGTACACTTACCTTTCGTAAGCTTGAAAGAGAGCTTTGAAGCTGCTCAAAAGGAAGATTGTCGGTTTGGGGGGAAGCTATCAAAGCTTCACATTGAGAAGGCTCAAGCTCAGACGATTATTTTGGAGCCTTGAAAGCTTTGGTGGTGAAAGTTTAAGAGATGTAGACTTCAGATTTCTACCACATGCGGAACGTATCCTCATTTTGGTATTCATGTCTTCATCGTCTTAAACTGAGTTACATATTTTGTACATATATTATACCAAACTGTAAATAGAAAATTATAGAACCAGAATATTTTAAATAGAAAAATATAAAACCAACAAATTGTAAATAGAGAAACTTAAAACCAAGAAAAACCATAAAAATCAGAAAATTAGAAAATACCAAAAATTGTTTCACCTAGGCATGTCTTCTGTTTATCGATAACATTTACGGACTTAGAAATGTCATTCAATAATGGCACGGGTCTTTAAATGAAGCTCGAGCAGAAGTTAAAATGGATGGTTAAAACATGTCTAAATGGCTTGCTATTACTTTAGATAGCAACCTGCGCTTCAAACTGGGGAAAGCACGTCGCCAAAAAGACGGTTGTTCCTCCAACTGGGTGATGTTCACCTGGGCATGGATTACTTTATATCCATGTTTATTCGATCTGATGTACGTCTCAGTGCATCATTTCTTGAAAAAGAAGAGAAATCTTCTTTGCATGCAAATAGTTTTCATTCTATGATTCTTCTGAAAATTATTTGTGAGACACTTGGTGAATATATGTTGTATGAAATTTGTTTAAACTTGGATTATGCATAAAATTTGTCACTCAATCAACGACTACAAATCTTTAACTAGTATACGAGTCATTGATTGAGGGGGAGAGTGAATTCAAATTTTATATCATCAAACGGGTTTCTTGATATATTCATATCTCTTAGAAAAGGTTTTGTAGTTAATGGGGTATTAGTTGAAGAGGAGATTGCTAAAATTTATATCAAATGGCCAAATGTGTTAATTGCTAGAAAGTTTAGGACATTATGTGCAATGTGCTTATAGTTTCCTAGCTTTTTATATCTAGAAGGTTCATTTGTGTTTCTTTGGTATCCTCGTTTAATCCCCTAAATATTATTAAGACTTAAAACCTAAAAGAAGTTAGAAAACCAGTTGTGTTTGATGTTCTTGAATACTCCACTGGCATTTGTATGTTCTAAGTGAATGAGTTTCAAATGTTGTTTGTCTCTGCTGCTTAATTGTTGTTGATATTGTGCATATGTTCTCAGGATTCGCTTAGGTATATTGCTATTATGTTAGAATCATGTTCCTAAGATCCTGAATTGAATACTGAAATCTGTGTAAATTGCCATGTTCATGATTGCTATTTGCCCTTCATGCTAGATAGTGGTTTGACGTACTTCCTGATTGTGGTTTGATTTTAAGATGAACTTGGTATTATAATGTGGCAAGCTGCTGAAGGGTAGCTATTAAGGAATAGTGTATCTGTATGTATGTATATCTGTGTTGATATTATTATGCAGATTCCATAGCCAAAATGAATGTGCCAGTTCCCATTCTAACCATTTGATCAGACGTTCAAACTCTATTGATTGGCTCGGAATTCACCACAGCAACAACGTCGGCAACAACAACAACAACACTTTCACCACCACCACCACCATTCATCTATTTTGGTCTCGCCAAGTGGGGATCAACTACATTTGCGAAAGATTTGTTGGTGGATGGATGATTGATGTTGACCACTGATTCACTCAGAAAAGCGGATGATTACATTGTCTGCACAAAAAGGTCAATATCATTTGTGTCATAAAAGTTATCTTGTGCATAAAAAGCAGTGAATCTCCCTCTTAGATTAAGGGGGAGCTTAGTATGTTCCATCATCAGACTACATTAAATCGGACACATTTTCTCCCACATTTTCTAACTTATTTAAATTAATTGGGATCACAAATCTCAAAAGGTTTGAAATTTTTGATCGGGGGAGAGAATGTGATTTAAATATGAAACCTGATGAAAATGTGATGTTTTGGACTTAAATGTAAGCTCTCCCATATGTGCTAAACTCTTTCGTATATCGATGCACATATTGAGGGGGAGCGAATTGACAAAAAGGATTTGGCATGCATCTTATGTGAGCAAGGCTCAGACTTCACCAATGAATTGACGATAGCTAAAGTCAGTAGTCGAAAGGACATGTCCTGGACGGGTAATAATTTCAAGCCAGTTTATCTGGTGATGTAAGCGTGTCTCGCAAAGGACGTGTCTGAGTAGAATGTACCGATTTCGAGCGATCTTCTTTGAATGTGATCTAGACGGGTAATAATTTCAAGCTAGTTTACTAGTGATGTAAGCGTGTCTCGCGATGATCATGTTCTTGGAAAATCAATCAATTCAAAAGTGCGAGCTTCACCTGACATGTGCAAATTTATAAAACAATCATTTGAGCACATGTTGAGGGGGAGCATTTGAAAAATATAAAACTCTCAAGTGTTTGTAAGAATGTGTTTCAGAATCATGAACACTTTGAGAGATTTTTCAAAGATTTGGTTTGGCAATCGTGGATGAATACTAAAGACCGGCCATTTTAATTAATGCATGGAGTTATAAGGATGGTTAGGTTAGGCTCAAGTTCCCACGATCCCGCCAGAGCCGGAGGGATCTACCCAGGGACAATCCACTAGTTAGTGTAGAAGTCCTTAGGTATGATTGAAAAGGAGAAAAGTGGATAAGGGAAAAGTGCCGACTGAGATGGAGCTAGTACTGGAACAAACCCAACAATGTGCTAGTTATGAAGTCTTGGTAAGCACTGAAGGGGTTGAAGAATGAAAAAGAATTGTAAAGATAAAGGGTGAAAAGAAAGAAGCCCTCCTTACAACTTAGGCAGAAACCGGGTCAATACATATGCTGTCAGAATCACTTAGTTGATTGCTGACATTGAAGACAAAGTATCATGGACCCAGTGATACGCTGCACAACCCTCCCTAGCCACTCAAGGTCCCTCAAAGGATTCTTGTTTCAATTGTCACGGAGTTCAATACATTTCTATCGTCTCTCTCACTCCGAGTTAGATGATATTGAAAATGTGGCAGTCCTCTCCAGCCTCCGATCACCAAATCAAAACGCACAATAGAGTCTAGAGCCACGAGATGCATAATAAGATCTCATAGGAACACGAATTATTTCTACACTGGTGGTTCAACATTAAGGACACCAGTTGTAAACTCATGAGTCCTACGCAGATCTTAGCAATCTGCCAGAACATTTATGAGAGAATTTACAAATGTAATTCTCAATGATTGAATGGAAATTCCTGCCAGGGTCAACATCAAACAACCTTGAAAGCAGGTCACTTCGGTAATTCCCTGTGAATTACGCTTAGTGATCGCGGCGGTTTCAAACTGTCTACAGTCATGGAGTGATCTCCAGCGACTCACCTAATCGTTGATATGCTACGGTACGATCTTAAAAAGCCCTTTGTGGGTTTTCGATTAGGAACGGTCTTGGTAAGGATTAGAGAGAGTTTTCACACTATGCTGTTAACAATCTCGAAGTCCGAACCTGTAAGTACCGGACGTTTTATTGCTAATTGTCGTATGCAAGAACTTCTGGTGATTGTAGCTGATTGTTGTTGCAGATGTTTGCGGTTGTAGCTGATTGAAGTTGCAGCTGATTGCGGTTGTTGCAGATTACAGAAAAGATGCCAATCCAGCACCACGTGCTCACACTACATAATCATTGTATTCAAAGAAGTCATGATCAACCAAAAGACCTTCAACACGGCTTCTGCTAACTCTGATGCTAAAGATCATGACACCAAATAGTGTGAGCATGTCGGCTCAAAGATCTACACATCGCATGGAAACATACTACTGAAAGATGGCTTGAAGATACATGTTGGATGATATTTTCAAAAAATACTCAGAGTCATCCAAGACAAAGGAAAAGTCATCAAAAGATTACTGCTGAATGCACAATGTTTCAAGACAATGAAGAATCAAAGACAACGAGCTATGAAGACAACTTCAGAAGACAAAATACTAGAATTCAAGTTATTATTTCCGGGGAGACCTCCCTTAGGGGGAGATTGTTAGGAATATAAATATTCAGATGAAGGATCGGTCACCCCGAGTATCTAATTAGCATTTATATAGCTCGTAGGCTTATTAATATTAGCATAGTAATATTAGTATTATTAGTTTTATTAGCTTAGTCGTATTTATATTTGTGGAATGGGTCGGGGCTTTCCCCACTGTCAGATCACTCCACAGCCCACTAGGGGCACCAATATTAGTAACTATATAAGACCCTTCCCACACTTGGGAAGGGTTGGAGCTTCTTATATTTTCAAATCTAATCTTTCTTTGTTTTTCTCTCAACTCTCTCTCTCTAACATCAAGCTCCCATTCTTCTTCATCTCTTTTTCTATTATTAGATCTTGTACCAATTTTGTGTTTGTGTTATGAATTAGAATAGACTACAATAATAGATTCCTGCATTTTCGTGGATAAATCATTTATGAAGCTTAAACGTTCTCATCCACAAGAAAGTTGATTTTTGCTCTTATACAAATAATGGAGGATCATACCGAGCAAATCTCAGGGGAGTTTTTCTGTTCTAATTCTATTATTTTCCAGTTTTTAACCTTTGCCACAAACAACGAGGACGTTGTTTAACTTAAGTGGGGGGATGGAGAATTAGAACACTTACTTGTCCTAAACTTTTTCAAAATATGCTTAAAATGCGCTTAATATATCAAAATTAAATTTTTTTTAGCATGTTTTTGTTTAAAGTCTAAATTACATAACCGCACACATAACTCTATTCTTTCAAAAATATTAAAACTTTAGTGTGCCGGCGACTTGTAAACTTTAGAACTTGGCTTGTATACTATTCGAGACCACCATAATGAGTATTATCTATATAATTGGAGTGACTTGTCTAAATTGGTAAATTTCTAGGATTACACCCAAATAGCCTTTATATGTTATGTGATATTAACTAACTACACTGGTTAGTTAACCCCTGTATAAACCCTTTGTTTACTCTCACTTTTAGAGTAAGATACCCCTAGAAAAACCCTCAGAGTCATTCCTTTCGTTTCTTACACCTTTGTTATAATGTTTCGATACACCCTTACACCTTAGCCTACCCTGTAGATTAAAATCCGTGGTTAATTGCTTTAGGCAAAGTGTGTTTCCTTACATTACCTGTGTTCGCGTGCGTAATTCATTATCTTTGGTTAGGTCAGGAAATTGCACAATGCAATTGGTATGAAAGTAAATATTGTATAACTTTTAGTTTATTTTTCGTGTGTTTGCTACTTTCACTATTACAGTTATTTCTGAAAGTATGAAGAGTATGGAAAAATTATCCGGAAAAATAGTGATAGAAAAGTTGAGAAATTCTACACATAAGTGTCAAAAAAAAATCGAAAAAAAGAAAAAAAAATCAAAAAAAAAAAAAAAAATAGAAAAGAAAAAGAAAAAGGAAAAGTTGGAAGTTTGTTTTAACCAACTTATGTAAAGTTTTGTATTAAGTGGGAGATATCACCACTATTTGTTGTTGTATATTATATTTATGGATTGAATGAGAGTTGGCCGATATGGGAACGCCAACTAAGGTTATTCTTTGATTGAGATTTTGTTGAGTATAATTCGTGTCTACCTAAAGCGTGTGTTTCAAGTGTTAAAGCGTGAGTTATTCAATGATATGAGTCTTATTCATGGGATGGTTGGGAAAGTGATTAACCACACTTAGGATTTTAATTTATCTGTTTTGTTTATTTTTCATTTTACACCAATTTGTATCCCAAATATTATCCATACCCTATATCATTCTTCATCCAAACCTTTGATTTATTGAGATTAGGGATTTGAGCAATCTTAAGTATCGTAGTCGTGGATTCGGCTATGTATTTATGATTTTGTCGCCCTTTTTGATATAATATTATTGGTGAAGATTACTTGGTCCTATCTTTAGCCCATTCGAGTTAAGGAATTGAGCAATTGCAAGTATCGTGGTCGTGGATTCGATCATGTATTTGTAATTTTGTCGCCTTTTGTGGAATATGAGATCGATAGAGATTAAAAAGGATGATCAACCCTTAACCAACAAACCCTTTTTACCGCTTTAGACTTGTTACTCCTTGGCTTTAGTGGGGGAGATGCGTATACTTGCCAAGCCTATGATAGAATATTCGTCACGACTAAGCAACTAAACGATTTAGAATTGTTTTACATTAAAAATTATTTTGGTTTCTACTTCGTTAAGTGTTTGGTTGTGTGATTATGAAAAAACGAATACGTGCTTAAATATAAAAATAAATCCTCATATCTTTTAGGATACATTTTCATATGATTAATTCTAAGGTTTACTTGGGGACAAGTAAAGTTCAAGTGGGGGGATATTTGATGAACTCAAATAAGTACATTTTATTATCATCATTTATCCTATTTATTTGACTTGTTTTATTATATTATATATGAGAATCGATACATTAATGTTTACTTTAGTAATTCTCAGGTAAAAACAAGCATTATGTGAAACTTGGCGATTTTGGACTAATTATGGAGCAAAACAAGCGAGATGTCAAAAGTCTACTGAAATCCAGAAGATGCGCCGTATCTCACTCAACAGATACGACACAAAATCATACTTAGATGAATTCGAAGACCATTGCCTGACTTTGAAGAATGCGCCGCATGTAATTCTGTCATGTGCCGCATATGAAACTTTGGTCAAAGAAGAAGATCAAGCTCGTTCTACTCCAGATACGCTGCAATATACTTCTAACATACGGCGTATCACTATCAAGATTTCACCAGTTACGATCCAAGACAGCTAAAGTACATGCGCTGCATACAAAGATCAAGTTACGCCGCATCTGAAGATGGTGTACGAATATTCCAGAATATATTAATCTTGGACCCCACGCGAAGTTAAGTCAATGCGCCGCATCTATCAACTCAATGCGCCGCATCGATCCCTCAGACAGAAACTATAAATACCCCAAGGTCAGACGAATTTAAGAGACCTTTTGTATAACCCTAGAGCCGAATTCAGACGACCAAGCAGCACAAGACACACCTCAAACAAAGATACAAGATCTGTAAGAAGGTCCTGCATGTATTCAATTCATTAAGTAGTTTTGTTTTATTGTTTTAGTACGCTTTAATTCATCAGGATTGATGGGCTTGTGTCATGTGACTACGGAAGATCATACACTCCCCTTAATATTGCTTTCCCATTAATTAAAGTTTATATGTTGATGTCTTTGGTGACTTTTGTTGGGAATTATGATACGAATCAAGAGAAGACAACTTAGGTCTAGTAGTATATCAGAGTTAGGTCTGTCTTTGTAATTAGGTCTGGTAATGCAAAGTTAAGTCTGGTAGTATGTTTAAGTCTGGTTGACTTATAATGTTAAGTCTGGTCGTGAAGTTAGGAAAGTCTGTTAGAGATAAGTTAGGAAAAGATACAAAACGTGTAAGTATCTTTATAGAAGATTTGTGAATATCTTCTGAGTCGGTTAGTATTAGGGTTTCCTTGTGTTATAAAAGGATCCCTGAAGATTTTTAGTGGTGTGTGAGTTGTACGAGTTCACAATTGTGATTATAATCAATATACGAAGTTAGTGATATCTCTGTGTGTGTTCTTCATTGTTCTTGTTAAAATTCCGCATTAACAACAACAATCACTTAGGGTTTCTCACTTAGATTGGTTCGGATTTATCCTAACCATCTACTAGGTATTCAAGACTACTTAGTGATCCACATACAATTCGTGGACCAACAACTTTTATTAGTGCATTGATAACCTTTGTGTCTAGCTGAGTCTTGCTTGGGTCGCCATGCCCCTTCCTCGCCTATTTATTCTAGCGTCTCTAGAAAAGTAGGATAGACATAAGTAATCATTAAGGGTTTACTCGCCGATAAGATTAGAGCCAACGAGAAAGGTTTAATTATATACACTTCATATAAAACTAGCAATAAAACAAGTGACAAGCTATTTAATTATCAGGACAGGTCTTCTTATTGTCTCGAGTATCTATCTGTGTATGTGTGTGCTATTCGCTGATTCGTGCTCATTAGTTTAGTTTTCTATTTAATTATAACCAAACCGTGCCAGTCTCTCAGGCTGAACCCCCTTGCGTTAGATTAGGTTGTATTACTAACTTAGGATATTAAAATACTGATTAGAATAACTAGATAATACGTTCCACTCTTAGTGATCGACACTCTGCTTACCATTATATTCATACTGTCCGGGTACTCTGCTCGTTAAGTATGTGTGTTATTGATAAGTCGGCTAAATATAAATTTAAAACTTGAGTAGGCATTAATACTGCTAAACCACAACGACACATCACACGCATCAAGTTTTTGGATACGGCGCATCGTCCGCAGATATCAGCCATTTTTATTCTTTATATTCGTTTCTAAATTCATTAATTTCTCTTCTAGCGAACAGATCCTACTAACGATTTTACCTATGATGACAGGTTTTGCTATGGAAAATATGTCAATGAACGGATATCTTGCTAAGGAACTTATGAAAGATAAGCACAATGAAAAGTCCCGCTCCAAAAAGCCATTAATTCTGGAAAGTGATGACGAGTGTGATAACTATGAAGTTAGCTTGAGCAAGTTCCCAGCATTAAGCATTACTAAAAGCTCAGAATTGGAAAAGGAACTCTTGCTTTCGGATTCATTCGAAAATTTCGATGCTATTACTTGCAACTTACCTACGATCGATGCTTTACTCAAATCCGTATCTCAAACCAACATGCCCTTCTACTCAGTGGAAGTTTATGAAGATGTCAACTTCAATGTACTCACGATTGATGCCGATTTATTTTCTTGGGAAACTCCTCTTGAAGCTACTTATATGGAATTCAAACGCTTATGCAATATTGAAGATGGGATATTGATGTTTGTTGCGTGTGTCGTTGCGGTTTAGCAGTTTTAATGCCTAATCAAGTTTTAAATTTATATTTAGCCGACTTATCAATAACACACACACCTAACGAGCAGTGTACCCGGTCAGTATGAATATAATGGTAAGTAGAGTGTCGATCACTAAGAGTGGAACGTATTATCAAGTTATTCTAATCAGTATTTTAATATATTAAGTTAGCTATACAATCTAATCTAACGCAAGGGGGTTCAGCCTGAGAGACTGGCACGATTTGGTTGCAATTAAATAATAAACTAAACCAATAGGCACGAATCAGCAAGTAGTACACACGTACACAGATAAATACTCGAGACAATAAGAGGGCTGTCCTTATGATAAGTAGTTTGTCACTTGTTTTATTGCTAGTGTTATATGAAGTGTATAGTTCGATGCAACGCACCGAGATTAAGTCCTTTCTCGTTGGTTCTAATCTTATCGGCGAGTAAACCCTTAATGATTACTTATGACTATCCCGTTTATCTTTCTCCTACTTTTCTACAGACCATAGAATACATAGGCATCTAATAAACAGGCGAGGGCAGAGGCATGGCGACCCGATCAACGCTCAGCTAGCCACAGAGGTTATCAATGCACTAATAAAAGTCACCAATGACATCAACATATAAACTTTAATTAATGAGAAAGTAGTTTTAAGGGAGTGCAACCTTTCCGTTGTCACGTTACACAAGCCACCAATCTTGATGAATTAAAGTTTACTAACACAATAAAACAAAACTACTTAATGAATTAAACATATGCAGCACCTTCTTACAGCTCTTGTATCTTTGATTTGGGTGTGTCTTGTGCTGCTACCTTGACTGAATTCGTCCTTGGTTTATGGTCTTCGGTCTTCTGTTCGGAACTAAAGGCTCTTAATTCGTCTGGTCTTTGGGGTATTTATAGTTACCGTCTGAGGGTAGGATGCGGCGCATCTAGCAAGTAGATGCGGCGCATGTACTTAACTTCGCGTGGGGTCCAAGATTATAATATTCAGGAATATTCGTACACCGCCAGAAGATGCGGCGTATCTTCGTCTTTGGATGCGGCGCATGTCCTCTTGAATCTTGGATCGTATCTGGTGAGATCTTGATAGCGATGCGGCGCATGTCATGAGTGAGATGCGGCGCATCTGGAGCAGATTTGACTTGATCTTGTCCATTTCAGTAGACTCTTCACTTTATGCATGTTTTGCTCCATAATTAGTCCAAAATCGCCAAGTTTCACCAAATGCTTGTTTTCAACTGAGAATTACAAAAGTAAACGATTAAGTATCAATCCTCATACATAATATAGTAAAACAAGTCAATTTAATGGGATAAATGATAGTAATAAAATGTACTTATTTGAGTTCATCAAATATCCCCCCACTTGAACTTTACTTGTCCCCAAGTAAACCTTAGAATTAATCTTATGAAAATGTATCCTAAAAATGTTAGGATTTATTTTTATATTTAAGCATGTATTCGTTTTTGTCATAATCACACAACTAAACACTTAACGAATTAGAAGTAAAATAAAATATTCTGATAAAAGCAAATCTAATCGTTTAACTGTCCAGTCGCGACGAATATTCTATCATAAGCTTGGCAAGTATTCACATCTCCACCACTAAAGCCAAGGAATAACAAGTCTAAAGCGGTAAAAAGGGTTTTTAGGCTTAAGGGTTAATTATTCTTAATCACTATCGATCTCAAATTCCAGAAAAGGCGACAAAATCACAAATACATGATCGAATCCACGAACACGATACTTGCAATTGCTCAAATCCTTAACTCGAATAGGCTAAAGATAGGTCCAAACTTCACCAATAATAATATATCAAAAAGGGCGACAAAATCATAAATACATAGCCGAATCCACGACTACGATACTTAAGATTGCTCAAATCCCTAATCTCAATAAATCAAAGGTTTGGTTGGATAAAGAATAGGGTATGGATAACATTAGGGATATAAATTGGTGTAAAATGAAAAATAAACAAAACAAATAAATTAAAATCCTAAGTGTGGTTAATCACTATCCCAACCATCCCATGAATAAGACTCATATCATTGAATAACTCACGCTTTAACACTTGAAACACACGCTTTAAGTAGACACGAATTATACTCAACAAGATCTTAATCAAAGAATAAACCTTAGTTGACGTTCCCATAACTGCCAACTCCCATTTCAATCCATAAATATATAACAACAACAAGATTGGCGACGGCCGGCCGCGTTGCGGCCTGGCGAGGTGTTTTTTCATTTGTATTTAGGTCGGTTGTGTTCGTGTGTTTTTATCCGAAATGTGTTTTGTAAATTGTCAGTTTATGAGAAATAGAATTTGCAAAACATATGTACCAGTTTTGGAGCACTTTTATAAGTAAAATCATTGTATTCCAACAACACGAAGAAAAACATCATAAGTAAAATCATTGTATTGCAACACCACCAAAACAAAAAGAGGTACATCGGCTGTAAACCAAAAAGATGTACAGAGTGGTTTCAGCTATATTTTTGTTTTGTTAAAACAATAAAAAACAATTTTAATTTAAAACACTGCATACCTGTATTGTTTGTTGCTGTGAAACGCTGCTGTTGTTGCGACTGTCTTCAAGTACCTTCCGTTTTCCTTTATCCACTATCATTGGGCTCACATGAGCACATGATCTTGCATTTTCGGAAGTCATCGTGGGTGTATGTTGCAGCTGTCGTTGGCTGTTAGGGCCTGAAAAAAGAACATTTGTAAGAGACCGTTGATAATCAACGTTTTGCAATGAATGATAAACATATATATGGGTAGTATTTGCTGAGTATTATATCCAGTATTTGGCCGTTCAAGAAATGTTCCAGTTGACTGGCTTTAGATACAACATAACCCGGCATGACAATAAGGGCAAATCCAATTGCAAAGACCTAAAGACCTATACGTTGGTGGAGGTCCTGTGAAAGTGTGCAAAGGTATTAGCAACAAAAATATGTGGTAGTCTAATATGCTAGGCTAGATAATTTGGTTGTAGATATGACACGGACCTCATTTTATAGTTTAATGGAGGCATTTGTATGTAGTCGTGCTTGTCATATGTTAGAGGGCCATTTCAGGAAATTAGTAGATGGTATTCTGGAACTCGAATAATTTTTCAAAATAAGTAAATAAATTACCTCAAATGACTGAACTTGCATACCTGTTTGTTTAATATGAAGTCCCAGGGCTGCTGTCATTTGTGTAAACGCACCTATAATGACATTAACAATAACACGATAAGTATATGGTAATTCTAATTTCGAATAGATGTGATTCGAAATAAGTGATCAGTTCACCTCGAGTGACCAAACATTCGAGTATTCAACAGAATGTGTTACAGAACATTAAAAATAAGGAGAAAGCAAACGCATACCAGTTAATAGTAGTACTATAGTAGGCTGAGAACTTTGTGTAGCTTGCCCCAAAATCGTATCCAAATGATCACCATCAATAGTAGGCTGCAAATGAACAGACACACACATGTGTATTAAGTTAGATCATGTCGACTAAGCAGTGTTACAAATAACATAGGTAGGCGCACTATGCACCGGGCCGCAATCAGGTAAAGTTTACACTGTGTTCTTTAGTTTGTTTAAGTGTTGTCATTCAAGGTTTTTTTTAACAGGTTTAACCTCTCAGGTTCCATTTTTTGCTTCAAAACCAAGTTTATTTATAAAAAAATTAGCTTGAATAAGTTTCACTTTGTACAAAATGAATAAAATAGTCTCAACTGTATATAGCGACTATCACTATATGCAATTCAGACTTGCAGTTACCTATCTCACACTATTAGCACAACACAAAAATCCAGTACCTTTGTATTGTCGGACGTTACTGAGGCAATGTTTGTAAGCGCCCAAGCAGCCGCAAACTGATGCAAAATAAGATAAGAACATGAAGTTAATAGCACATACACAAACAGTAATAGTATATTAACAGTCAAGAAAAAATATTACCTCGTCATTTAACGAAAGAAACTTAGGTACCTGATATAAGTCTTATTTGTTGAGGTTTAAACCACGCCCTAAACATAATAGCATTCAGTGATTTTAATTTCTTTCTTTTGACCAATATAAACCTGGAAAGGAAGGATTGTAGGGTACGTGAGCATGCATAATCATTCAAGCATAGACTTGATAGACATGTTAAGCTCTTGAATAGACTCATATCTTTCGTCTAGCTACTGGATCAAGTTCACACTTAGCCGGGGTGTTTGGATTAGCTTATCTCGGGAGCTTAATGGCTTAATTCACTTTCAAGTGGTGTTTGTTTTGGCTTATATAGCGGGCTTATGGCTTATTTGGATTTCGGTTCACTTTTTGTAGCTTATTTTGAATCTTCTCGGCTTCTATTAGCCTGTCATGCATAATAAGCTAATATAAACCCTTTACCCCAAAAAAAGCTTATATAAGCCGAAAACCAAATAAGCCATAATCCCCGCTATATACCCTGAAACAAACACCCCCTCAATACACAGTAAGCTCAATAAATGGGGCTTATTTGAGAGCTTATTGCCTGAAGTATGTAAATTCTATTAAGGCTTTTCCAAAATGCTTAAGCTCTTCTAAATACGCTAATCCCTTGATTTGAAACAAGTTTAACTTTATACTTGTTTTACAACACTAAAATAGTAGTACATCTGATTATTGATTCAAACATAATGAATTTATATTAAGTTATATATAATAGTTGCGGACTATATGAAAAACGCACACCTTTATTGTTATACTTTTTGTAAAGCTCATTCAACTTAGGATAATTAGCATTCGTAAATCCACTGTTTCAACCCAAAAAACAAACAATTCATATAATCAGTAAAAAAAAAAACACACGCAAATTATATTTACTAAACCTTAAAAAATTCCTGACACCGAGTATCCTAAACCTCAAAACCAGTAAAAGTAAACACAATTAAACTCAAAACAACAAATTCGTAGTTAGAAATTTTGCGGGCCAATAATTATAAAAAAAATAATAATAATAAATCTTTGCCAAAACCCTAAATCTCAATTCCAGTAAAATTATTGCAGTAAAATTAAATACAATTAAACGTAAAACCATAAAAATCTTAACTGGTATAACCGGCTCTCAAATCCGTTTATCTTATCTCGGAGGTAATGATTGTCCCATGTATCTTTAGGCACGAACAAAACACCAAAACTGAAACCCATGTGATAATTTGTTACCGAATATCGATGGCAAAAAAACCCCCACAAAAATCAGGGAGTAACAATCGGATTCTTGTTCTTGGTAATGATCTGTGTGTATGTTTGTGTATGAGAGAAAGACTGCTCCTGAAGGTTCTAGGTAGAGTGTGTTATTTTTTCTCTTTTTTTTTTTTTTTTTTTTTTTTTGTATACAAAAAAAGGGGCATTGGTAAAAGAAAAGCACAAACTGGGCCAATAAACATGGGCTGAAGGAGCCTGGTAGTTTTTGGCGGGAAATAAGGCAAGCAAAACGACGTAGTTTTGAGTCTCCCTTAATATATACTTATAATTAGTGGTGATATCGACCACTTACATAACTTTACATCGTTGGTTTAAAAACAAACATCCAACTTTCTTTTTTCTTTTTCTTTTCTAATTTTTTCGATTTTTTTTTTTTTTTTTTTTTTTTTTTTTTTTTTTTTTTTTTTTTAACATAACATAGATGTGTAAAATTTCACCACATCACTATAATGATAATTCTGGATAATTTTTCCATATTTTTCATACTTCAGAAATAACAGTAATAGTGAAAGTAGTAAACACACGAAAAATAAACTCATAGATGTACAATATTTACTTTCACTCCAATTGCATTGTGCAATTTCCCGACCTAACCATAGATAATGAATTACGCACGCGAACACAGGTAATGTAAGGAAACTCACTTTGCCTATAGCAATTAACCAACCACGGATCTTAATCTACAGGGTAGGCTAAGGTGTAAGGTGTAACGAAACATTTTAAACATAGGTGTAAGAAACGAAAGGAATGGCTCTGAGTGTTTTTCTAGGGGTATCTTACTCTAAAAATGAGAGTAACAAAAGGGTTTATACGGGGGTTAACTAACCAGTGTAGTTAGCTAATAACACATAACATATAAAGCTATTTGGGTGTAATCCTAGAAATTTACCAATTTAGACAAGTCATTCCAATTATATAAATAATACTCATTATGGTGGTCTCGAATAGTATACAAGCCAAGTTCTAAAGTTTACAAGTCACCGGCACACTCATAGATTTGTGAATTTTGAAAAATCACAATTTTTTGAAAATAACGTCATGTGTGCAGCTATGCAACTTAGACTCTAAACAAAAACATGCTAAAAAAATTTAAATTTTGATATATTAAGCACATTTTAAGCATATTTTGAAAAAGTTTAGGACAAGTAAGTGTTAAGTGTTCTAATTCTCCAATCCCCCCACTTAAGTTAAACAACGTCCTCGTTGTTTGTATAAAATGTTAAAAACTGGAAAATAAAAGAATTAGAACAGAAAAACTCCCCTGAGATTTGCTCGGTATGATCCTCCATTAGTATTTGAGCAAAAATCATCTTCCTTGTGGATTAGAACGTTTAAGCTTCATAATTATGTTTCCACAGGAAATGCAGGAATCTACAATACCACCAAGGCTTCAAAACACACCTAAGATAAGAAAGGTTCAACTTGCATAATACATTAGTAGTTAGGAAAAAATAAAACATAAAAATTAAAAATGAAAATCATCAGGTCAGTCGATGCGCCGTATCTTATGAAAGAAGATACGCCGTATCGAGCCTAGAATAAATACGGATCAGAATAAAAGATGCGCCGCATCCTTAACCAGGGATGCGCTGCATTAAAATAAACTGATAAAAAGTTTTAAATTCGAAAATAAAAAATGCAGAAAAATAAAGTAAAATAAGATATGACCATTTGCAGGAGATGCGTCGCATCTCAGAATTGAGATGCGCCGTATCCTCGGCGGCCTGACTATAAAATAAAACTAAATAAAGGATAGGATGCGTCGCATCTGTTTACCAGATGCGGCGCATGTGATTACCAAACAGACTGATAACAGTCTGCTGTAAAATGACTCGTTCCACGGTTTGATCTCTCACGTCCTCTCGTACCCTCATGCTGAACTTAATGCCAGTCTTCATCAAATATAACAAGAAACATAAACTGAAACATTAAATATATACACGAGAATAGTGATCAATACAATCCAAAAAGTAATAATAATATGTGGAACAATGTCAGTAAAATCAAGAGAGTAAGATCATGGGTGAGCGAGGTCGTCTGGATGGGTCCCGGAAGTGCTGGCTCCATCAGTCCTAGGGCGGACTCTGCGCTCGTATGCACGTGTCACTCCCGTAACATGAGTACCATCTGAACAGGTGTGGGTAATACCCTGCTGCTCCAATAGTCTGCTCACACTCATAACCAACCACTCTGAGTCCCTCCTCAGGGCTCTCAACTCTCCCTCGACTGCGTCAAGTCTCTGACCCATGGTGCGTACAGGGACTGGTGGGGGTACTGGTGCCTGCGGCTCCTCCTGATGGGCTGGAGCAGCAGCCGGAGGTCCCTGAGGGCCTCCCTGCTCTGCCTCTGGTCCTGCTGCTCTGGCGGGCCCTAATGCTACCCAAACGTACTCTCCCATAGCATGCTGGCATATCCCAAGCCTAACCAAGTAATCCCTGTCAATAACTGGAATACGAGTCACCACAACCTCCAGCCCCGCTGGAATCTCTGCTCCAATGACTCCAAAATGGCGGGCCAGCCTAGAAACAAAATGCCCGCCAGTCATCTGGCTCCTCCGATCTCTCCCCGCAGCTGATCGGTGGAGGTAGTGTGCCAAAAAGTGGGGGATGTTTACTGACAACCCCTCATCCATGCTCCTAAGGAGGAAGAGGTCCAGAGTGGTCACCTTCTCAGGTGACTGACCCCTCCCAGCAATAGTAAGTGCAATCAGCCTGTGGCACAGCCTCCTCATCGGCTCCCTGATCAAAGTGTATGAGGGGGTGGAAGTAGTGATATCACCCCCCGAAGAAATCCTATCCCAGTAATCACTGAACAACCCTCTGTCAGGGACCGCTCGCAAACTATCATCCCAATATCTATCAAACCCATCTGACTCAAGCTCCTCAGCTGTATGCAAACCCATGGCCAAAATAAACTGCCTCATCGACATCTGCCTATGCACCCCTCCTAACCTGAACACCAGAGTGTCAGCTGTATCAATCTCCAAATCTGTCTCCCTGTAATGAATCGTGCTAAAGAACTCCAGCATAAGCTCCTTGATAAGAGGCTCATCGATCCTGAACAGTCTCTCCCAAGCACTAGATCTGAACACCACCTCCTCATCATCTCCAGCAACAACCATCTCCATCCTATGCTGTAAACTCTCAGCAGCATGTCCAGCTCCAATCAATCCCACACCATCGAAATCCAAAGCCTGTACCCTGAATATCCTCCTAAAGTAAATCGACTCAAGTCTCCGTAAGTAGTCCTCCAAAGTGCCAGGGGTTAGACCCATATCCTCGAATCGTAACCACTGGTGTCTCTGTGCTGCTTCTGGTAGTGCCATCTGAAATAAATTTTCAAAGTTAGTGAACATTCTGCAAGATAGGTAGATACGGCGCATCTGATTTAATCAATGCGGCGTATCTGCACAAAGTATAAGGGATGCGGAGCAAGAGATGAGATACGGCGTATGTAGATGCGTCGTATCTAGATTAATCAATACGGCGTATCTAGAATTTTATTAATTTGGAAAAAGGTCGTTACGCCGCATCAATCAACCTAGATGCGCCGCATCTAAAAGCATATCAGTATAAATAAAGGGGATCAGGCAGACTATTCAAGAATCCGTATCCGTGACGTAAACTAACACTAAATATCACACTATCATATAATCCTTACATCAGTTCTAATAGCTCAATATACCACTGCTAATCCATTTCCCACCAAATATTCAAAATCGAATTATAAACCCCATATTTTCGTTCAAATCAAATTAGGCCAGAAATTCGATTATTTACGCAAGTTAAACACGGGGGAAATCGTCTAATACAAACTCTAATCACATCTCAATATCATTTAAGCACAAATCAATTTAATCACATAAACCCTAATTTTCATATTAAACAAGATTAAATTGAAATTGAGTAATTACCTTAATTTGATGATTAGGAGAAAGATTATAGATCGGATTAAAGGTGGGTTTAAGAAAAGTGATCGGAATCAGAGTATAATATCAGTGTGTGAAAGTTCTTAACTGTGTGTGTTTATGCGGTAAGAATTTTAGATCCGGCACATTCCCATCGTATTTATAGGGTAAAACGATGCGCCGTATTGGAAATTGGGATGCGCCGTATCTATTTAGTTTCGTTGACTAGTCAATGGGCCCTAGATGGTCAGAGATACGGCGCTTTGGATATTTAGATCCGCCGTATCGCTATGTTAGTGAACGAAATTCAAATTAGGAACGTACCTTGGCCTCCGCAACACGATTCTTTATACACCAAATTGGGGTAAAACGGTTACACCATATGATATAAATGAATTCAAAATAAGAGCAATAGGTATAATGTTTTATTAACAATTGTAATCTTATAGTTCAGATGATAAGAATTTATTCCGAGGTTAGGAACAAATATCGTTTTTAAGCATACAAAATTAAGATTACAATTTTAATCAGATGTATAATATGGATAATAAAATTGAGATTATAATGTAGAGAACTTCCCTTTGGGCAGGTTGAATAATCGAAGAGGTTGCATTTGATCACTCCAGCTAGCTTCTCTCGGGTCGGTTCAGAATGTAATCTTTCATGGTGATGCTTGAATCATCCTTTATCCTGAAAATAAACAACTTGCACACGAGAGTAGCGGCCCGATCAAAGTAAATATCAAAAATCAACTATATTTATCAAATTATATTCGTCGTATTAACAAAAGTTAATGCGCCGTATTTTCGTTACGTTTCAAAATATAAAATTTTTGATTCAGAAGATGCGCCGTATCGATAAAAATCGATACGCCGTATCTGTTTAATAATTCGCAAACTGTTTTTAATTAAAATAATAGATACGCCGTATCTGCTAAAGCAGATGCGTCGTATCGCGTTAACGTTTAGAAATTTTTTTTATTAAAAACAGATACGCCGTATCTTGGGGAAAAGATGCGTCGTATCGCTTTATCGCTTAGAAAAAATTTCTTATTAAAAACAGATACGCCGTATCTAGGTAAAGATGCGTCGTATCGAATTAATTAAACGCGTTGTATTTTATAAAAAAAAAATTGAACGCAATACGCCGTATCTGAGGAATCAGATGCGCCGTATCGTTCGATTTAGCTCAGTACAACGATAGCAGAACACAAAAAAGTACGAAAAATAAAACAAATAAAAACACACAAAAATAAACACAAATAAAAGCAAGCAAAAAGCACACAAAAACAGAAAATATGCAAAATAGTACAATGAATGCAAATTAATCTAATACACAACAAAATTAGCGGTTAGATAAAAAATTAAAAACCTAATTAAAATACTAATCAAATTAACAGATAATAACAATTCACTCCCCGGCAGCGGCGCCAAAAACTTGATGTTTGCTGCGTGTGTCGTTGCGGTTTAGCAGTTTTAATGCCTAATCAAGTTTTAAATTTATATTTAGCCGACTTATCAATAACACACACACCTAACGAGCAGTGTACCCGGTCAGTATGAATATAATGGTAAATAGAGTGTCGATCACTAAGAGTGGAACGTATTATCAAGTTATTCTAATCAGTATTTTAATATATTAAGTTAGCTATACAATCTAATCTAACGCAAGGGGGTTCAGCCTGAGAGACTGGCACGATTTGGTTGCAATTAAATAATAAACTAAACCAATAGGCACGAATCAGCAAGTAGCACACACGTACACAGATAAATACTCGAGACAATAAGAGGGCTATCCTTATGATAAGTAGTTTGTCACTTGTTTTATTGCTAGTGTTATATGAAGTGTATAGTTCGATGCAACGCACCGAGATTAAGTCCTTTCTCGTTGGTTCTAATCTTATCGGCGAGTAAACCCTTAATGATTACTTATGACTATCCCGTTTATCTTTCTCCTACTTTTCTACAGACCATAGAATACATAGGCATCTAATAAACAGGCGAGGGCAGAGGCATGGCGACCCGATCAACGCTCAGCTAGCCACAGAGGTTATCAATGCACTAATAAAAGTCACCAATGACATCAACATATAAACTTTAATTAATGAGAGAGTAGTTTTAAGGGAGTGCAACCTTTCCGTTGTCACGTTACACAAGCCACCAATCTTGATGAATTAAAGTTTACTAACACAATAAAACAAAACTACTTAATGAATTAAACATATGCAGCACCTTCTTACAGCTCTTGTATCTTTGATTTGGGTGTGTCTTGTGCTGCTACCTTGACTGAATTCGTCCTTGGTTTATGGTCTTCGGTCTTCTGTTCGGAACTAAAGGCTCTTAATTCGTCTGGTCTTTGGGGTATTTATAGTTACCGTCTGAGGGTAGGATGCGGCGCATCTAGCAAGTAGATGCGGCGCATGTACTTAACTTCGCGTGGGGTCCAAGATTATAATATTCAGGAATATTCGTACACCGCCAGAAGATGCGGCGTATCTTCGTCTTTGGATGCGGCGCATGTCCTCTTGAATCTTGGATCGTATCTGGTGAGATCTTGATAGCGATGCGGCGCATGTCATGAGTGAGATGCGGCGCATCTGGAGCAGATTTGACTTGATCTTGTCCATTTCAGTAGACTCTTCACTTTATGCATGTTTTGCTCCATAATTAGTCCAAAATCGCCAAGTTTCACCAAATGCTTGTTTTCAACTGAGAATTACAAAAGTAAACGATTAAGTATCAATCCTCATACATATTATAGTAAAACAAGTCAATTTAATGGGATAAATGATAGTAATAAAATGTACTTATTTGAGTTCATCAGATATTCTCTTATGATTTACTAATGAGCTACACTGAAGATGAATTGTTACTCTTATGGCCTATCATTGAATCTAAAGGATTAACTTGGACGACTATCGAAGAAAAATATGGGAAATTCCAAATTGAATACATGAACTCAGCAAATGCAGTCAACAAATCGAGCAACAAAAGCTATGGTAGAGGAAATATCCAACCTATACAAACTTCTTATATGCCTTTTTCCGAACAGTATTGGGGATTAAATAAAAGCAATTTGGATGATGAAAGAATTTATGCTGAATCGGAGATACTGTTTATAAAAAGTTGGTAAGGTTGATGGATATCTCTTTAGAAGAATGGCTTGAACTTAAATACGGTGATCCCAAATTTGCTCCTACGAATGAAGCCAAACGGATTGTGACCTCATGGTTGACACGAAGTTTTAAAGAACAATTTAATGAGTTCATGGAGATAAGGAGGAAAATGATTGGTACTACTAGCTTTGACGTTAACTACGATCCTAACAATGTTGATTTTTCAGATTGGTTAGCTAGTAAGTTCAATAACCATAAGATCATGGACCGAGCTACTAAAGATGTGTTATGGGTATATTGGATGAGAGGGGAAGATGAGGAAGTAGAAAGCAACAATGGATCACCACATGACGATTCAACGATCGAGGAAGGCATTGAAGAATTGTTCAGCATAGACATTGATGTGTTCAATTATGAGACACCCTTGTGCAAACAATTCAAAGAATTTAATTACCTCCTTCAAATCGACGCTGATGTGCTAACTGGAGATCTACCAGGATTCAAAACTTATGATGAGTTCAAAAACACCTGGTACTATGAATGGAATGACCAGATACTATGGGTTTGGGATAAACCATGGGAATTTAGGCATATTAATCACACTTGTAAACCTTTCCGCTTCAAGGATGGAAGTAGTGAATGGCCAACCTGTGATTGGAAGAATGATGGAACCTGCAATGGGGGAAGTATAATTGGAATGAAACGAGTTGGAAACGATGTATACTTTGAAGACTATGATTGGTATGAAAAAGTTGAAGACTCCCCACGTAGAGCAGAGGCTTTGCAAGAAAAAGGTAGAATCAAATACTTAAAAGAACTAAAGGGAGCATCGAATACTACTTTCTCGGAATGGGTGCATAGAAAATGTGATGATTACACAAGGCTTAATCGACGCTTACAATGGGAATTGAAAAGAAAGTGGGACGAGACTCAAGATTATTATCAATCCATTAACTTGGTTAATTATTATCCCTATGATAATAACGATGAGTCACGAGGAAAATTAATTGATGAACTTGATGACTATTTGAATAAGGATCCTTATTTCAAGTTTGTTGATAAAGATGAAGAAGAATTCATCGAGAGAAAATGTCGACTACTTGGGATCACTTATAATAACCCACCCATGATAATTTCTGAAAAATTTGAAGTCATCAAATACACTTTGGGACCATATGAGGAATATGTTGCGACGAAGACCAAAGAATATATTAGATTAATTCGAACGGAAGAAAATGTTGCGGAGCTATACGGTAACATCTTTCGGATGAAAAAAGAAGGATGGCACGTAACAAGAACGAAATAAGGAGCTGAACGTGAGTCTAACTTGAAGACTCTGGAATAAAGACAAGTGCTGACCGGGAGACAACCCAAAGAAAAAATATTTACTTTTCTGTTCTGTGTCGAGTCTGTCAGACCTGCAGAGGATGCGGCGCATCTCCATCATAAGATGCGACGCATCACCTGCACTGGTCATATCTTATTTCATTTTCTGCATTTTTATTTTTAACTTTAAAACTTTCTGTCAGTTTATTTAATGCGGCGCATCCCTGGTTAAGGATGCGACGCATCTTTTATTCTGATTCGTATTTATTCCAGGCTCGATACGGCGTATCTTCTTCCATAAGATACGGCGTATCGACTGACCTGATGATTTACAGTTTAATTTTTTAGGTTTTATTTTTACTAACTACTAATGTATTATGCAAGTTTGAACCTTCTTAACTCAGGTGTGTTAAAGACTAAATGGTATTATAGATTCCTGCATTTTTGTGGATACATCATTTATGAAGCTTAAACGTTCTCATCCACAAGAAAGTTGATTTTTGCTCTTATACGAATAATGGAGGATCATACCGAGCAAATCTCAGGGGAGTTTTTCTGTTCTAATTCTTTTATTTTCCAGTTTTTAACCTTTGACACAAACAACGAGGACGTTGTTTAACTTAAGTGGGGGGATGGAGAATTAGAACACTTACTTGTCCTAAACTTTTTCAAAATATGCTTAAAATGCGCTTAATATATCAAAATTTAAAAATTTTTAGCATGTTTTTGTTTAAAGTCTAAATTACATAACCGCACACATAACTCTATTCTTTCAAAAATATTAAAACTTTAGTGTGTCAGTGACTTGTAAACTTTAGAACTTGGCTTGTATACTATTCGAGACCACCATAATGAGTATTATCTATATAATTGGAGTGACTTGTCTAAATTGGTAAATTTCTAGGATTACACCCAAATAGCCTTTATATGTTATGTGATATTAACTAACTACACTGGTTAGTTAACCCCCATATAAACCCATCGTTTACTCTCACTTTTAGAGTAAGATACCCCTAGAAAAACCCTCAGAGTCATTCCTTTCGTTTCTAACACCTTTGTTATAATGTTTCGATACACCCTTACACCTTAGCCTACCATGTAGATTAAAATCCGTGGTTAATTGCTTTAGGCAAAGTGTGTTTTCTTACATTACCTGTGTTCGCGTGCGTAATTCATTATCTTTGGTTAGGTCGGGAAATTGAACAATGCAATTGGTATGAAAGTATATATTGTATAACTTTTAGTTTATTTTTCGTGTGTTTGCTACTTTCACTATTACAGTTATTTCTGAAAGTATGAAGAGTATGGAAAAATTATCCGGAAAAATAGTGATAGAAAAGTTGTGAAATTTTACACATAAATGTCAAAAAAAAAAAAAAAAAAAAAAAAAAAAAAAAAAAAAAAAAAATCGAAAAAAAGAAAAAAAAAATCGAAAAAAGAAAAATAGAAAAGAAAAAGAAAAAGGAAAAGTTGGAAGTTTGTTTTAACCAACTTATGTAAAGTTTTGTATTAAGTGGGAGATATCACCACTATTTGTTGTTGTATATTATATTTATGGATTGAATGTGAGTTGGCCGTTATGGGAACGCCAACTAAGGTTATTCTTTGATTGAGATTTTGTTGAGTATAATTCGTGTCTACCTAAAGCGTGTGTTTCAAGTGTTAAAGCGTGAGTTATTCAATGATATGAGTCTTATTCATGGGATGGTTGGGAAAGTGATTAACCACACTTAGGATTTTAATTTATCTGTTTTATTTATTTTTTATTTTACACCAATTTGTATCCCAAATATTATCCATACCCTATATCATTCTTCATCCAAACCTTTGATTTATTGAGATTAGGGATTTGAGCAATCTTAAGTATCGTAGTCGTGGATTCGGCTATGTATTTATGATTTTGTCGCCCTTTTTGAAATAATATTATTGGTGAAGATTACTTGGTCCTATCTTTAGCCCATTCGAGTTAAGGAATTGAGCAATTGCAAGTATCGTGGTCGTGGATTCGATCATGTATTTGTAATTTTGTCGCCTTTTCTGGAATATGAGATCGATAGAGATTAAAAAGGATGATCAAACCTTAACCAACAAACCCTTTTTACCGCTTTAGACTTGTTACTCCTTGGCATTAGTGGGGGAGATGCGTATACTTGCCAAGCCTATGATAGAATATTCGTCATGACTAAGCAACTAAACGATTTAGAATTGTTTTACATTAAAAATTATTTTGGTTTCTACTTCGTTAAGTGTTTGGTTGTGTGATTATGACAAAACGAATACGTGCTTAAATATAAAAATAAATCCTAATATCTTTTAGGATACATTTTCATATGATTAATTCTAAGGTTTACTTGGGGACAAGTAAAGTTCAAGTGGGGGGATATTTGATGAACTCAAATAAGTACACTTTATTATCATCATTTATCCTATTTATTTGACTTGTTTTATTATATTATATATGAGAATCGATACATTAATGTTTACTTTAGTAATTCTCAGGTAAAAATAAGCATTATGTGAAACTTGGCGATTTTGGACTAATTATGGAGCAAAACAAGCGAGATGTCAAAAGTCTACGGAAATCCAGAAGATGCGCCGTATCTCACTCAACAGATACGACGCAATATCATACTTTGATGAATTCGAAGACCATTGCCTGACTTTGAAGAATGCGCCGCATGCAATTCTGTCATGCGCCGCATATGAAACTTTGGTCAAAGAAGAAGATCAAGCTCGTTATACTCCAGATACGCCGCAATATACTTCTAACATACGGCGTATCACTATCAAGATTTCACCAGTTATAATCCAAGACAGCTAAAGTACATGAGCCGCATACAAAGATCAAGTTACGCCGCATCTGAAGACGGTGTACGAATATTCCAGAATATATTAATCTTGGACCCCACGCGAAGTTAAGTCAATGCGCCGCATCTATCAACTCAATGCGCCGCATCGATCCCTCAGACAGAAACTATAAATACCTCAAGGTCAGACGAATTTAAGAGACCTTTTGTATAACCCTAGAGCCGAATTCAGACGACCAAGCAGCACAAGACACACCTCAAACAAAGATACAAGAGCTGTAAGAAGGTCCTGCATGTATTCAATTCATTATGTAGTTTTGTTTTATTGTTTTAGTACGCTTTAAATCATCAGGATTGATGGGCTTGTGTCATGTGACTACGGAAGATCATGCACTCCCCTTAATATTGTTTTCCCATTAATTAAAGTTTATATGTTGATGTCTTTGGTGACTTTTATTAGTGCATTGATAACCTCTGTGTCTAGCTGAGTCTTGCTTGGGTCGCCATGCCCCTTCCTCGCCTATTTATTCTAGCGTCTCTCGAAAAGTAGGATAGACATAAGTAATCATTAAGGGTTTACTCGCCGATAAGATTAGAGCCAACGAGAAAGGTTTAATTATATACACTTCATATAAAACTAGCAATAAAACAAGTGACAAGCCATTTAATTATCAGGACAGGTCTTCTTATTGTCTCGAATATCTATCTGTGTACGTGTGTGCTAATCTCTGATTCGTGCTCATTAGTTTAGTTTTCTATTTAATTATAACCAAACTGTGCCAGTCTCTCAGGCTGAACCCCCTTGCGTTAGATTAGGTTGTATAACTAACTTAGGATATTAAAATACTGATTAGAATAACTAGATAATACGTTCCACTCTTAGTGATCGACACTCTGCTTACCATTATATTCATACTTACCGGGTACACTGCTCGTTAAGTGTGTGTGTTATTGATAAGTCGGCTAAATATAAATTTAAAACTTGAGTAGGCATTAATACTGCTAAACCGCAACGACACATACGCCGTATCTTATTACGCGTATCCAGAAATCTAACGGCGCCAAAAACTTGATGCGCGTGATGTGTCGTTGCGGTTTAGCAGTATTAATGCCTACTCAAGTTTTAAATTTATATTTAGCCGACTTATCAATAACACACACACTTAATGAGCAGTGTACCCGGTCAGTATGAATATAATGGTAAGCAGAGTGTCGATCACAAAGAGTGGAACGTATTATCTAGTTATTCTAATCAGTATTTTAATATCCTAAGTTAGTTATATAACCTAATCTAACGCAAGGGGGTTCAGCCTGAGAGACTGGCACAGTTTGGTTATAATTAAATAGAAAACTAAACTAATGAGCACGAATCAGTGATTAGCACACACGTACACAGATGGATACTCGAGACAATAAGAAGACCTGTCCTGATAATTAAATAGCTTGTCACTTGTTTTATTGGTAGTTTTATATGAAGTGTATATAATTAAACCTTTCTCGTTGGCTCTAATCTTATCGGCGAGTAAACCCTTAATGATTACTTATGTCTATCCTACTTTTCTAGAGATGCTAGAATAAATAGGCGAGGAAGGGGCATGGCGACCCAAGCAAGACTCAGCTAGACACAGAGGTTATCAATGCACTAATAAAAGTCACCAAAGACATCAACATATAAACTTTAATTAATGGGAAAGCAATATTAAGGGGAGTGCATGATCTTCCGTAGTCACATGACACAAGCCCATCAATCCTGATGAATTAAAGTGTACTAAAACAATAAAACAAAACTACTTAATGAATTGAATACATGCAGGACCTTCTTACAGCTCTTGTATCTTTGTTTGAGGTGTGTCATGTGCTGCTTGGTCGTCTGAATTCGGCTCTAGGGTTATACAAAAGGTCTCTTAAATTCGTCTGACCTTGGGTTATTTATAGTTTCTGTCTGAGGGATCGACGCGGCGCATTGAGTTGATAGATGCGGCGCATTGACTTAACTTCGCGTGGGGTCCAAGATTAATATATTCTGGAATATTTGTACACCGTCTTCAGATGCGGCGTAACTTGATCTTTATATGCGGCGCATGTACATTAGCTGTCTTGGATCGTAACTGGTGAAATCTTGATAGTGATACGCCGTATGTTAGAAGTATATTGCGGCGTATCTGGAGTAGAACGAGCTTGATCTTCTTCTTTGACCAAAGATTCATTTGCGGCGCATGACAGAATTGCATGCGGCGCATTCTTCAAAGTCAGGCAATGGTCTTCGTATTCATCTAAGTATGATATTGCGTCGTATCTGTTGAGTGAGATACGGCGCATCTTCTGGATTTCAGTAGACTTTTGACATCTCGCTTGTTTTGCTCCATAATTAATCCAAAATCGCCAAGTTTCACATAATGCTTGTTTTTACCTGAGAATTACTAAATTAAACATTAATGTATAGATTCTCATATATAATATAATAAAACAAGTCAAATAAATAGGATAAATGATGATAATAAAATGTACTTATTTGAGTTCATCAGGGTTCCCGGCAATGGAACCATGGAGAATTAGAACACTTACTTGTCCTAAACTTTTTCAAAATATGCTTAAAATGCGCTTAATATATCAAAATTTTTTTAAAAAAATAGCATGTTTTTGTTTAAAGTCTAAATTACATAACCGCACACATAACTCTATTCTTTCAAAAATATTAAAACTTTAGTGTGTCGGTGACTTGTAAACTTTAGAACTTGGCTTGTATACTATTCGAGACCACCATAATGAGTATTATCTATATAATTGGAGTGACTTGTCTAAATTGGTAAATTTCTAGGATTACACCCAAATAGCCTTTATATGTTATGTGATATTAACTAACTACACTGGTTAGTTAACCCCCGTATAAACCCTTTGTTTACTCTCACTTTTAGAGTAAGATACCCCTAGAAAAACCCTCAGAGCCATTCCTTTCGTTTCTTACACCTTTGTTATAAAGTTTCGATACACCCTTACACCTTAGCCTACCACGTAGATTAAAATCCGTGGTTAATTGCTTTAGGCAAAGTGTGTTTCCTTACATTACCTGTGTTCGCGTGCGTAATTCATTATCTTTGGTTAGGTCGGGAAATTGCACAATACAATTGGTATGAAAGTAAATATTGTATAACTTTTAGTTTATGTTTCGTGTGTTTGCTACTTTCACTATTACAGTTATTTCTGAAAGTATGAAGAGTATGGAAAAATTATCCGGAAAAATAGTGATAGAAAAGTTGAGAAATTTTACACATATATGTTGATGTCAAAAAAAAAAAAAAAAAAAAAAAAAAAAAAAAAAAAAAAAAAAAAAAGGAAAAGTTGGAAGTTTGTTTTAACCAACTTATGTAAAGTTTTGTATTAAGTGGGAGATATCACCACTATTTGTTGTTGTATATTATATTTATGGATTGAATGGGAGTTGGCCGTTATAGGAACGCCAACTGAGGTTATTCTTTGATTGAGATTTTGCTGAGTATAATTCGTGTCAACCTAAAGCGTGTTTTTCAAGTGTTAAAGCGTGAGTTATTCAATGATATGAGTCTTATTCAAGGGATGGTTGGGAAAGTGATTAACCACTCTTAGGATTTTAATTTATCTGTTATGTTTATTTTTCATTTTACACCAATTTGTATCCCAAATATTATCCATACCCTATATCATTCTTCATCCAAACCTTTGATTTATTGAGATTAGGGATTTGAGCAATCTTAAGTATCGTAGTCGTGGATTCGGCTATGTATTTATGATTTTGTCGCCCTTTTTGATGTAATATTATTGGTGAAGATTACTTGGTCCTATCTTTAGCCCATTCGAGTTAAGGAATTGAGCAATTGCAAGTATCGTGGTCGTGGATTCAATCATGTATTTGTAATTTTGTCGCCTTTTCTGGAATATGAGAACGATAGAGATTAAAAAGGATGATCAACCCTTAACCAACCAACCCTTTTTACCGCTTTAGACTTGTTACTCCTTGGCTTTAGTGGGGGAGATGCGTATACTTGCCAAGCCTATGATAGAATATTCGTCACGACTAAGCAACTAAACGATTTAGAATTGTTTCATATTAAAAATTATTTTGGTTTCTACTTCGTTAAGTGTTTGGTTGTGTGATTATGACAAAACGAATACGTACTTAAATAAAAAAATAAATCCTAATATCTTTTAAGATACATTTTCATAAGATTAATTCTAAGGTTTACTTGGGGACAAGTAAAGTTCAAGTGGGGGGATATTTGATGAACTCAAATAAATACATTTTATTATCATCATTTATCCTATTTATTTGACTTGTTTTATTATATTATATATGAGAATCGATACATTAATGTTTACTTTAGTAATTCTCAGGTAAAAACAAGCATTATGTGAAACTTGGCGATTTTGGACTAATTATGGAGCAAAACAAGCGAGATGTCAAAAGTCTACTGAAATCCAGAAGATGCGCCGTATCTCACTCAACAGATACGACGCAATATCATACTTTGATGAATTCGAAGACCATTGCCTGACTTTGAAGAATGCGCCGCATGCAATTCTGTCATGCGCCGCATATGAAACTTTGGTCAAAGAAGAAGATCAAGCTCGTTATACTCCAGATACGCCGCAATATACTTCTAACATACGGCGTATCACTATCAAGATTTCACCAGTTACAATCCAAGACAGCTAAAGTACATGCGCCGCATACAAAGATCAAGTTACGCCGCATCTGAAGACGGTGTACGAATATTCCAGAATATATTAATCTTGGACCCTATGCGAAGTTAAGTCAATGCGCCGCATCTATCAACTCAATGCGCCGCATCGACCCCTTAGACAGAAACTATAAATACCCCAAGGTCAGACGAATTTTAGAGACCTTTTATATAACCCTAGAGCCGAATTCAGACGACCAAGCAGCACAAGTCACACCTCAAACAAAGATACAAGAGCTGTAAGAAGGTCCTGCATGTATTCAATTCATTAAGTAGTTTTGTTTTATTATTTTAGTACGCTTTAATTCATCAGGATTGATGGGCTTGTGTCATGTAACTACGGAAGATCATGCACTCCCCTTAATATTGCTTTCCCATTAATTAAAGTTTATATGTTGATGTCTTTGGTGACTTTTATTAGTGCATTGATAACCTCTGTATCTAGCTGAGTCTTGCTTGGGTCGCCATGCGCCTTCCTCGCCTATTTATTCTAGCGTCTCTAGAAAAGTAGGATAGACATAAGTAATCATTAAGGGTTTACTCGCCGATAAGATTAGAGCCAACGAGAAAGGTTTAATTATATACACTTCATATAAAACTAGCAATAAAACAAGTGACAAGCTATTTAATTATCAGGACAGGTCTTCTTATTGTCTCGGGTATCTATCTGTGTACGTGTGTGCTAATCGCTGATTCGTGCTCATTAGTTTGATTTTCTATTTAATTATAACCAAACTGTGCCAGTCTCTCAGACTGAACCCCCTTGCGTTAGATTAGGTTGTATAACTAACTTAGGATATTAAAATACTGATTAGAATAACTAGATAATACGTTCCACTCTTAGTGATCGACACTCTGCTTACGATTATATTCATACTGACCGGGTACACTGCTCGTTAAGTGTGTGTGTTATTGATAAGTCGGCTAAATATAAATTTAAAACTTGAGTAGGCATTAATACTGCTAAACCGCAACGACACATCACGCGCATCACATGCTTTCCTCCCCAAAATAAAATCCCTCACCCTTTTGTGTCGCAAGCAAGTCCAATCGCTCTTTTTGGCAATATTAGGACCATTAGTATCTTTTACTTATATTGTAATCCTTATGTTTTAAGCATATTGTGTGTTGTAATGATGATTCATATGTTATATATGATCATCTTGAATGCATAAATAAATTAGTTGTTTGTTCTAAATATTTTTGCTATGCATATATATGTCTTGTGTTCTTAACTTGTTTTTGCAGCCAAGATTTCCATAGCTCATCTCCTTGGTGCCCTCGAACGAGGGGGAGCACACATCAAGGGGGAGTTCTCGTTCCGACAAATTTTATATCTAAAACTCGTCGACATGACATTTTTGATTCCACAAAATGGGGGAGAAGTAGATATAAACTCACTAAATACTTGTCTAAAAATTAAATTTTAATTTAATGAGTTTAGATTTTGTAATCATCAAAAAGGGGGAGATTGTTGATATAAATAATGCCTAAAAACGTTATTGACATCTTTCGATATCTCTACGTTTTGATAATCACAAAATGTAAAGTCATTAAACGAAAGATTATGACGTAAACAAGTATTTAGTTGTAAATATCTATTTTAACAACTTAATCACTTAAGGTATGAATAAACAAATGCCTAATGCATTATATGATCAAAGGAACATTTTCTTAATCACTTGATTTTTTATAAAATGACACAAACATTTTATATCTTTTAGAAAATCATTTTTGGTATTAAATAAAAATGTTTAATCCATTATAAATTTATGATTTCAAATTTTCAACCAAAAATGGCAAAAATGTTCCAGAAAAACCTTCCCCACAAAAAGACAAAGCTGGACAATGGAAATAAGGGGCGGCCCCCTTAATAATTAAGGGGACCGCCCCCGCTCCTCCAGCTGTCAATTTTTGCCTATAAATACTTTACTAATCCTGGACTTTTTCCTCACCTCTTGCACCTCAAACCTTCTGTTCTAAATCTCTTCTTATATCTTTCTAAAAACCTTTGATCATATATTCATAAGCTTTTGTTTCAAGTGATCCAAAGCTTCAACCTCTCAAGTGCAAAAGAAGAATACTTCTATCCCTCAAGACAAGAAGTATTACAACTTGGTGTATCTCTTCCATCCAAGTTGTTGGTGTATCATAATTGTAAATCATTCATTTGTACAAGTTGTGTATATTTGTTAGATAGGTGTGAGCATAATTGTTTAGGATAGATTATTGTGTAAGTAGTGAAGTTGTGAAGAAGTTAAGGTGTGTAAGTAGTGAAGATGTGAAGAAGTAGAAGAGTATATAAGTAGTGCTAGGTTGTGAAGTAGTTGTGAAGCCGTTGTGAAGAAGCTTTGAAGCCGTAGTGAAGAAGTTGTGAAGAATTCGTGAAGAAGTTGTGATTGAAGTTGTGAGATTGGTTCTAGCTACGATTAGAACTCGACATTTAACTTTGTGTCGTAAAATTGGTGTAAGCGAAAGTTGTGTAAGGTTTTCTCCGCCATAAGGGAGCTTGTTGACATAGTGAAGAAAACTCTCGAGTTAGGTGCTCGAGGAGTGGAGTAGGGCAAGGAAGGTGTCCTTGTAGCCGAACCACTATAAATCCTTTGTCTCGCGGTTCGATCTCTCCATCACTATCTTTCATTTCATTTTATTACTTTACTTGCATTGTTAATTTAGATTTACTTATATTTGTTCATATTGTTCAAGAGTTGAGTTCACATAAATTCGAATCTAAGTTTTTAAAATTAAACAAAGTTTTTATAATAAATTTAAAAGGACGTAAAACTATTCAACCCCCCTTCTAGTTTTCCACAATTTTGAATAGAAAAATAATATGGACTAAATAATGGTGAAACAATGAATTGTTTTTGAAGAGTTAAATTTTCAAAGTGTTTTAATTGATTGTTGAATTTTGTACCAATAGTACGAACGGCTCACCCAATTGTAACAAACTATAAGAGGGGTATAAGTAGGAACGGGTTTTTAATAAGATTCGCTCTGACCTTTGTTTCTACGCTCCTTTGTGCGTCAAATTGGAGCTACCAAGTACGACTATTTTATGTACAAAATCACCTTAAGGGTGAATTAGCTTTAATTCCATGTGCTACTTTGTGGTAATTATCCGAAACACTAAGTCTTTATACTTATGCAAAAGTACGATATAATGGACGATAATTAAAGGTAAATTCTTTGATTGGTGAACCCAATACCTCAATTGAAAACGTTTGTAAATTTGATCTTAATGAATTAGTAAATAAAAAGGTTTTATTAAACTTATGATATGAAGATGTATGCATGATTCTTCGTACATATTTTGATTATAAACATCAAAACTAGTACCCTTTAAAATTAAGTTAATGTCATCTAATTAAAAAACACTTGAAGTTGTGATTTACGTCATGTGAGAGCTTGGACTAGATTACAATGGAAAGGTAAATTTCATACTTTCATTACTAGCAGATCAACTGATATAATGGGACTATGTTAATTTACAGTTTTTAATTAGACAACTTAAATTGAGTTGTAAGTGAGAGCTTGGACTAAAGGCATAAGATGGGGATAAAACATGCTTATATTGGAAATTGTTTGCCAATATAAATCCCATAAAGATCTAGGAATTGGAAATTGTTTGCCAATTATTGTTCGACAATTACCTTGTTGAATACTTTCATTACTAGCAGATCAATTGATGTAATGGAATTATGTCAATTAGGATCCTAGCTTTAAGAAAATTCTATGGTTCATAAGAATATAAACCAATGGATATTTAATTTTCTTAAAGATTGTATTATCGAAAATACTAAAATTGAATTTTGTAAATTCTTCAAATGTATTAATGCAACATTAAACCGTAAACGTGAGATATTCTTTTATTGGTAAATTGATCTACACCCATAGGGGGTTTTGGCTAAAGTCAAATTTACTAAAAGGATAAACCCAGTCTCCTTTCCATGAGAGAAGCGTGAGACTTAATCCTATTCTTTTTCATGAAAGAGAAAGATATGATAGGAAAATTATAATTGTCTAAATTCTAAATACATAACTCATAGCAACCTTTAATAGTTAAAAGAATTGCACATTTTCCATAAAGATTTCATTACTCTCTTTCGGTAATTGAATTCTCATATAACAAATATGACATTTGGTTAACTGGAAAACATGTGTAACTTTTTATGAGTTATTAAATTAGAAGCTGGACTAATTACCGCCAAATGGTAAAAGATAAACTAGTATATTTTATCTAGTTGTTTTGTTTTAACCATTTAAAGGTGCTACATACCATTGTGGGGATGGTAGATCTATTAAGGAAGAAATTGCACACGCCCAATTTTTTAAGTTAATTGCATTGATGGATAGTCTATCATTTACAAAGTAGAATACATTCTTTTAGTACCTAAGTAATTGTTACGTATGGGAAAGTGTAGGAAACTAAATAGCACACTATTTGCTTTTACTGGTTATGAAACACTTATAATGTTGTCAAATCCAGTGGGAGCATTGTGTTGTTATTACTGAATAATGAATTATTGTAATGATCTGTAATTCAGTGGGAGCTACAAGCTTTGTCATCTTGGTAGTAACCCAGATTATCTCTAGAATGTCTTGAGATAATTACTTTCCAATTGTAGACACTTGTGTTTTTAAGGATAGTCATGTACGTTTCCTCTAGACAATGTGGTTCCATATCTACTAATTATGTTAATATCTATGACACAATCATATTGATCACATAAACAAACGAGTGACGTGTTGTTTATCTGATACATGATGTTGTTCCATGCACAAGTGGGATAAATCTTTATTGTGTGCAAGGTACAACACATAGGAATATGATTTAAAGAATTCTCTTGACTGCAAGGTAAGAGACTAACGTTCTAATGTGACTTATTCACATCTAATCCAAGAAACACTTGGTGTTGCAATTTACGTTATGTGATAGCTTAGCTAGATTGCAATAACAAGGTAAAACTCCATGTTACGTGAGACCGTATCTGGATAATTTGCAGTTTCTAAATTAGATACCTATTAGAACAAGTGTCTATATGATAATAAGACTACTTCAAACTAAATATTTATGTATTATTGAAATGACATAAATAAATGAAGTAATCTAATACTATTTCAATTTGAATATTTATGTAATTTTGGAATGAAATAAAATAAGTGAAGTAATAAATTAACTTGAAATTACTATTGAAACCAAGAGATGGTGTTCATGATTACTTTAGTTAAACATGTTTATGTTTCATTGTAAAGATATAAACATGAAGTCTTTTAATTGTTACAAGACTTATAATAAAGTAATACGTTAACTTGTTATATTTTTTAAGACATATACAAGAAGTCATTGAGTTGATCAATGATTTATAACGTATAATGGGATTATAACAGTTTATGTCTACTTGTTGAGACATAGACATGAAGTGACTTGGTCAAAAAGTACTTATGTTATATAGCATGCAATTGGCTTGGAAATTCTATTATACCATTAAGTTGACTTAGTTGGTGAATAGATAAGCCAAACAAAGTATATTTATCTTACATATTGTAAGATTGTCTTACAATATTAATTTTAATGAAATACGAGATTATGGTATGTTCAGTTAGAAAAATCAAACTCTTGTTGTAGTGTTTGATTCAAGATAACTATATCTTCTTTTCTTCCAAAAGTTATCAAGGTTAGAAAATTAAGTATGGATTGGATATACTCAATAAGACTCCAATTTAGAAGATTAATAAGACGCCATTTTGTTATGGAATGTGATGAATCACATTAAGTCTTAAAATGAAGTTCTGAATTTGTTAAACTACTTATGAGTAGGTTATTAACAAACTGAATGTCAGAAACTGTCAATATTTATTTGTAATGTCCCAAAAAGAGAACTTTGTATTGTTGCTTGATTTGCTAAGTATTTATAGATAGTCTATAAATTACAAAAAGCAAGTGGGAGTTTTTATCTTGAAAAGATAAAATTACAAGATACATAATCTTCTAAAACACACTAGTGAAAATCATGATGAGGCTAAACATGTAAATGATAGACCTCAAGATGATGGAATTCTCATTCATAGATCCGCAAGGATATCTCAGATATTTGATTAATATGCTGAGGATTATATTATGAAGCATTACCAAATATTGAATTGGGTAAATTACTCATATTATGAATGTTAAAGATGTTGTCCATAAAGATAATCAATTTTTGAAAAATTGGTTTATCTTAATTCTTAATAGTTAGACTAAATAATGAAGATGAGTTTCTTTAAAGATAAGGTAACCCTAGTGGTTTAAATCTTTGTGTAGAAATCATACGGACGATATTGTACACATATTTTAATGCATGTCTTATGACAAGATTATTAATCATACTTAAGCAATTAACTATGATTGGATATTATTTTCTAAGCACATTAAATATACAAAGATGGGAATTGTCACACTTATTTTCATGAATATGAAATTTGACAATGGATTATTAAACTCCTTCTTATATAATTACTTAAGCGAGGACGGTAAGTAATTAAGAGTTTTATGAATTCATATAAGCTTTGAAAGTGTACCAAATGTAAGAATTCAAGTATGGATAAATGTATGCATCTAGGAGATGAGTCTTATGTTTAAATATTAAATTCAAGTTTTGATTTATAATTTAAAATAAGATAACTTCTAAGTATTCCTGAAAGCTAGTGGGAGTATTATGTTTACTTTCTTAAATCATATATGTTGGATAACATATAGGAAATAACATTTCATATAAGTTAAATGTTAAGTCTTAACTTGGAATGAAACTTCACTTGAAAGATTTAAGAAATAAAACATATAACCGTGGAATGTGTGTTTATTATTATAAGCATATGCGGTAAATAAATCTAATAGAACATGATATATCATTTAGAATGACTAAATGGATACGTATCTTTTAAATAAGATAGAACATGAATGAAATCTAAGTATGACTCGAAGATTTTTCATGAACATCATGTTACATAAACGAATTGTTATAAGATGTTATGACAATGTTGATATCTAATTAAAAGGTTATTAGATAACTAGTGTAATGAATATTCTAATGGAATATGTTTGGATATAGAATTACATCCTCAGCCTGGAACAAATTCCATATTCTATAGATGAACAATTTGTCAATTGTTGTGAAAATTGTCATAGCCAACAAACTTGAAAGTTTGGAAGGCATCAAACACTACACAATAGATATTTAAGTTTACGGAATTTTAAAGAGCATATTGTTGTTTGTTTACAATGATGCTGGTTTAATTGAGATGACACTAAATACTAGTCATGGTTGGATTTCATCCTTGGACATGTGAACTAGTTGTGCTCACTAAGAGCATAGTTTCATTATACATTAAAAGAATAAGAACACTTTAAACTTTAAAATGTTTGAAAGTTTGATAATCATAAATTGGTGATTGAGGTTGTCAGACACTTTATGAAGTATTATGTGGCAATATCAAATTATTTGATTGCACATATACAAGAACTTCACCAGTTGAATTCTTGAAATAAGTATTCTCAAAATTCTGATATATCAAAGTTGGTTGATTTATGTCTTGTCAACAAGTATAATTGTCATAGCTTGAGACATAATTCATCAACTAGAATTTTCATGCATTGATCTATTTAGTATTTGGATAAAGGATGTTAAGCATTTATTATTTGTAATGAATTTAAGTACTTGGTACGTTTATTTTCATTAATAATAAATTGTATCCTATATTTGCATGTTTAATCCATGAATAATTTAGTTATTCTAAATCGTCCGTTGTCAATTAATGATATGGGAATATCATTGAATTAAGAAAAATCTGAGTTTTGGTATAATATACTTGAAAGTATATTGATGCGTTGACATACCAAATTTACATGATATTCAATGAATTGAATATAGGACTTATCCCAAACTACATGATGCTACTTTATGGATGTTGTTATTAAGTAAATCATGAATAGTTATCCTCAGACTTGAGATAACAGATAACTGTTATGAATGTAGTGCATTCTGTGAAACAATTTAACGCTATACGTAACTGGTAGTCATAAGGATTGTTTTCGGAATTGTTGCAAAATTCATAGTTTATGCTTGTAGTCAAGATAGAATTTGTTCCTTCAAATTTATTTTGAAATTTAATACTGCTGAGCCCCTCGTAGGGTTGACAAGATGTTTGCGTGCGCACGCCCAAGATCTCCCCTGAATATGTTCAGAAGATTTGGTAATCTTGCTCAATCACAAACAACGAGAAACAAAATATTTGAATAAAGAATAACTTTAATCCATATCTTTATTTAATGTAGTATTAGTAACAAAAGTATAATAATAATGATGAATCATTAAAAGTTTTTCTGGGAGACCTACTCGAGTTGCACTAGAGGTATCGGAATGTTGCTAGATGCTAACCAATGTGATTACACTATTAAAATATGTCAAAGTGGGAGCTGTTAGTTTATGGACATTATTTTAGTAGTCGTATGTTAGGATCGAACTCGAGACAACGGGATTGCACACTTTACTTATGAGAATTAAAGATTAATAATTAAATATAAAATGTTGTATTTAATTATTAAATAACACAAAATGTATAATGACCGTTAGTAATTAACGAAAATTGACTAACGACCGTTAACTAATAAAAAGAAAGGATTTTAGATGGAAAATATAGAGAACAAGAAAGATCTAGAAACCCCTTGTGGGCTTTAGATTTGATCGGCCAAAAGAAGGGGTAAAACCCAACCCAACTCCAACTTGTTCTCAAAGTTTTGTCATCCTATAAATACAAAACCAATGGGTCATTGTTTTGTAACTTTTGTATACACACAATAAACCCTAAAATTGTGTTTTCCTTCTCTTTTGTTAAGCTCGGCCGAACACCCTCTTTAAGGGGTATTCGACTTTTGTTCTTCAAAAACAAAGCGTTTGGTTTTAGTTTTGTGTTTCTTAAACTAGCATTTACTTTAATTCGTTAATAGTACATGTGTACAAGAACGTGGTGTAAACACACTATTGTTTACATCTTGGATTGAATTACAAAACGGTAAGGGGTAATTCTTTAATCCAATTATAAACCCTAATTAGGGTTCTTGGTGATTCAATTGAAGATTGATTCTTGTTTGTCTAGAATCAAAATGTACGCATACTATTTATTACTCGGTTAATTAATTATATGCTATTTGTTCCTACGCTTCCGCAAAACTTTGATGTTATGTGTATGGGTGAGCAAAACCGACTGACGACCGAAAACCGACACAAACCGACCCCGACCGACACAAACCGAGCCATACTCGGGTCGGGACTCAGGCTGGGATTTCCAGGAATTCGGGACTCGGGTCGGGTCGGGAGTGACAAACCGACAAAACACAAAGAAAACCACACCCCCCCCCCCCCCGAATGAGAATTCGGGACTCGGGTCAGGAGTCGAGACAAACCGAGCTATACTCGGGTCGGGACTCGGTTAGACAATTCCATGTTATCGGTTTCGGGATGAGTCGGGACGGGTCAGTTTCGGCCCGATGCTCACCCCTAGTTATGTGTTTAATTTATGATTGTCATGATATTAATATTCCAACAAACCAGTGAATCACATTCTTTTTCGACCAACACTGACCCGTTCAAAGATTTTGATCACAACGTCTTTGAAAAGACGTTATAAGGACTAGACAAAAGAATGAATATTGTGATAATAATGAAAAGGATTTTGGAGGAACTTGTTTTGTATTGAATCTCTTTCAAAAACAACACTGTTTACAATGCTACGTGCTAATGAGGCTTATTTCCTCTGTTTTTCTTTTTTCCCTATTTTCTTTATAAAAAAAAAAAAAAAAAAAAAAAAAAGGCTTAAGTTTATGGGTCAAAGTTATCATGCAGGGAATTAGGAAGAGATGTATAACTTGTTCAAACTTCCAACCCATATCCCTTTATTCTCTCTTTCGAATTTATTTGAAGATCACTACGGATCAAATACACACCAAGAAGACATAACACTAAAATTCGCACACAAACATGTATATTACAACTGTTTCAAGAAAAACAAATGCTAAAAATCTGAACAAAAAGATAAGTCGTGATATGAAACAACTAGTGTAACTAGTAATACCCTTCTACACTCATGAATAGTGTATTAACGCTTATTTAATTTTCTGGTTTACTAGTTGCGATGCTAATGATATATTCAATTTCCTCGGTCACCTCTTTCATCGAAGGCCTATTTTGTCGACGTTCCTCTAAGCACCCTATCGCGAGGAACCCCAATGCTTTCATCGTCTCCAATTCAATCTCGCTAGCACCCTTCTTAAGGTCCGGATCAACTGCATCCAACAACTTCTCTTCTTCAACAACGCGTTTCACATATATTGCCAAGTTTACATCATCCGGGGGTCTATTGAAATCTATTGCTTTTTGGGACGTTAGTAACTCCAACAACACGACTCCAAAGCTGTAAACATCACTCTTATCTGTTAACTGATAGTTTCTGTAATACTCGGGATCCAAATAACCTAATGTACCTTGAGCACATGTTGTTACGTGACTTAAATCCGCTTCAGCCAACCGTGACAACCCAAAATCTGCAACTTTTGCGTTTAACTTCTCGTCTAGTAAAATGTTGCTAGATTTTACATCACGATGGTAGATAGGTGGGACTGCCGAGAAATGGAGGTAGGCTAGCCCTTCTGCTGTATCACGGGCTACGTTTAGCCGATGAATCCAAGTCAAACCACCGTTGCGTTTACTTTTTAAGTGGTCCAAAAGAGTGCCATTTGAGATGTACTCATAAACAAGCAATGGTTGTTCGAGCTCTACACAACAGCCTAAAAGTCGAACCAAGCCCCTATGATTAACTTGGCATAGGATTCGGACCTCATTGAGGACTTGATCAGTGCCTTTAGTGTTACCAACTTTGGCACATTTAACGGCTACTACAGTGGAATCCTCTAGAACGCCTTCATATACCTCCCCGAATCCTCCTGTACCTAGGAGACGGTCTTTTGAGAAGTTGTTTGTCGCTTTTTTGATTTGTTTTCCAGTGAAAACTTTAGCGGTTTTTCCACCACCAGAGTTTAGTATCTCTTCACGCTCACGAGCAAGTCGTGCTAGTGCTTCTTTGTGACGACGGTGACGTTTGTAGAGTAGGAACCCGATCACAGCTGCCACAAGTGCTGACCCCAGACCGGATGTCAAACCTAAACATTTAAAAGTCAACAAAATGTTACACCAAAAACAAAATATTGTTTAACAAAGTCTAGTGCTGACCCCATTCACCATTTCGAACAATATAATGTTTTAAAGTTAAGTCTAACCAAACGTCTGCATATACAGCCTGTCAAAATAGTAATCGATATGTATTAAAATTCATATGTAAAGGATGGTAGTATAAAAAAAAAATTAGGCCAATGTTCAAATATAAAAATTCTCAATGTAGTAAACCTAATTTTGACCACATAAACGCGGTTTTCACCTAGAAATATATTGTTGGTCCTACATATAAAGTTTGTGAATACATTCATGACTACTAAAGAAAATGTATATGTTTTGTAAAGGACTAAAAAAGTATTCTTAGTTGTTATATTTGAGTTAAATACTTTTAGACGAAAAGTCAAGTCTTTGAATTAAAATTAATTAAAAAAAAAAGTAAAGATTAAAGATGTTTCTTTCTTTTCTTCCTTTCTTAATAAAAGTGATACATGAATACTTGATGGTTTTGGCTACATTAGTAATTGGGATTATACAAAAAGATTCATTCATGTGACTCAGCTAAAAATCAAAAGGGTCTGATAAACATAATCTTAAAAAATTAATAAAAATGAACTTTAAACAATGATTAATCACATTTCATACTCAAACTTCCAAAATAATATACTCCTGGGCCAAGGAGTTCAACAAAGTGACAAACTGGCTAAAAATTGGGCCCATGATAGAAAATAATGGGTCTGAAAAGGGCCATGAACTGTAGGTGCCTAGGTGGTCCTTCGTATAATTCATTAATTTCAAATTTTCAATATTTCATTGTCTAACTAGTTTCATAATCACCCCAAGCCCAAACTCAACATTTAACACAAACCATAGTTCAGTGGCAAAGGTTGGATAAGTTGGAAACCCCCCTCTTCTGAAGATAAAGGCGAGGTTTCGACCCTCGCTCCTTGCAAAAAAAGGCCGGAGGTCCTCTAGAAGCAAACTCTCTATCGAGTAAGGCTGTCTACATCTCACCTCCTCCATACCTCGTAGAAGACGGGATTGGGTACCGTTGATTTTTTCATCGCTTAGTTAGACGGTTCAATACTTCGATGTCTATAGTGTATGAGTCTTGATTTTTTTTATTTTTTTTTTCGGTAAGGGTGATTAGATTACACAATAAACGCCTAAAAGTATGTGACTATGTGTGCACAAATACACAAAACTAAACTTTTTTACTCGGCATTCCCAAAACATAAAATCCATCAAAGATACGCTGATTGTATAATCTTATTAAAGAGCTAAACATTGGTATCAACTTGGAGTGAAAACAGGATTACCAAAGTTTTGGGTCATGCCCATGTTCCAAAACATAGTAGATTTATTTGGCTTATGTGAAATACACGTTCTACATAGATAAGACTGAACAAAAAAAAAAAAAACAAGCATGTAACTATAAGCAAAAGTGAGATTTTATGATACCTGCAATAAGAGCAGTCCGGTTTGAGTCGCTGCAATCTCCTCTGTTGTCACAAGTATCATCTGTAACAAAATTGACCAAAGTTATATTATACATTAGTAATCAACAAGTATCATTTGTAACCAAAATTATATCTTAGATGTTCACAAATTTGTGACCATTATTTATGTACCAAATAACATATTAATGTCAAAAAGTCCTAACACATGAAAATGTTATTATTACCTAAGGCGCAGACTCCTTCGATAGCGTCCCAATGAAGTCCAGTGTTACACAAACACCTACGAACACCGCCAGTACTCGATAATAAACAAGTCGAGCTAGCATCACAATCTGTTTGGTTACTACACAACGGCTCGGGTGGTGACAGCCATTGTATCTCCACACCAGGAGCAGGCCACCTACTAACAGGTAACGAATAATCCAAATTTGGAAAACTCCTATACGCTTGACACCCTCCATTCCTCACACGTATGGAATACTGAGTAGTCGACCCACCAGACCGAAACGTGCAACATATAGGAGCTCGACTGCATGAGGACGCTTCAGCTGAGTTGTTTATGTACGAATGACAAAGGCTTGTGGAAGTACAGTTCAAAGGTGACCTTAAAAGTGATTCGGAACAGTTAAGGTACATGATAGTGTTGCCACTAGTTATGTTGAATGGTAAGGTCTGGTTTAGCTGAAGACCTTGGTACGAAACATCAGCTGTGACACATGTGTTGTTGTTAAGGAAATTTGATGGTTGGATCACGAACCTTTGCGTGGTTTGCGAGATTGAGGTGATTGGGTAGGTGCTGTTTGGTGTGTTGAAAAATAGTGATCCTGTACCCGTTTGGCACCGGACCTTGTAGGACTGGTCGCCACAGCCGGGTCCGGTGCTGAGTGGGTACGGAACCTGAGTGGTTCCACAGTCCGGGCAACGGGTGGCCGAAGTGGCGAAACCGGTGCACATTAGCAGCAGTGTCACCGTGAGCATGATTGTGGAAGGAGGTTTGGCCACCATCTTTGAAAACATTAACATAATTGTCGTGATCAGTTTGGTTTCAAAAAAGGTATTATAATGATATTTCTTGTCTTGCTTTTTGACTTTTGTGCCATTTTAAGGGGTTGACTTTGACTATTTGCTAGTCAAAGATGGTGGTGATTTAACCTTCTCAACTACTTCTGTCAAATGTCAGCTAATAAGGTTCGTTACTTCTAGAATAGAGTACATGTTTATTACAAAACTCAATGCATAACAAACTGATCATAATGCACAATATACTACGCGGAACTTACAGCTTTTAATACGCGATGTACAAATTTTAATAGCATTACAGACACTCGACACAGCTAGCTATCGCGAAGATGATCTTCTGTAGTGATTTTTACAATACCCATAATGTACTCGATCTCCTCGGACACTTCCTTCATAGAGGGTCGATTTTCTCTATGTTCCTCTATGCAACTCATTGCCAAGAACCCAAATGCTTTCATAGCATCGATGTCCAGTGATGTAGGATTTATCTTAAGCATTGGGTCGATAGCATCCACCAATCTTTCCTCATTCACTACTCGTTTTATGTATTGCACCAAGTTCACATCGTCCGTTGGTCTAGTAAAGTCTATAGCTTTTTGACACGTTAGTATTTCTAATAATAGTACACCAAAGCTATACACGTCACTCTTATCGGTCAGCTGATAGTTCCAATAATAATCAGGATCCAAGTACCCTAATGTACCTTGTGCACAAGTTGTGACATGGGTTACGTCCGTTTGAGCTAGTCTTGACAAACCAAAATCCGCAACCTTTGCTCTCATCTTAGTGTCGAGTAAAATGTTACTAGATTTGATGTCACGATGATAGATTGGAGGAGATGCAGCAAAATGTAGATATGCAAGCCCTTCGGCAGTGTCATGAGCAATACATAACCGTTCAGTCCATGTTAAAGGTTGTTTATTTCGACCGTGCAAGTGATCAAATAAGCTCCCATTTGCAACATACTCATAAACTAAAAACGGTTGTTCTAGCTCAACACAACAACCAAGAAGGAGTACGAGGTTCTTATGGTTGACTTGGCAAAGGATACGAACCTCATTTAGGACTTGATCTATACTTTTGGTGTTTCCGAGCTTTGCACATTTAACGGCCACCGGTGTACCATCGTCCAATATGCCTTTATATACTTCACCAAAACCACCAACACCAAGAAGGCCACTTGATGAGAAGTTATTTGTTGCTCTTTTGATCTCTTTGCTGGTGAAAATCTTGGATGATTTACCACCAACACTCGCCCCTACAATCTCTACACGTTCACGAGCAAGCCGTTGTCTTTCTACCTTTATTCTTTGGCGACGGATGAATGTATACGTCCCATATACAGCTGTCACAAACGTTATTACCCCAACACAAACTGTGGTAGCAACAATTACAATATGCCTTGATTTGGCCTTTCTGAGATCTGCAATCAACATATTCAGTAAGTAGTATGCTTTCCAACGGAAAATTAATCAAAACAACCATATACAAATGACTTCTTATATATTGTCATGAATATTTGTGTGTTTATACCAATATAACTATCTATCTGCAGAAACAATTTTGGAACTCATTACCACCCTTCTCAAAATACCTGAAAGATGGATGTAAAAAAGTTCAATTTCGCAAAAAGGTTCCAACAAACTTATTTGCAAAAATATGGTTCGATAATCTTTTTAGAAATCTATGGCTATATGACTTATAAAAACACACAACCTTTTATGAAATTTTGTTGAAGAACCCATGTGTAATACGGTTGTTTAGATGTATTTCCTTTATCAATCCTAAAACATAGGGTATGTTTGGCGCAATGGGCTGGGGATGGAGCTGGGGCTTGTATTATAAGCCGAAATCTGAAGATTATATTTTTATAAAGTTGTTTGGCGAATTAGTTGGAGCTGAAGCTTATTAATATAAAATCGCATAAAAATACATCAAATTAAATTCATATATATTTTCAGCTTTTACGTGATAATTCATTATATTTTGAAAGATATTTAAGTAATTTAACTAGCCATAAGCCCCTATAAGCCCCTTTCTATGGGCTTGGGCTTATGGAGGCTTATGACTTATTTTATAAGCCATAAGCCTCCATAAACATGTATGACAAACGAGACTTTATTTTATAAGCCGGCTTATTTTAAAAGCCCAAGCCTTGATAAGCCCCTAAAAGCCCGTGCCAAACATAGCCATAATCTCAAAACTGACACTATTAATCACCTTTAGTGCACTGTCCTGTAATTGGGTCCCATCGGAGCTTAGATTTACACATACACCTTCGCGTGCCATCATTCACGTCCTTACAGGTGGAGGTCGAGTCACATTGAGCCTGTGTTGCACACCGTGGCTCGCTTGGTAGGACCCACATCAGCTCCACACCAGGATCCGGCCACTTATTAATACTCAATGATTCGTCTAGATTAACGAAGCTTGTGTATGCCCTGCAACGATCTTCATTTATCGAAAGGAAATAATAGTTTGTGTAGCTTCCTCTCGTGTAAGAACAACAACGTGGGGTCTTTTGGCATGCAGAAAAGTTTGCCACAGTGTTCTGGTACGTTACACAAGGGCTTGTTGATGAGCAATCTAATGCAACTGATATTAATGATTCTGTACAGTTGTAATACATCACAGTGTTGCTGTCGGTTATGGTAAAGGGTAAAGAAGCATTAAGCTGAATGCCGTTGAAGACATAATCAGCCATGATACATGTATTTGGTATGATACGTGGTGGCTGGATCACAAGCCGTTGGATTTTTGCGGAGATTGAAGTGACTGGGTAGGTGTTATTGAGTGTATTAAATTTCAACACACCCTTGTCACACAGGATCCTGTACAACTGGCGACCACACGTGGGTCCAGTGCTGAGTGGGTAAGGGACTGGAGTCGTCCCACAATTTGGGCAAGTGACAGCCACTGCACAAGTGGCGTGTACTGCCAAAACCGCCACGAGAACCAACATTCTTACTTGCAAAGTAAGTGTCATTGGAATTAAGGTACTAAGAAGTGAAGACAAATGATTAATGTATTTGTAGGATGGTTGTCGATTAAGTTGTTGATGTGATGTCATTCTTGTCCTCAGATATGACAAAAACGGTGTTTAAGATGGAGGCAAAAATGTTGGGATCTGAGATAGGTGATTTGGGGATGGAGGTCTGTTAAGATCCCATAAAAATTAGGGACCAATCTCTATGCATAGCTATGCAAAATTGCTTCTTTTCTTAACCAAGATCCCATAATAATGGTTTTTTAAAGACTTGAAACCAGATACCATAATTGTAATTCTCTCTTGGTTTCTGATGTACGTTCTGCTTCTAGGAGCTTCTGCTATTACTAACTGCATCGTATTCCTCAGTTTTTTTGCATTTGGATATGCATCACGTTGTTGGGGGGATTGGCTTGGAGTCTCGAACCCAATGAAACCTTAAATGACTAGAATCTCTTTGCGCCTTTTCATCTTTGCGTTCAAAAATTGCTTCAGGTGTATCCAGATTCTTGAAACTTCTGAAGTACCATACGAGAAATAATTTAATCATTATTTCAGTAACATAGATCACAAAATTCAAAAATGTTGGAAAAATATGCTGGTTGATCTACCTGATGAGCTTGGCCCATTTTGTACCTTTATCCACCGATGCTCTACCTGTCTTTGCCAATGGTTGGTTCTTCTCTAGTCGGGTTCACAACAGGACCTGCACTCGCTGTCGCACAAGATCCTGCAGGACTCTGCTGGACTGGTCAGTGGTCACTGCAACTAGTCCTAGCTGTCAAACCGAGCAGACTTGGACCAAGTTGCAGAGGTGGCTAAATAAGATCCCATTAGCATCAACACCACCATGAATGCGATATCAATGGTGGAGTTGCGAGCTATGTTATAAGTTATAAAAATTAAGGATGGCTTCTACTAAGGAAGGCACGAACAGTTTATTTTGATTATGCCGAGTTGTATTTTGTCGACGTGTTGACCTTTTTGTTCGGTTTGATGCATGGTGTTTGACTTCAGGAAGGTTTAGTCAAAGATATTTACAACCTTGTCAGCTTTCATTGAAATCTATTGTCCAATGCCAACTGAAATTTTCATACATATTTATCTTGAACATAAAACAAGCTTATACATTATGATTTGCTATACAGCTCCTAATGCACAGAAAACTATTCCAGATGCAATGCAAAGGCTAAGCGTTCAATAGTTCATCATGACATACACATCGTGATAACATGATGCCACTCGTTGAGACCTAGCTACCCTCACGACCATCTTCAGTCTTGGTTTCTACACATCCCATGATATACTCGATTTCCTCAGATACTTCCTTCATAGAAGATCTAAACAACTCATTGCCAAAAACCAAAATGCTTTCAGAGCATCAATCTCCAATGGTGTAGCATGTATCTTTAGCATCGGGTCAATCACATCCACCATTTTTTCTTCATTCACTATTCGCTTAACATAAGCAACCAAGTTCACATCATCCGTCGGTCTCCCAAAGTTGCTTTTTGACACATCAATATCTCTAACAACAATACTCCAAAGCTATATACGTCACTCTTATCAGTCAGCTGATAGTTCCAGTAGTAATCAGGATCAAGGTACCCTAAAGTACCTTGAGCACAAGTTGTCACATTGGTTAGATCTGTGTGAGCTAGTCTTGACAAACCAAAACCCGCAACCTTTGTTTTCATCTTATTGTCAAGTAAAATATTGCTAGACTTCACATCACGATGGTATATAGGCTGACATGCGCCAAAGTGGAGGTATGTGAGCCCTTCAGCTGTGTCATGACATGAGCAATGCCTAATCGCTGACTCCATGTTAAGGGTTGTTTCTTTTGACCATGTAAATGATCAAAGAGGCTTCCGTTTGGAATAAACTCGTAGACTAACAACGGTTGTTTTTCTACACAACAACTGAGAAGGTGCACGAGGTTCTTGTGGTTGACTTGACATAGGATACGAACCTCATTTAACACTTGATCGATGCTTTTGGTGTTTCCCAGTTTTGCACATTTAACCGCCACCGCTGTGCCACCGTCCAACGTGCCTTTATACACTTCACCAAACCCTCCAACCCCGAGGAGGCCACTTGATGAGAAGTTGTTTGTTGCTCTTTTGATCTCTTTGGTGGTGAAAATCTTGGCTGATTTTCCTCCATCACCTGATGCCATGATATGTTCACGCTCACGAGCAAGCCGCTTTTGTTCTACTTTGATTTTTTGATGGCGAATGAGCAACATCGTTGCAAATACAGCTGATAGAAGTATTGTTACACCACTGCACAGCGTAGTTGACACAATTATGATTCTTTTTTGTCTCATGCTCACAAAATCTGCAAAAAATTGTGTCACTAGTTAAGTTTTCTTTAGTAACAAAAGGTAAATTTTACATTTTCACTCGATCATCATTACCTGAAGCACACTGGCTGGCAACTGTGTCCCAGTGAAATTTAGTCTTACAGAAGCATCTTAGTGTGCCATCATGAGCCATCCTACAAATAGAAGTCGAATCACAACATGCCTGTGTTCTACACTGTGGCTGTGGTGGTGGGGCCCACATCAATTCCACTGCAGGGTCACTGCAGTTAATATGGGCGATAGTGAAGGGCAAAGAGGTGTTCAGCTGGATGTCGTGGGTGGTAAGATTAGATGCGACGCAGGTACTAGGTAATACATTAGATCGCTGGATCACTATCCGTTGATCTATCAGGGAAATTGATATAATCGGGTATGTGTTATTAAGTGTATTGAACTTTAACACATTGCCATCACATTCGATCTTGTATGACCGTTGGCCGCATTTAGGTCCAGTGCTGAGAGGATACGGGACTGGAGTGGTCCCGCAATTCGGGCAGCGGACAATTGTAGCATAATTGCCGTTTGCTAGTAAGAAAGCATAAGCGCTGTATACTACTACGACGCTACAAATATCATAATTCTTGATGGTAATTTGAGTGCCATCTGAATGTGATTATAATAACTATAGACTGGACCACTCACGTATTTGTAGCATAGCGATTTACCAAAATGACAGTACTAAATTACTTAATCCTAAGTTGTTGATCGAGTCGTAAGTTACAAGCTTACAATGGGCATATTGTTTCTTGGAGCATTCATTATGGCGCACTCATTCTTGTCCTTCCCCCATATACCAAAAATGGCTTGCACGATGAACACGGGTTTAAAAATATTGAACGATGCCCTTTTTGGGATGGAAGCTTTGGACAGAAAACAATAATAAACGACTTAGGGATTGAGTCACGTTTAAGATCCCAAGTCATGAAGGGGAATAGGGAATCAATCTCTATGTGCAGTAGATTCTATATTAACAATTTCTATGGGCAACCTCCCCATGTTATACAAAAGCCTATTTTCTTAACCATTTTTCATGACCGGCCTTGTCCCCCTTGCGTATCAGGACAGGAAAGTGTTGAAGCATTTTTCCGCCGGGTTGGTTTTAACGGCTCTCGCGTGCCGTTTGTCCTTGTCCTGAGTTTTGAAGTATGCTACAAACATATAAGAACCCGTTAGAAGGGGTCCCGAGGCCGAAGCCCCGAGAACTACCATCCGACGGTCAAGTCAGTACCTCGTATGTAGAGGATTTATTATAATGTGTTGTGGTGTATTGTGTGTGTGTGATGATATATATTAAATGAGATGAGGGAGTAGTATATATAGAGAGAGAAAGGGGCAGGTACCATATTGGTAACCTCGATACCTGTTCTGTCTCGGGAAGGAACGCGTCGGGCTACACCTAGTTTAGGTGCTAGGTGTCAGGTCACGTGTGAAACACAATCCCGTGAAATCCGGGTTAGGCGACGTAGTCCGGTTCTTACATCGGACTGCTGGGTAAGAGGATGTACCTGCATAAAGAGGGGTGTATACCTTTACGGTCTTCGGCATATGCCCTTCGGACAAGAGTAGCATCCGCCTTTCAGTAATTCCCTTCGGACTGATGGAGATTCTTCGGTCCGGCACGTGTCGTCCGGACACATGCGTCAACATGTCCCCCCAGTATTGTAGTATCGGTTGAAGACCGATGGTGCATGTAACACCCCCAAAATTTGGCATTGCGGAAGCATTCGGGTCATGGGGTGCTACTAAATTGATAATCACAACACAAGGTAACAAAGAACGGAATACATACTCTGTTTTAATTCATTCAATCAGGTAAAATATTGTTTACAACATAGTTTGAGTTAATAAAGTGAGGCCCACAAATTTAGTTGTCCCAGTAAAAAACAAGTCATAGTTTAAAATGCCACAGTACTTCAGACAGTGGTCTATGACCCTTGCCCTGCCACCACCTTGTCATATCAGTCAGCTTAAACACCTGAGAAAAACATGCTAAAAGTCAGCAAAAAGCTGGTGAGTTCATAGGTTTATCAATAAGCAGTAAAATCAGCAGTTGGACCATGAGTTTGGCATATGAACATTACAACCCATGTAATGCTATATAAAAATATAGTCTATTACGTTAGCACTAAGTTCATGCAACCGAAGCTATAACAGTGTGTATGCTCTAGAAGTATGTTAAATATTAAGGCCCGGCAAGTGTTTATCCTAGACACTTGTGTTTCAGACATGGTATACATTCGTTTGCCTATCCGGTCAACCCGAACGGGGACGTTACTCCCAATAGATCTATTTATAACATTCGCGCTTCCCAGCAAGAATTGACGGTTCATGAGTTGGGCATAGTGGGACATAACAGGGCTTAGACTAATCCACGTAACAGCATAGACAATAGTTTGGTCCATAAAATAGTTTTGCATGTTTCTCACCCTAATAGTAAAACAAGTTTATATAGTGTGGGGCTATAAACTCACCTTGGTAAATAGCAGTCAGATCACACAATAGTTCAGACAGTGTTCAGCACCAACACGCGACCTAGATTAGTAAGGTTTGTTTTAGTTCACAGTCCAAATTTAAGAACTTCAGAAGTTTTAAAAGAGTTTATGTTGTTGTTGCTAGTGTGGCAGCATTTAAGTTTGGAACAATGTTCTAACATTTGAGGGTATTGGCTCATTGGAAGTGTATAAGTGTACATTAGAAAAAGATCAAGACGAGTAAGCCTCCGGTTTGACAGAAATCAGGAGACTACGAACGGAAGACAATGACTATCGCATGTCAAATGTTGACGACATATGAAAATGTTGTCGTTAAGTGAGTATATATTTTACCAAGTGTGTGTACATGAGTAAGTGTGTGTATGATGGTGTGTGTATATGTATATTCATACACACATATAATTTTTGTAAAAGAATGTTATATTTGAAAATTTCTCATCTTTGTTTATGTCATTTAACGATAAGTTAATAATCATGTATATGAGCTCTTAGGTAATAAGTAATCCTCGTGTTAACAAAAATTGTAAAACTTGTGTTTGAAAATAATTGTTTCATAATCTAACGACTTATATAAGTTTTGATAAAACATATCAAGTTATATGCAAATAAATCAATGACTAGTTTATATTTCCAAATTTAATGTTTCACCTTGTTTATATATCGTTAGATATGTAAAATGTGTTTTTCATTGTATGCGCTACGACAACCAAAATGGTTTATAAATTAAGGCGTTTGTTATGAAACTCATGTTGGGTTTCTAATTATTCCGTGAGATATTAATATATATATATATATATATATAATATATATATATATATATATATATATATATATATATATATATATATATATATATATATATATATATATATATATATATATCGAGCTATTAAATTTTTATGACATGTAACGGTATAAAAATACTAGTCGAGTTGTTTAAAGTATAAGGTTGTAATGATTTTAACGACCACTTGAACGGTGACGATCACAACTCGTGTATTCGGGACGGACCATTTCGATTTCGCTATAATATTAAAGTTTGTGACGAGTTGGGCTGTGGCCCAACACTGAATGAAACGGACTAAAATAATCCATTTTTCACGGACTGTTAAAGCAGGCCAATCGGTTTGTATTTTTACTACATGGGCTTCGGCCCGAGTTGGCTATTTAAGACTCAAAGAAACTTTGGCCTCGTGAATTTGCTTACTAGCCCACACCATGGGATTTGAAAATTTCCAGCCCACACATGATAATCGAATTCCAGTATAATACATATTTTAGAAAACAACTCATGAGTTTACAAATGTTTTTGTTGAGCAGCCTTGTGAGGAAAAGGGCTCGAACCCTGAACCTGACAAAGGCATGATTTAAAATAGCTTGGTCTCATGTGTGAACCCTTTGTGAGATGGGCGGAGATAGCACCCAGTGGGTGTCGTTAGCGACTCAAAGGTCGACCCAAAACAAAGGAAAAGAGAGAGCCAACCCAAGCTCGAGATGAGCTCCGTGACCATAACTAAGGGTCTCTCGGCTCGTCACAACAAAGCGTATAGACCGTGGTAACTTCCACGCAATACTAAGGGTTCTTAGATCCATGTCTCTAGACAACATCCAATCGGCATAATCTCAAATAAGGTTACTAAAACATCACGACTGGACTTACAACACAAGCACACAAGTTACACACTCGAGTTGAGTACAACACAACTCAAGTATTGAGCACAAGGTTAAGCCATTTCGAACCCAAAACACCGATTTTGAGTATTCAACACACTCTATTCAAACCCAATTTCAAACACCTTGTGGGCATATAATTCGACTAGGAACTCAACTGACCAAATCTTGACGCAAACATAACCTCATTCGAGCAACTATGAGTTCAAACCAAACATAACATAACCACAGGATGAACATGTCCACAGACAAGATGTGAAGCTAACACCAACACACGGTTTTGAACACGACATACCCACTGATGCGTGGTTTTGCGACCTTACAACAGGTTTTACCTCTCGAGGGATCTCGAGAAGCTTGCAATCCCCACCAGGCAGTGTACCTGACCGATGTAGTATAGTGAAGTGGCAAGTACCAGGGGATTGATCGTTCTCTAGGGGAATAGTGTCGTTAGGATTGAAAAACTACTCTAATAGGTCTAAGGGTGAGGGAAGATTCTTTTTGTATTTTTATATTTTTTATAAAAGCAAGTAAAATCTCGGGTTTGAAAGAGTGGGCGGAATTAGTTGCTAGTCAACTAACCCAAATGACTACAAATGCAAATAAAATAAAATAACTGAAAATGAAAGGGTTGTGGAACTTATATGGGGAGAAATGTGTTTACTTAGATTTCCTTACTCCCTAACTATCTTTTACCGGTTGATTAGTGTGTATTAATTGCGTGGATGACGGGTGTATTCCTTAATACCAATCGTGGGGTGGCGTACGTACTTCCCCAACTCTACAAGCTCCTACTTCACTCCTATGTCGAGCCGGCTAAGAAGCTCCTAACATGGGATCACTAGAATTCGCTCATGCATTAAATACAACCAAGTAAACCTAGTACGCATTGGTTCATGTTTCTTAAGACGTTCAAGCAAGTTACCGTATAGGAGGTTAGCCAGTTTTCTTAAGCCTAACATCGATAAACAATCATCCAATACAATTAATAACACACCAACAACTAATAATCAATAGTTAGGTTTCATTAGATCTAAGCAAACACAAGATAAATCTAGCCTAGCATGTTAATCAAAAGACAAGAACAAGATATAATCAAACAACACATAGACATATTGATTGATTAAGTGATTACTTATCTTCAATTAAACATGGGAGATCCAAGGGTATAAAACCCTTAAAAATGGCAGAAAATTCGTCTTAGGGTTTCTCCTCACAAAGTTGCACTCTATGAATAAAAATTGCAAAACTATATATAGAGTTTAGTGGCTGACGGCGTCACGTTGTAGGAGGTGACGCCGTCACCTCGCCGTGGCTAGGGTTCCCGGATGGTCTTCCTGACGCCGTCCCTTTTTAATCCTCCAAAATCCGCTCTGGCCTATCAAGGGTTGACGCCATCAGAAATGTGCTTGACGCCGTCTCTCTTTAACTTAAACCGTGATGGCCTTGATCACCTTAAAGGGTGACGCCGTCAGAATTTCCATTGTAAAACTTTCTGGCGCGTCACGTGTATTTTTCATATCCACCTCTTTTGCCAAGCCATGACGCCGTCAGGAGCAATCCTTGACGCCGTCAAGTGTACTTTTCCAGCAGCTTTGAAGACTTCGTCGTTTTTTTCACTTTTATGCTCCAAAAACGTCCAAAATGCTTCTTTTTCCAGATTTCTTCTCTAAAGTACCTAAAATGACAAAAGGAACGATTTAGGGCAATATTTGATCAAATAAATACGATTTAGGGCTTAAATGACCCCCTAAAAGCGGTACACTTTTCGCTTCATCAAATACCCTTACACTTGAGATTTGCTTGTCCTCAAGCAAATGCGCTTTTATTCTAATCAAAATACAAGTTAGGGGTCATTTAACGCTAATATAAAAGTAATTACAACAAATAGTCGTTCCAATTTAATCATAATAAGCACGGAGATTACAAACTAGCACCTCACAAGTAGTGTTTAGATACTCACATCTCTCAGGTGTCATAAAAGTATATCTCATAAATGAAAATGGATAATATCTCTCACTACCTGTCATAGCAAATAGATTACCATAGGCTTGGGAAAGGATCAAAAACCTCCTCCACTAGGCGTAAGCACCTAAGATAAACTATCAAAGAGGGCTTTTAAACGGGTTATAACGTTAGGTGTAGGGATATGATAAACACGGTTTTGTTGGATAAGGGATATTTTACTGGTGGCGAGTTAAAGATCTTGATTAATTACATGTACAATATGGCGTTGCTAAGCCAAGACTAGACTCGACTTAAGCTAAAAACAAAATAACAAAAACATAAAATAAACATAAAAGGAAACGGGATGGTAGTCCGTATGTTTTTTCTACTTTTCTTTTTCTCATTTTTTTGTATTTTTCTTGATTTTTTCGATTTTTTTTTTCATACACTCTTGCCCTACCATCCAAAATAATACATCATAGGGGCGTTGCATTCCCCCTACACTTGAACTTTTACATAACTTTACAAATAACTATTCTAATGACTCGAATTAAGATAATCGAAACACTTGGAGTACTTTTTAAAATATTTAGCACATATGGGGGTAATAATGTTGTTCTTCCCCATTACTCCATTACACTAGTACTTTACCCATGAGTCCCAATCGTCCCAAAACAATATGTACAAGGATATGACTCGACTTAGCAACCATGTAATCAATTAGATAATTAACTTGGGGTTTAAACAAATGTTGTCACAATAATGCACTAAAGATGAGTGCATACAAGGTAGGCTAAGGCGATTTGGGTGTACATTTAAGTGGGGTGTAAACAAATTCTTACTTTAAGTAAAATGCTTAAAGTTAGAAACGAAAAGATAGGCTCTGAGGGGTGTACTAGGGGTATCGTGTACTAAAAATGAGTACAACGCAAAGGGTGTGGGAGAATTACTTGACCAATGTAGCCAACGTAATTATAACAAAAACACAGGTGTAAAACAATGGGTTAATCCTAATGCCTCTTATCATGTAGTAAATCTAACTACACGAATGTAGTCTCACTTGTGGTCTCGGAATGGTCCTAACGCAAGTTCTAGAATCTAAGTGCTACCGGTACACACATCATAGCATAAATGCTTTTCCTACCAATTCTAGGGGCGAACCTCACATATTTGGGGGTGGAAAATTTTTTAGTGGTACGGTTTTTTGTGCTAGTCATATAACTTCTATCCATGAGACGCTCATTAAGACCAAAGTTTCACTCCTATATGTTGTAAAAAATTTTAAATTTGGCACTAAAATTGCCCTAACAGGTATTTCTATCAGTTTTATTACACATCTACCATTAAACAAACAAAAATCAAGCGTAATTGCATTCTCTAAAGTATCGTACTTTACCCCCCCCCCTTACATTTAAGATGAACATTGGGGAACATTGTCCCCAATGTTCAAATAACAAGATGTAAAAGTAAATAAGGTAAAAGAATGAAATCAAATACTCCCCTGATTCGCTCGGTGGATAAAGAGGTAACATGGTTAGATCTTCTTCCAAGGTAATGTTGAAGCTTCAAGACTAAAGCATCGCCAAAAGCTAGATTCCACATACATCTCCTTGTCCAAAATAACCTGTTAAACCTGAGAAAACAAACACGAAAACCTGCATAACATCGGCGGGATAAATCTATATAAGGATATAATGCTTGTGGAATGATTATTTTGCAGATTCCTGGAGTTTATAAGTTATAGATTTAATAAAAACTTTTTATGAAAACAAAACTTTCAAAAATTTCAGAAAATTAAAACCTGACGCCGTCAGAAATGATCTGACAGAATTCTCATGTTAAGTTTCCGGAAAATTTCTGGAAAAACCTATACCTTACTTCCTGGAAATCCTGCAAAATATCATTATGACTCGATACAAGCATTTGACTCAAACAAATACTAATATGTATGTTAATTTAATATTGTTATGATTCATGTTCATTTGTTCTAATAAACCGATTTGGATTTCCCTTACACTTATCTTTTGCAAAATACCTTTATATGTAGTTAAGACGAAGTTAAAAACAAGATAAAGCATTTTCACAATTTAGTTTTGAACATGAATCAATAATAATAAAAATTAAACCTACATACGGAAGCAAATAACATCAAACAAACAAATAAATAAACACACAAAGCAAATAAAGCTTGGGTTGCCTCCCAAGAAGCGCTTTTCTTTATTAACGAGTCTTGTAGCTAGACTCAAAGTCACGTATATTACGTGATTCCATCATTCATAATGACGTATCCCTGATAGATATAATCCTTGTTACCAGGGTAGTGGTGTCTCAATCGCTTGACATTCGCAGTCACTTCACCTCCTCCCTTGCTGGTCAAGCTTACTACCCCATCTTGGTGTAGATTTTTAATTGTGAATGGTCCGTACCACCAGGGACTTGGTTCATCGGTAGGTGCTTTTGTTTCTGAATGCCTTAGGAGCACTGAGTCTCCTTTTGTAAATTTAACGGGGTTATTGGTCTGCTCATTAGCCACAATATACTCGTTATTTCCACCCTTACATTTTCTAATCTCATTTTCATTGTAATTCTTAATCCTTGCCTCCCATGCAAGGATTTTCTCTCGAACATTACCACGGATTATATTGGGGTTCGCCTCCATCTTCTTTTGTAGAGCAACATCTCGTATATGACGTGGGATCGTTGGGAAGTTTATTGTTTTCTTCCCCTTTTTCATTTGGATGGTACTATTTTCGTAATCGATTTGTGCCCTAGTGGTAACGAGAAAGGGTGCCCCAAGGATTATTGGCATATTCATATCATTTCTTTCAATAATCATGAAGTCGACCGGATACAGGAATCCGGCAACGTTGACCAACACATCTTCTGCAATTCCTAACGGGTACTCATAAGAATGTTTTGCAAAGGAGAGTTTAGTACGGGTGATGGATGGCAGTTCGTCGGTTAACTGGACATAAACGGATAAAGGCATCAAATTTACGTCGGAACCTTGGTCAGCTACCGCATCCAGATACTTGAGTTTTCCAATGCTGCATGGTATTTCGAAGACCCCGTAGAATTCCTGCTTTTCCACTAACTTTTGTCTTATGAGGCTCTCATACAATTTCCCTCCGGTTAATGTGTCAGATTCATCATCCGGTTTCATCCTCTTGGACTCCTTGTTGGGTAGATGAGTACGTTGATAGTTTCTCACCCAATCGTTTATGGTCTCCTTGTTTATTTCGTGCTTCAAGTAATGCCTCACTTGTTGTGACTTTGGCGGTTCAATCAATTGGCGCTCCTCAGAGGGCGCCTCCTTTCCCATGTCGGAATCGCATTTGTAGGCATTGGCGTTTCCGTCATTAAGTGGGACGAGGTCAATTTTGTTAACTTCCATAGTTATCAACTTCCCTCTTCCATCATTTTCGCCCTCTTGGACGACGGAGATGGCATTAACAAATTTAGTGTTGGGAACTTCAACGTCTTTTCGCACTAACACATTTTCAGGAGCTTTTGTTTTTGTGTATTCTTTCAAAAGGCCCATTATCTCAGCCATCTTCTCATCCATCTCCTCCTTTTGTTTGTAGATAGTTTCCTCAAATTTTGCCAACCGTTCGGAGTGTTTTGACATGTATTCTCTCATTCGAGCTTCGAATGTTGGACTAAGTTCCTGAGGTGGTGAGTTGGGTTGAGCGTGCTTATGGAAGGGTTTAGTATTTTCCCTCCGGGGTGATTCGGACAATGGTATTTGCATAATGCTTGAGACCGAGTTAACTGCTGCTTTTTGTGGACTTAAGGGTCTCATTTGCTTTTCCATAAGATATGCAACCCTCTTCTCAAGTTCACTAACGCTTTCCTCGGTGATTTGATTGGCTTTATCGGGCGATGAATATGTCTTGACCGCCGAGCGTACGTCGTGGGAAACTTGCCACAATTCATCATCGTTGGATGCAAGCTCATCAATGATTTCCCATGATTCCTCGGCGCTTCTGTCACGCAATCTGCCTCCGGCGGCTCGATCGATGGCACGCTTGGTGTGGTAATCAACATGGTCATAGAAGATTTGGATTTGAAGCCAGAGATTTATGCCATGATGAGGGACTTTTTGGAGTAAGTCCTTGAATCGAATCCATGCCCCATACAGGGTTTCGCCTCGACGTTGTTCGAACATCAAGATATCCTTCCTTAGCTTGGTAGTTCTTCCTGGTGGGAAAAACTGGGCGAGGAAACGAGTGGTGAGATCATCCCAAGAGGTGATGGATCCTGCGGGTAAACGCTCTAGCCATTGACTAGCTTGGTCCCGCAGAGAGAATTGAAAGAGACGCAGTCGGGTCGTCTCTCGAGTGGCAACATCAAGGTCTATAGAATCAACGATTTTGAGAAAGTCCTTGAGATGTTGATTAGGATCTTCGGAACGAAGTCCATGGAATGCGCATCCGCTTTGCACCAACAGGATGGTGTCGGATCGCAAGGGAGTGACATTGGCTCCTTGAGTGAGCTCAATGGTGTTTCGATAGCCATGGTGGCTAGGACGGGAGTAGTCTCCTAAGGTACGGGCTCTAGGAGGTGGGTGTTGTTGTGGTGGTGGGTTGTTGGGATCAAGGATATTACCACCTTCCATGATGTCGGATGGTAATGGTTACGAACAAAGAAACGAAGAAAAAAGATAGACTAAAGAAAACCTAGAAAAATAAAATAAAAATCTCACTAGAAAGGAATCTAGTGAGTAGACCTAATAAAATAAAAATTCAACCTAAAAAATAACTATTCCCCGGCAGCGGCGCCAAAAACTTGATGCGTGGTTTTGCGACCTTACAACAGGTTTTACCTCTCGAGGGATCTCGAGAAGCTTGCAATCCCCACCAGGCAGTGTACCTGACCGATGTAGTATAGTGAAGTGGCAAGTACCGGGGGATTGATCGTTCTCTAGGGGAATAGTGTCATTAGGATTGAAAAACTACTCTAATAGGTCTAAGGGTAAGGGAAGATTCTTTTTGTATTTTTATATTTTTTATAAAAGCAAGTAAAATCTCGGGTTTGAAAGAGTGGGCGGAATTAGTTGCTAGTCAACTAACCCAAATGACTACAAATGCAAATAAAATAAAATAACTGAAAATGAAAGGGTTGTGGAACTTATATGGGGAGAAATGTGTTTACTTAGATTTCCTTACTCCCTAACTATCTTTTACCGGTTGATTAGTGTGTATTAATTGCGTGGATGACGGGTGTATTCCTTAATACCAATCGTGGGGTGGCGTACGTACTTCCCCAACTCTACAAGCTCATACTTCACTCCTATGTTGAGCCGGCTAAGAAGCTCCTAACATGGGATCACTAGAATTCGCTCATGCATTAAATACAACCAAGTAAACCTAGTACGCATTGGTTCATGTTTCTTAAGACGTTCAAGCAAGTTACCGTATAGGAGGTTAGCCAGTTTTCTTAAGCCTAACATCGATAAAAAATCATCCAATACAATTAATAACACACCAACAACTAATAATCAATAGTTAGGTTTCATTAGATCTAAGCAAACACAAGATAAATCTAGCCTAGCATGTTAATCAAAAGACAAGAACAAGATATAATCAAACAACACATAGACATATTGATTGATTAAGTGATTACTTATCTTCAATTAAACATGGGAGATCCAAGGGTATAAAACCCTTAAAAATGGCAGAAAATTCGTCTTAGGGTTTCTCCTCACAAAGTTGCACTCTATGAATAAAAATTGCAAAACTATATATAGAGTTTAGTGGCTGACGGCGTCACGTTGTAGGAGGTGACGCCGTCACCTCGCCGTGGCTAGGGTTCCCGGATGGTCTTCCTGACGCCGTCCCTTTTTAATCCTCCAAAATCCGCTCTGGCCTATCAAGGGTTGACGCCGTCAGAAATGTGCTTGACGCCGTCTCTCTTTAACTTAAACCGTGATGGCCTTGATCACCTTAAAGGGTGACGCCGTCAGAATTTCCATTGTAAAACTTTCTGGCGCGTCACGTGTATTTTTCATATCCACCTCTTTTGCCAAGCCATGACGCCGTCAGGAGCAATCCTTGACGCCGTCAAGTGTACTTTTCCAGCAGCTTTGAAGACTTTGTCGTTTTCTTCACTTTTATGCTCCAAAAACGTCTAAAATGCTTCCTTTTCCAGATTTCTTCTCCAAAGTACCAAAAATGACAAAAGGAACGATTTAGGGCAATATTTGATCAAATAAATACGATTTAGGGCTTAAATGACCCCCTAAAAGCGGTACACTTTTCACTTCATCACCCACCATCATTTAAGCTCGACACAAACATCCATTTTCTTTTTATCCTAGGTCTCATTAACTTCCTTCACTGCTTATGGTTCGATAAAAAAAAAAAAAGATTGACAAAGACATCAACCCATCATTCTAACGACGTACCCTTACTGATTTTTGAGCCAATATTGGTTCTTAATTCGAGTTCTAATTGTTCCCAGTTTTAAAACCTCTTTGGCCACACCACAACATAATATCATCGACATAATCTTTTGACCATATGATTCATATCACAACGACAAGAAAAGCATATATACGATTCGAGAAGAGTAAAATCACAACAATTTGAGTTTCAACAACAATGGAAAAAGATTAACCTTTCAAAGAAGATTAGAAGTCGATTACAGGAGACACAAATAACCCAATCCGATTTCCAAGCAACTCCACACACCCCTGCTTCCTCTTGAGCCCTTCGATTGAGAGATATGATTTGTGGTGAGATGAGATTGTGTGGTTGCATCACTGGAAATCGGTGGTTCATAAAGAGGAAATTATGGCAAGCCTTTGGTTTCCTTTTGATCTCCAAAGGATGAGATTCTTCCTTTCTTAGCTATTCTCCCTCTCCATTCCTCGATCTCAAGACCGTTTGACTTATGAGGAACGGGTTTAAGAGTCGACAAAAACCCTAGGGAGGCTCGAAAGTACTAGACGCCAGGTATAGATGGCGATGGTTGGGTTTGATGGTGATGTTCTGGGATTTATCACCAAGAAGAAGTCAATACATATGTTGGAGGCTTGTAGGGGTGAGATCGAAGAAGAAAGAGGAAAGCAGATATGGATCACGTGTATAAGTGAGTGGGTGGGTGTATTATTTGTTTTAATTGTATTGTTTATACCCCGTGTTCTGTTGAGCTGAGGTAAAATCGTGCTACCTCGGTTTCACATAAATGTGAAAAACATAAGTCTAGAGCCGTTTTTATAAAACTGGCATAAAATAAAATTTATTGACTCCGAAAATGAATTATAAAGTTTAACCATTACTAATGTGGTGTCGGTACGCGTGTGGTGTCGGTTTTCAGGAAAAACAAGATAACCTCTCTTTTTTGTTATGTTGGTGTCTGTAATTATCAGAAAGTGCTAAATTCACTTTTTCTGATAAATTCAAATAGTTTTGGTGAGTTATTGTACGCTACTGTGTGCGGGTTTGCTTCCCGTAATAGTTATGTAAACACATAGATGTTCAGTCTAACAGTTGTTTAATAATAAATTAACATTTATTATTAAAATATTAGTAGAAAATTTACCATTTGTCACAGTGCAATACTTAAAGAATATCTTAATGCCTTTCGGCACATGTCGTTCGGACAAGTATTGTATCTGCCTCCCGACACGTGTCCTATATAGCCTTTCAGCATGTGCCCTTCAACACAAGTGTATCGTCTTTCCTCCGGCGCGTGTCCTTCGGACACATACATTAACATGTCCCCCCAATATTGCATTATTAGTAAAAGACTGATGATGTAATACTTAAAGAGTACCTTATAGCATTTCGGCCTTTATCATTCGAACATGCCTTCCATCCAGTGACCATCTTAGAGTAGTTTACCAAGTAGCCCATAAGCCGGTGCTTCATAAGGTGAGTTGGGTCTATTAGACCACATACGCCATCATATCCCCCCAGTATAGTATTGTTGACCTATGGTCAATGATACTATACTTAAACATTGTTGGATCCGAAGCGAGACATGTCTTTTCCATCATCCCTTTGTTTCCTGCACAAGTAAAACATAGCTTTTCTACCGCAATCATTATTTTTGTGAAGTGCCGTTATATATCATTTTATTTTTTAGTCATAAACGTATACCAAACACTTGTTTTTTATAACCGTTGTTGCTCACATAGCTCCGGAGGTACAAGCTTATATGTTTGATTTAAGTTTTGATCATAAACGTACACCAAACGCTTGTTTTTTTTATTACCTTTGCTATTTACATAGCTCCGGAAGTACAAGCTTATATGTTAGAGATGCTTACTTTTTAGATCAGATTTTGGCGTATAGATATTGACTACGCGAAGTCACATAATAATTTATCTAGCTGAAAACACAGCCATCCGGAGTAGACATCGACACACAGGCTGCTTTTAGTTTGTCTACAGAGTGTTTTTGCACCATCCTTTTATTGATGACGGAGTGTTTTGCACCATCCGTTTATTGATGACGGAGTGTTTTGCTCCATCCGTTTATTGATGACGGAGTGTTTTGCATCATCCGTTTATTGATGACGGAGTGTTTTTCACTATCCGTTTGATGACGGAGTGTTTTTCACTATCCGTTTGATGACGAAGTGTTTTTCACTATCAGTTTGTTGACGGAGTGTTTTTCACTATCCGCTTGGTTGATAACGGAGTGTTTTTACCATCCGCTTGGTTGATAACGGAGTGTTTTCACCATCCGCTTGGTTGATAACGGAGTGTTTTCATACCATCCGTTTATTGACGACGGAGTGTCTTTGCACCATCCGTTTCTTGTAATTGTTATGCATGTGGAACCTCATACAGCTATTCCTGCACAATAAGACATGAAAGATCTTTTGCCTTTTCCCGTTAGATATGACAAACAAAATATTTTCATGTATCAATAGAAAAATTGGGTTAAAACCGAACCGTAACATAACCGATGGGGGTATCATACCACTATTATCCCCTCAGTTTAACGGTGCTAATGTTTATTAGTATCGTTGAAATTAAATAAAACAAAGTATTAAACGATTAATAACAATTGTTACCCATGCGTGTTAAATATCAAACATGTGATGTTTATCGCCCTCATTGACCACGCTTTACGAAATCCTCACCTTATGCTTGCCAGTCCTGTAGAATAAAACTTGAAAGCTTTTTTGCTTTCTCCCGTTAAATATGACAAACAAAATATTTCACCTGTATCAATAAATAAATGGGTTACAACGGAATCGTAACAAAACCGATGGAGGTGTCATACCACTATACTCCCCCCAGTTCGACGATACTAAATCTTTTTAGTATCGTTGAAGTCAAATACCACAAAATGCTAAATAACCTAATCAACAAATAATAACCAAGGGTTTCATGGATGTTAAATATAAAACATGTAGCGTTTTCTCATATCTGACGGTCGGGTGTCGACCGTATATTGTGTTTGTCAAAATTAATAGTACGTGTCATGTTTGTCACAAATTCTATTTTACAAATGCTTTTATTTTAAAATTTTAGTTTGCGATGGTCGAGATCGTCGTCCACAAATGGATCTTGTCCAAAGATCGTTCTTTAGATTCTGACGACCGGAGGTCATGAAGCGGAACTCGGTAGACCAAAATTAAAAACCCAAAGATCATGGTAACCTAGTATGTATCTTTATATAAGTTGTATGTAACGCCTTTTCTCGAGCTTTTTTCATCGGAGACCAGGTTGGCAGTTTCTCAGGCATACCTAGCACACGCGTTTTGCAATTTGTAAAGCTTCGATGCTGGAACATTGGAAGGTAATTGGAGGGTGTATCGGAGCTATAAAGATGGACGCGAAGATCATTAAGTTAAGAAGGATCGGCGCTTGAGGTCCTCTTGGTCGAGGCCCAGGAAACGAAGGTCACTCGGTGTTGAGTTCGAAACTAAAAAACTAGACCAGCAGTAGAGAAACAGAGGCCATGAACAACCGGTATGCGTGGCTCATTTACATTCGTTCTTTCTATATGTTGTGTGCGGGACTTCGATGGTAGGACCCGAAGGATCTCCTCATGTTCTTTATTGACCTACCATCTGACACCGTTGTGATCAGAGCACAAAGGTGGACCTAAAAGGTTGGGACTTAGGCAGGTTAAAGTTCCAATAGACGAATGGTGGAGTGATCTTGACCGTGTATCGGAGGTTAAGAGACCGGGAAGAACCCAGGTAAATGGAAGACAAGTACCGGAGCATAAACTCGAAAATTGAGGATCGGCAACCGGAGCATAGGTACTATACGAAGCATAGGTACCGATCATTGGCTTGCATTTTTGTGTTGAAAACGAACTGATAAATGGATTCGTAAGGCTAGTTCAACGGAGCCAGACATTAAATACTTAGAGTCACTTGTAAATGCATCCAGAGATAACGAAAATAGTTGACGATGGAATTGGTCGAAAGACCGTATGCGTGTCCTTTAAGCCCAAAGGTGCTTTCGTCGATAGACAAAAAAGAAAAAATATATGTATTAAAAGTTGGACGAAGTTCAAGTCTAATAGAATAGTTATAACATGTCCAGAGGTCACAAATTGGAACGTTTGACGGAAGTTGGCCGAAGGACATAAAGTTGTGAATTAGGGAGTGTATTACAACTTGATCATGGATTTATTAGATAAAGAATCTTAGATGGCAACTTGACGTTAAGTCATGTGTATGCTCGATAGGCAAAATAATGAAGCTGAGGGAGGTTCATAGGAACTCAAGGTTTGTGTTTGTAGATTCGTTGCAATGATCTATTCCGAAATTCAAGAATGTTGGAAAAAGTGAAAGGGGAACTGAAGAACGCCCCCCCAAAAACAAGGTGAGTAATATCTTTGTTCAACGATGGGAGCTTAAGGAATGAAGCTCGATAGGTAGACGAGAGGCTAGAAAAATGTAGGTTATAGCTTGTCGCTCGGAGCTGAGCTTTTGACAGCCGGAGTTATGATGGAGAAGCATCAACCATCTTTTGTATATTGAAAACTCATTTAGTGTGGTAATTATTACCATTTTATTATCATGAAAACCTCTCATATTTTTTTTCATAGGCAAAATATTTTCAAAGCATACTTGTATTACGTGTGACCAAAACAAAAGAGAATAGATGAAGAGGTAATCATATACGACATATAAAAGTATAGTTTTGTATGCTTTGGTAGTTTTTTATTTGTTTCGGGTTGTGAAGAAGATAACTGATAAAAGTCTGACCTTCGGTCCCTTGGCCCGTGTCCATTTATTTTTGCTTTTTATTTCTATTATCCGTAACCGTAATATGTAAGTGGTAAAAAGCAGTGGTGTCAACTGTACAACAAGTATTCTCGATAAAAAAGACTCGCTTGGACCATGGTTATTAACATTTGTGCATTTCTTATCTAGTTTGACTCTGAAAATGTCATAGTATCACATGTATATACTACAAGATTTTCATGGGTTTTCTCAAAATATGGTTTAGTTCTCAAGATAACTTTAAATTTAACTTTTTATCTTTTCCCATGCTAATAGTGATACACATACACTGCTACCCATTTTCTGATATATAGTTGTAGAGATTCACATGTACATTTTTTTTATTTGTTGAACCTTTATATGTGGCTTAGATATTTGTACATCCTGCATAATTGCTTGTACATTTTAGTTAAAGTCATAAAATGTACATGTGTACTTTAGAATAAACAAATCTTTGTTTTCTACTTCCAATTTTGACAAGAGACAATGAGGGTACTTCTGCGTTTTACAAAGCCTTTCAACTTTCGAGGACAAGTTATTGACAAGTCTGTTTTTATATCAAATCTACAATAGTAGGTAGGTACTAACCCATATTTTATATCAAATACAGTCCTATTTCCTACTGATATTGAGTAACTAAGGTACTTTGTTTTTATTCTAGCATCTTTAATCGAATATCCGACAGTGATGTTTATATATATATATATATATATATATATATTATATATATATATATATATATATATATATATATATATATATATATATTTTTTTTTTTTTTTTTTTTCTTTTTTAGCATACGACGAAACAAATAAAAATATCAAAACTTGTCTTGAAATATGTTTACATTTTCCCATTTCACATGAAGAGTACGTAAAGGGTAATTTCACTTGATCCATTCTACCAATATTGACTTGTGAACCATAACGCAAAAACTGGTTGAAAAGTGCAAGCCCTTTTAATAACATACGGAGTAGCAGTTTTTAGTTGACCTATATATATATATATATATATATATATAGATATTGGTTCTATAAAAAAGCCCACTTTGGTGGAAAAGTGAGAAAATAGTGCAAATCACCCCTTCCCTTCCCACCTCCCTTTTTTTCCTAACTCAAGGGGCCTCATTGTAACTTCTTGTGTTTTATAAGGTGTGATTCTTACATTTTTAGAAATTCACTTATTCTATCATATATAATCACTTTTTCACTTCATTTTTTGTATTAATCCTTTCTAAAATTCTCTTGATCTCTCCCTATAAAATCTACGCATTCATTCGCTTATTATTTTTCACATTCACACAATACGTAAAAGATTTACATAATAAATATCTTACATACAAGATCATCAGACATAATCATTAGAGAAAAATGTTAACAGCTTTTCAAACACAATTTTAAAAGTTTCAGACATGTACAAGTGCTATCAAATACACTAATATTGTAAGTGGTGCCCTTAAAAACCATGTTCTACATGTAAAGATTTAACAAAACCTCCAGATATAAAAGACATTAGATTACAATCTCGAAAGTATTGTAACCTTGACACTCCATGTACAGAGGATCTCGTAGAAGAATACTTTTATCCCGACTTCCTGAGGACAACATAGACGAACTCCAAGCTAAGGCGCCAACACGTAATCTATGTCCTTCCATTGTTCTTACTCTCTTACAATGTGCAGCGTCCCAGATCTGGAACGAATATTACACCATCATTCAATATGCTAAGATTTGATGAAGCGAAAAGTGTACCGCTTTTAAGGGGTCATTTAAGCCCTAAATCGTATTTATTTGATCAAATATCGCCCTAAATCGTTCCTTTTGTCATTTTAGGTACTTTTGAGGAGAAATCTGGAAAAGGAGGCATTTTGGACATTTTTGGAGCATAAAAGTGAAGAAAACGGCAAAGTCTCAAAAATCGGCTGAAAGTTACCTTTGACGGCGTCACATTTAACCCCAGACGGCGTCATGCCTTGGCAAGAAAAAGTGGACGTGAAATTTACTCATGATAAGCCAGTGAAAATAGCATGTGAATTCTGACGGCGTCACGCTTTAACTTGATCAAGGGCGTCACGGCTTAAATCAAAAGGGGACGGCGTCACGTTCAAGGTTCGACGGCATCAAGCCTTGATAAGCCAGAATGGATTTTTGAAGAGCTAAAGAGGGACGGCGTCAAGAAGGTCATCCGGGAACCCTAGAAGCGGCGAGGTGACGGCGTCACACTCCATAAGGTGACGCCGTCAGATGTAAAAATCTATATATAGTTTTCTAATTTTTTGTCATTAGGAGAGAACTTAGTGTGTGGAATTTTGGGAGAAAACCCTAAGACGATTTTAGCTTCTTTTTCAAGGCTTTTTGCCTTGAGATCTTCCATGTTACATTGAAGATAAGTTATCAATTAATCATTCAATATGTCTATGTGTTGTTTGATTTTATCTTATTCTTGTCTTTTGATTAACATGTTAGGCTAAATTTATCTTGTGTTTGCTTAGATCTAATGAAACCTAGCTATTGATTATTGGTTATTAGTGTGTTATTAGTTGTATTGGATGATTGTTTATCTATGTTAGGCTTAAGAAAACTGGCTAACTTCCTATTCGGTAACTTGCTTGAACGTCTTAAGAAACATGAACCAAATGCGTACTAAAGGTTTTTATGGTTGTATTTAATGCACAAGCGAATTCTAGTGATCCCATGTTAGGAGCTTCCTAGCCGGCTCGACATAGGAGTGAAGTAGGAGCTTGTAGAGTTGGGGAAGTAAGTACGCCACCCCACGAATGGTATCAAGGAATACACCCGTCATCCACGCGACTAATACACACTAATTAACCGGTAAAAGATAGTTAGGGAGTAAGGAAATCTAAGTAAACACATTTCTCTACACATAAGTTTCTCACCACATTTTATTTTCAGTTATTTATTTTATTTGCATCCGTAGTAATTTTGGGTTAGTTGACTAGCAACTAATTCCGCCCACTCTTTCAAAACCGAGATTTTACTTGCTTTCATAAAAAATATAAAAACATAAAAAGAATCTTCCTCAACCTTTAGACCTATTAGAGTAGTTTTTCATACCTAACGAACACTATTCCCTGTGGAGAACGATCAATCCCCCGTACTTACCACTACACTATACTACATCGGTCAGGTACACTGCCTGGTGGGGTTGTAAGCCTCTTGAGATCCCTCGAGAGGTAAAACCTGTTGTAAGGTTACAAAACCACGCATCAAGTTTTTGGCGCCGCTGCCGGGGAATAGTTATTGTTTAGGTTGAATTTTTATTTCTATTAGGTCTACTCACTAGATTCCTTTCTAGTGAGATTTTTTATTTTATTTTTCTAGGTTTTCTTTAGTCTATCTATTTTCTTCGTGTCTTTGTTCGTAACCATTACCATTCGACATCATGGAAGATGGTAATATCCTTAACCCCCACAACCCACCACCACAACAACCACCACCTCCTAGAGCCCGTACTTTAGGAGAGTATTCCCGTCCTAGCCACCATGGCTATCGAAACACCATTGAGCTCACTCAAGGAGCCAATATCACACCCTTGCGATCCGACACCATCCGGTTGGTGCAAAGCGGATGCGCATTCCATGGACTTCGTTCTGAAGATCCTAATCAACATCTCAAGGACTTTCTCAAAATCGTTGATTCTATAGACCTTGATGTTGCCACTCGAGAGACGACCCGATTGCGTCTCTTCCAATTCTCTCTGCGGGACCAAGCTAGTCAGTGGCTAGAACGTCAACCCGCAGGATCCATTACCACTTGGGATGATCTCACTACTCGTTTCCTTGCTCAGTTTTTCCCACCGGGAAGAACTACCAAGCTAAGAAATGATATCTTGATGTTCCAACAACGTCAAGGCGAAACTCTATACGAGGCATGGACTCGATTCAAGGACTTACTCCGAAAAGTCCCTCACCATGGCATGGATCCTTGGCTACAAATCCAAATCTTCTATGATGGTGTCAATCATCAAACTAGAAGAGCCATAGATTACGCCGCCAATGGGAGATTGAGCAGGCTCAGTGTCGATAAGTGCTGGGAAGTCATTGAGGACTTAGCACAATACGAAGAGGAAGAATGGAATGACTCAACGTTCTCGGAAGAAGGGATTTTAAATCGCATGAGTGCAACCCAAGAACAGCTGTTCGCAAACATAAAAAGGCAGGTTGAGAGCTTAATGAAAGCTGAGATACCTACGGCTGATAAAAATCCCGATGAGTGCGTAAACACAATTGGTAAACATACGTTTCACCAATTCTCACGACAAGATGAATTTGAAGGGATAATGCTAACTTTCGTGAACAACCAAGAGAGACGTATCAAGGAATTAGAAACTCACTTGAAAAACACCCAAGATATGTTCATGGAACTAGCAGAAAAATTCATCTCGAGAATAAAAGAGAAAATTAGGGAAGAAGCCTCACACAAAAAGATCGAGAAGATCTTTGAACTCCCGGTCCCTAATGAACCATACAACGAATGGGATGATGAAACCCTCCTCCCCGAGCCTTCACTTTCAAAACCCTCTTATCTATTTGAATCCTCTCGCGAGAAAAAGAATTCTCAAGATCGTAGCATTTTCGTGGGAAGCATGGTTTTCACGCTCCCCAACTTTCATGAGGCTAGAAAACGATCTTTTGGCTTTAAGCCAGGTGTGAGAAGAACTCAACTAAAGCACATCCCCATATCGAAAACCCCCTGTAAAAGCTCTTCACACTCCCTGAATACCTGCCGTGACGGAGATTGGAACCTGAATGTGACGTCAACCGGCCCTTTTCAACATTTTACCACATCCCGTGACAGTAACAAAACATTTGACCCAGGAGGAACTTGTTAACGAGACTAGCTATCAGGATCATTGACCCTGACTAGCTGCTCTCTTAAAGTACGAGGGGCTCATTTGTAAACTGGCACAAAGTAGCAAAATACGCTAATCTGACGGCGTCAGAATTTGAACGTGACGCCGTCACCCCGTCTGCACAGCAATAATAACTTAATTTCCATCACTTTCATCACAAACCCCACAAACCATATCCACTCCAACCCCACCTCCGATTTTCCCAGGACAAATTCGCCAATTCCCGCTTCCAATCTTCACGTAGTAAGTAATTTTTACTCATTCTTTTCGCTTCAATTACTCATAGGATTTGTAAATTTCGAAAATCCCCAACTCGTGAAACCCTAGGATTGATTCATGCTTAGAACTCATAATGTGTTTTAATTAGTGTTATTTAACAATAATTAAAGCATTTGATGATTGACAATCAATTGGGTCTATTCACTAATGGGGAGGCCACGAATTTGAACCATAACCTATGATCCAATCACCCATTTTGCCGTAAAAAGGGCGTTTGGTTTATAAGCTTAAAGTTTGAATATTGATTTTTCCCTCGTAATTTCGGATTTAAATTTGGTCGAACCTGACGGCGTCACCTATCAAAGGGTGACGGCGTCAGACCTGTCTGATGCGCCACCAAGTCTTTAATTCACATATTAACACTTTTGTTCCTCCTGCTTTGTTCCAGATAATGAGTAAGCGTCAAAGACCCAGCCGAGGAAGTTCTTCCCGATCTCAACAAGAGAGCTTTGGGGATACGGTCCTCAGTTGGGGTGTCTTTGACAACGATGCTGCTACAAGCAAATACGCACAACTGCTACTACACAAGGTCGAAAATGGGGCCGTAGTTGATTGGAACTTTCTGAGGAGAGAAGGTCTTGAGCAGACCTTTCTCCAAAGTTTTCAGACGGATGGGTTTACCGGCCCCCAGTGGGAAAGACTGTTTAAAATTCAGGAGCCGGTATATGAGGAATTGGTACGGGAGTTCTTTGCCACTTTTCGTTTTGACATGGCTGAGGCAAGGACCGATGTGGGCGGTACCACGATCTATTTCAGGCTGGGGGGTGAGCTAAGGACGTGTTCTGTTGCTGAGTTTGGGTGGAGACTTGGGTTGTACGATCAGCATGATACCATTCAGGCAGGGTTCATGCAGAGGTTGTTGCGTGGGGAGTCGATGAAGAATGATTTTAGATGCTCCATGTTCTGGCAAACTATTGGGGATGGGGTGTATACCTCGACCACTGTGGCATCCCAAATCAGGGACCCTAGGGTTCGGTTGACTCATCGTTGCCTCACCTACAGCTTGACAGGGCGTCACAGCTCTCACCACCGTGTCACAGCTTCTGATCTCTTCTACCTGTACACCATCTACTCTAATGATGTTTACTGCAACATCCCGTTTTGGGTTGCTAGCTTTATGCATGGTGGAGTTGGGGAGAGGGAAGGAGACAGGATTTATGGTGGGATGTTTATCACCCGACTGGCCCAGTCTTATGGAGTCCTCAGGCCCGAGGTCATGAGGTATTTGAGTGGTGATGCATGCAGGACGGTGAAGGAGAGGTCCTTGAAGCAGATGGAGGTGATTATGGAGATGCATGATGGGTCCTTTATGTGGTATCATCCGGTCGGAGCTGAGGATGATGATGATGAGGATGATGAGGAGGAGGAGGAGCCCCAGCAGCAGCAGCATGAAGGGTATGAGGCCGGTACAGCTGATTACTACCGGCACATGAGCAGGGGGGACTGGCAGGCTCACCAGGGGACCTGGATGGGCCAGGTTGATACGTGGAGGACCAGGGTGGACGAGAGGTTCGACTGGATGTATGATCACACGGTTCGTCAGATGCAGCATCTATCTACACGTGATCAGTTGGACCCACATCTGCAGGTTGACCCTTTCCCGGGTCGTGAGCAGGATTACCCTCCATATGGGTACCACGGGCATCTTCCTCCTGGCTATGACTATCGCCAAGGTCCCCCACCCCAGTGATGATGTGATTTGATGTTTTGATGTTTGAACAATTTGATATTTGGTTGTATGTGTTGAAACAATATGGTCTGTAATAATTTAGGGAAGGCATCTGTTTGCCTTAAAACATTTGTTACATTGATTTTATTTATCGCATGCTAGCCTTATTTGATTGCTTTATTTATTTGCTTTGTGTGTGTTTGTTTGTTTGTTTGTTTGTTTTTATTTGTTTCCGTACGTGTGTTTAATTTTTATTAGTATTGATTCATGTTCAAAAGTAAATTGTGAAAATGCTTTATTTTGTTTTTAACTTCGTCTTAACTACATATAAAGGTATTTTGCAAAAGTTAAGTGTAAGGGAAATCTAAATCGGTTTATTAGAACACAAATTAACATGAATCGTAATAATATTAAATTAGCATACATATTAGTATTTGTTTGAGTCAAATGCTTGTATTGAGTCATAATGATGTTTTGCAGGAATTTCAGGAAGTAAGGTAAAGGTTTTTCCAGAAATTTTCCGGAAACTTAAAATGAAAATTTGTGTCAGGTCATTTCTGACGGCGTCAGGGTTTATAACCTGACGGCGTCAGATTTAATTTTCAGAAATTTTTGAAAGTTTTGTTTTCATAAAAAGTTTTTATTAAAATCTCCAACTTATAATCTCCAGGAATCTGCAAAATTATCATTCCACAAGCATTATATCCTTATATATAGATTTTATCCCGCCGATGTTATGCAGGTTTTCGTGTTTGTTTTCTCAGGTTTAACAGGTTATTTTGGACAAGGAGATGTTTATGGAATCAAGCTTATGGCGATGCATTAGTCATGGAGCTTCAACATTCTCTTTGGAGGAAGCTTTAACCGTGTAATTTCATTATCCACCGAGCGAATCAGGGGAGTATTTGATTTCATTCTTTTACTTTTTGCTTTTACATCTTGTTATTTGAACATTGGGGACAATGTTCATCTTAAGTGTAAGGGGGGGTAAAAATACGATTTTATAGAATGCTCTTACGCTTGATTTTTGTTTGTTTAATAGTAGATGTGTAATAAAACTGAGATAAATACCCGTTCAGGCAATTTTAGTGCCAAATTTAAAATTTTTTACAACATATAGGAGTGAAACTTTGATCTTAATGAGCGTCTCACGGATAGGAGTTATATAACTAGCACAAAAAAACCGTACCACTAAAATTTTTTCCACCCCCAAATATGTGAGGTTCGCCCCTAGAATTGGTAGGAAAAGCATTTATGCTATGATGTGTGTACCGGTAGCACTTAGATTCTAGAACTTGCGTTAGGACCATTCCAAGGCCACAAGTGAGACTACATTCGTGTAGTTAGATTTACTACATGATAAGAGGCATTAGGATTAACCCATTGTTTTACACCTGTGTTTTTGTTATAATTACTTCGGCTACATTGGTCAAGTAATTCTCCCACACCCTTTGCGTTGTACTCATTTTTAGTACACGATACCCCTAGTACACCCCTCAGAGCCTATCTTTTCGTTTCGACCTTTAAGCATTTTACTTAAAGGAAGAATTTGTTACACCCCACTTAAATGTACACCCAAATCGCCTTAGCCTACCTTGTATGCACTCATTTTTAGTGCATTATTGTGACAACATTTGTTTAAACCCAAGTTAATTATCTAGTTGATTACATGGTTGCTAAGTCGAGTCATATCCTTGTACATATTGTTTTGGGACGATTGGGACTCATGGGTAAAGTACTAGTGTAATGGAGTAATGGGGAAGAACATCATTTATTACCCCCATATGTGCTAAATATTTTAAAAAGTACTCCAAGTTTTTCGATTATCTTAATTCGAGTCATTAGAATAGTTATTTGTAAAGTTATGTAAAAGTTCAAGTGTAAGGGGAATGCAATGCCCCTATGATGTATTATTTTGGATGGTAGGGCAAAAGTGTATGCAAAAAAAAAAAAAAAAAAAAAAAAAAAAAAAAAAAATGAGAAAAAGAAAAATAGAAAAAACATACGGACTACCATCCCGTTTTATTTTATGTTTATTTTATGTTTTTGTTATTTTCTTTCATTAGCTTAAGATCGAGTCTAGTCTTGGCTTAGCAACATTGTATAGTACATGTAATTGATCAAGATCTTTAACTCGCCACCAGTAAAATATCCTTTATCCAACCAAACCGTGTTTTCCTTTTCCCTACACCTAACGTTATAACCCATTTAAAAGCCCTCTTTGATAGTTTATCTTTGGTGCTTACGCCTAGTGGAGGAGGTTTTCGATCCTTTCCCAAGCCTATGGTAATCTATTTGCTATGACAGGTAGTGAGAGATATTATCCGTTTTCATTTATGAGATTTATTTTGATGACACTTGAGAGATGTGAGTATCTAAACACTACTTGTGAGGTGCTAGTTTGTAATCTCCGTGCTTATTATGATTGAAGTGGAACGATTATTTGTTGTAATTACTTTTATGTTAGCATTAAATGACCCCTAACTTGTATTTTGATTAGAATAAAAGCACATTTGCTTGAGGACAAGCAAATCTCAAGTGTAAGGGTATTTGATGAAGCGAAAAGTGTACCGCTTTTAAGGGGTCATTTAAGCCCTAAATCGTATTTATTTGATCAAATATCGCCCTAAATCGTTCCTTTTTGTCATTTTAGGTACTTTTGAGGAGAAATCTGGAAAAGGAGGCATTTTGGACGTTTTTGGAGCATAAAAGTGAAGAAAACGGCAAAGTCTCAAAAATCGGCTGAAAGTTACCTTTGACGGCGTCACATTTAACCCCAGACGGCGTCATGCCTTGGCAAGAAAAAGTGGACGTGAAATTTACTCATGATAAGCCAGTGAAAATAGCATGTGAATTCTGACGGCGTCACGCTTTAACTTGATCAAGGGCGTCACGGCTTAAATCAAAAGGGGACGGCGTCACGTTCAAGGTTCGACGGCGTCAAGCCTTTATAAGCCAGAATGGATTTTTGAAGAGCTAAAGAGGGACGGCGTCAAGAAGGTCATCCGGGAACCCTAGAAGCGGCGAGGTGACGGCGTCACACTCCATAAGGTGACGCCGTCAGATGTAAAAATCTATATATAGTTTTCTAATTTTTTGTCATTAGGAGAGAACTTAGTGTGTGGAATTTTGGGAGAAAACCCTAAGACGATTTTAGCTTCTTTTTCAAGGCTTTTTGCCTTGAGATCTTCCATGTTACATTGAAGATAAGTTATCAATTAATCATTCAATATGTCTATGTGTTGTTTGATTTTATCTTATTCTTGTCTTTTGATTAACATGTTAGGCTAAATTTATCTTGTGTTTGCTTAGATCTAATGAAACCTAGCTATTGATTATTGGTTATTAGTGTGTTATTAGTTGTATTGGATGATTGTTTATCTATGTTAGGCTTAAGAAAACTGGCTAACTTCCTATTCGGTAACTTGCTTGAACGTCTTAAGAAACATGAACCAAATGCGTACTAAAGGTTTTTATGGTTGTATTTAATGCACAAGCGAATTCTAGTGATCCCATGTTAGGAGCTTCCTAGCCGGCTCGACATAGGAGTGAAGTAGGAGCTTGTAGAGTTGGGGAAGTAAGTACGCCACCCCACGAATGGTATCAAGGAATACACCCGTCATCCACGCGACTAATACACACTAATTAACCGGTAAAAGATAGTTAGGGAGTAAGGAAATCTAAGTAAACACATTTCTCTACACATAAGTTTCTCACCACATTTTATTTTCAGTTATTTATTTTATTTGCATCCGTAGTAATTTTGGGTTAGTTGACTAGCAACTAATTCCGCCCACTCTTTCAAAACCGAGATTTTACTTGCTTTCATAAAAAATATAAAAACATAAAAAGAATCTTCCTCAACCTTTAGACCTATTAGAGTAGTTTTTCATACCTAACGAACACTATTCCCTGTGGAGAACGATCAATCCCCCGTACTTACCACTACACTATACTACATCGGTCAGGTACACTGCCTGGTGGGGTTGTAAGCCTCTTGAGATCCCTCGAGAGGTAAAACCTGTTGTAAGGTTACAAAACCACGCATCAAGATTCAACCATCACGTTTAAGTATATATAACATAACAATACTATCAAATTAACGACATTACCTGAACTTTACCGTTGCTAGTCCCAACAGCAATACTAGTTCCCCGTTGTGCCCACCCAACCGAACACACACTATCATCATTCCCCAAATCACACAGCTTCGTCACCTGCATGACACAACTGAGATGACCTTACAAGCAATTTATTTAATGTGATCTATATGGCTAAAGTTTCATTACTATTAGGTTCACAGGCTAGAAAAAAGAGCTGTAAGTAACAATATACTTCTACTCAATCCAAAAGTATAAAAATTGCTTCACCTAGTTGACTAATTGCAAATTTATTAAGCTTACGTATGCAACAATGAAATATGACGTCACACCATATAATTCCTATAAAATGATAAAGTATGCGTCTATGTGTGTGTGTGTCTGTGTTTGTGTGTTATTGTGTACGAATTTTGAGAGAAAATTTACCTGCCAACATCACCGACTTTGACTAAATCAGAATTAACCCTGAGACAAGGAACAGAAGCTGTCGTCTTCAGCATTTTAGGAGCTTCCACTATGATGATTGGTGACCCTATCTGTAGTGCATTAGAATCTTTTTGTGTGATCCCTATCTCAGCTGATGGCTCTTTCGATTCAGACACAATTTTACCAGCAAAACTCTGATTACTTCTGATGCCCAAGCACTATAAGTATAAAGAAAAGTATTATAAAAAAATTGTGATAATCCATATCTAAAGTACAGAACGGGAATGTCAATTTCAAATTTTTAGTTAAGCAGTCAGTGAAATATATCTTCTATGAAGTTTACTGTTAGATTTTTCTTGCTGCACTTCTAATGATTCATAAAAATTTCGTACGCAAATCCTTCAGCTTCAACTCAGTATGCAAATATTAATAAAATCTTGTTTTTATCGCATAATCAAAGTGAGTACCCCACACTCCCACAGCACTAAACAGTGAATCCAATTATTATAACAACAAGGGCAAGTACTAACAGAGAATGATACACACATCCTATTAGGCGAGTATCCAACATCAAATACTAAAGTTATACTCAGCTTGTACCTTTAAAATGTTTGTACTTTGAATCCGTAGAATAACAATCAATCTCATTGAATCAATTAATCAAAATATTGCTTCCATAAGACGCTATGCATATGCTAAGGAACTGCAAGCGATTTTCAAAGGAATGCACTAAAGTATCTTAAATGGATGCACTAAATGTCCGCAAACGGATGCACTAACGTACCTCAAACGGATGCACTAAAGTACTTTAAATGGATGCAATTAAAGAGACAATGTATATCTATCATATTCATTATTCCACCAACTAACATAAAGCATGAATCAATCAACGAGTGCTTGTATCATATAATGGTTAGTTACAAAAAACAAAATAGAAACTCACTGTGAAGAAATCAACGTATGCCTTCTTGTCATATTGTTTCTCTCTCACTTCTAGGTACTGTTATGTAATAACATAAGGCTTGCAAGATCTTGTTTAATGTCCTATATACTATATAAATGATATTCGAAAGAGCATGACTATATGTTACATTATAGAATTAGATATATAGGAATACCGTTAATGCCACTTGTTGATCTTCCTTCCTTGATATCTTGTAGGCTGCACCCCACTATAATAACAACAACGACAACAAACAAGATGATTACAAGAACCAGTTAGTATATACAAGCTACTACTTACTTAGTACATTGCTTTTATTAATATATTAATAGTGATTATATACAAAAATCTTACACAACGCGCCCCTTGTGCAGGTTCTAAAGTGACAGTTCTTCTCGGATACTCTGGAGTGCCTCTGTGGTCAGTGCTTCCTAAACCACATCATTAATAGACTGAATATTTCATATACAATGAGAAAATCAGGTAGAAGTATAGAACAGAAGTTCGGCTTGCCTTGGTAGAAGACGCGGCGATAATCTTTGATGAAACCAACAAGACGATCATCGTAATGAAATCTAGCTTTCAAGATAAGAGATCCGTACCCGAATACCCACATCACAATACTCCTTTCACTTTCCTTTCTATAATCAATTATACGCCCTGAAAGCTCACATACATATCTAACCAGCTGATCAACTTACCCCATTACTGACATAAATGGAACTTGACCGCTAGCTTTTATAAGATAAATATAATTTAAAAATGTTACAGGACCTTTTCGCATTTTGCTAAGTCCATGTGGAAGTATATTTAGTACATGTGTTGTAATAATTTTTTGTTTGACATGTTCGCGATTAAACAATCACAGATTGACTATTTCTAAAGTAAGCAAAAGCATGTGATAATACCTGCAAATGTACACGTATTTCTTGCACACGAGATGCAAATAGACTTGAGCTAACTGCTAGCTTCATGCCTTTCTTTCTTCACCGACAATTGCCGCATCATCAAGACAAACCAAACCAAACCAAACTGAGAACATACATTTGAAAACAGATGCAGTAATATATAATACAGATGCAGTAAGATCTAAGTACAGATGCACTAATATAAGATGCAGTAAGATCTAAGTACTTTGAGGAATCCATTTGCTGCTTCAAACTGAAGCAATCATGTGAGATTTAATTTGCATGGAACCAAAAACAGAATCACGTCATTCATTTCAAACATAAGAATCACAAAAAAACGTTCACTTTCCAGCATAAAAAGGTATAGGATGACTAATCATACTCATTGATGCCCGAATATATTCATTGATGCACTAAACATACAACCAGATGCACTAAACATACAAACAGATGCACTAAACAAACAAACAGATACACTAAACACACACTGATGCTGATGAAGCGAAAAGTGTACCGCTTTTAAGGGGTCATTTAAGCCCTAAATCGTATTTATTTGATCAAATATTGCCCTAAATCGTTCCTTTTGTCATTTTAGGTACTTTTGAGGAGAAATCTGGAAAAGGAGGCATTTTGGACGTTTTTGGAGCATAAAAGTGAAGAAAACGGCAAAGTCTCAAAAATCGGCTAAAAGTTACCTTTGACGGCGTCACAATTTACCCTGGACGGCGTCATGCCTTGGCAAGAAAAGTTGGACGTGAAATTTACTCATGATAAGCCAGTGAAAATAGCATGTGAATTCTGACGGCGTCACGCTTTAACTTGATCAAGGGCGTCACGGCTTAAATCAAAGAGGGACGGCGTCACGTTCAAGGTTCGACGGCGTCAAGCCTTGATAAGCCAGAATGGATTTTAGAGAGCTAAAGAGGGACGGCGTCAAGAAGGTCATCCGGGAACCCTAGAAGCGGCGAGGTGACGGCGTCACACTCCATAAAGTGACGCCGTCAGATCCAAAAATCTATATATAGTTTTCTAATTTTTTGTCATTGGGAAGAACTTAGTGTGTGGAATTTTGGGAGAAAACCCTAAGACGATTTTAGCTTCTTTTTCAAGGCTTTTTGCCTTGAGATCTTCCATGTTACATTGAAGATAAGTTATCAATTAATCATTCAATATGTCTATGTGTTGTTTGATTTTATCTTATTCTTGTCTTTTGATTAACATGTTAGGCTAAATTTATCTTGTGTTTGCTTAGATCTAATGAAACCTAGCTATTGATTATTGGTTATTAGTGTGTTATTAGTTGTATTGGATGATTGTTTATCTATGTTAGGCTTAAGAAAACTGGCTAACTTCCTATTCGGTAACTTGCTTGAACGTCTTAAGAAACATGAACCAAATGCGTACTAAAGGTTTTTATGGTTGTATTTAATGCACAAGCGAATTCTAGTGATCCCATGTTAGGAGCTTCCTAGCCGGCTCGACATAGGAGTGAAGTAGGAGCTTGTAGAGTTGGGGAAGTACGTACGCCACCCCACAAATGGTATTAAGGAATACACCCGTCATCCACGCGACTAATACACACTAATCAACCGGTAAAAGATAGTTAGGGAGTAAGGAAATCTAAGTAAACACATTTCTCTACACATAAGTTTCTCACCACATTTTCATTTTTGTTATTTTATTTTATTTGCATCCGTAGTAATTTTGGGTTAGTTGACTAGCAACTAATTCCGCCCACTCTTTCAAACCCGAGATTTTACTTGCTTTCATAAAAAATTATAAAAACATAAAAAGAATCTTCCTCAACCCTTAGACCTAATTAGAGTAGTCTTTCACACCTAACGAACACTATTCCCTGTGGAGAACGATCAATCCCCCGTACTTACCACTACACTATACTACATCGGTCAGGTACACTGCCTGGTGGGGTTGTAAGCCTCTTGAGATCCCTCGAGAGGTAAAACCTGTTGTAAGGTTACAAAACCACGCATCAAGTTTTTGGCGCCGCTGCCGGGGAATAGTTATTGTTTAGGTTGAATTTTTATTTTATAGGTCTACTCACTAGATTCCTTTCTAGTGAGATTTTTGTTTTATTTTTCTAGATTTTCTTTAGTCTATCTATTTTCTTCGTGTCTTTGTTCGTAACCATTACCATCCGACATCATGGAAGATGGTAATATCCTTAACCCCCACAACCCACCACCACAACAACCACCACCTCCTAGAGCCCGTACTTTAGGAGAGTATTCCCGTCCTAGCCACCATGGCTATCGAAACACCATTGAGCTCACTCAAGGAGCCAATATCACACCCTTGCGATCCGACACCATCCGGTTGGTGCAAAGCGGATGCGCATTCCATGGACTTCGTTCTGAAGATCCTAATCAACATCTCTAGGACTTTCTCAAAATCGTTGATTCTATAGACCTTGATGTTGCCACTCGAGAGACGACCCGATTGCGTCTCTTCCAATTCTCTTTGCGGGACCAAGCTAGTCAGTGGCTAGAACGTCAACCCGCAGGATCCATTACCTCTTGGGATGATCTCACTACTCGTTTCCTTGCTCAGTTTTTCCCACCGGGAAGAACTACCAAGCTAAGGAATGATATCTTGATGTTCCAACAACGTCAAGGCGAAACTCTCTACGAGGCATGGACTCGATTCAAGGACTTACTCCAAAAAGTCCCCCACCATGGCATAGAACTTTGGCTCCAAGTCCAAATCTTCTATGACCATATCAATCTCTCCACGAGGCAAACCATTGACCAATCGGCCGGTGGCAAGCTACGTGATCTAAGTGCGGAACAATCATGGGCTCTCCTAGAGGATCTTGCTCTTTATGACAACGAAAGTTGGAGTGATCCCCGTGATTTGAATAAAACGGTCAAGGCAATATCTTTGCCTTCGAACAATTCAAGCACTCCCGACCGTAGGATCATAGAACTTGAAGACCAAGTCAAGTTTCTCATGAAATCCTACGAGGCTCCTAAACCTTCAAGCCAAGTGAACAAAATCACTTCTTCATGTAAATTATGTAGTGGTCCCCACGACACTCATGATTGCATGGAACTTCCCAAACATACTTTCAAAGAATTCACATCCTCGCGAATCGATAAGGCGGGAGATAAGTGGCTCACCACTAATTATGGGCCCAAAAATTCCGAAGATGGGTATGAGGCATGGAAGAATAAGCCAAATTTTAGTTGGAACCAAACTCGTAGCGTATCATTCAATGACTCTACCCCGCTCACCTGGTCCGAACATTATCCTCAGCGACACACGCATAAACAACAAAATCGCGAGGAATCACTGCAAAAATTCATTCTCTCTCAAGAAACACAGCTCTCCAAACTTGAGAATCAATTCAGACAACAGCAAGTTGATATGAACAACAAGGTTGATAACCTGTTAAAGGTTATCAATGATCGCCTTGCTGGCAGGTCAACTTGTGAGATGGCACGAGTTAATGAGATCAAATCTGTTACGGTGACCCACCAAACACCCCCTCCTGTAAAAATCAAGCACCCTAGTAAAATCTTCAAATACATATCACAAAACGAAAAAAAAACAGGAGATACTCATACCCCTTCGAAACCTCTCCACTTCGTGAACACCATTACAACAATACCTGTTCCTAAACCAAATTTGGACCAACAAACAGCCAAGAATGTGGACAATGAAATGGAGGGTGAAGTTCCCGAAAAGAAACCCGAGGCGCCCGACGACTATCTAGACTCACCAAAGAACTCGAGTACAATAGAGGTGAGTGATGAGGAGGGCTCGGAAGAGAAATCCGAAATGCCTCATGGGCTCCCAGGACTGCTAGACCGCCCCCTGGTAGAGGAACTTGAGAGGGGCACAGCAAGGTCGCCCATGGGATTCGGAGAGAGAATAGAGGATGGCGCTCCTAGGGTCTTTAAGATATCTTGCACCACTAGGAAAAAGTTTATAAAAGATGCCTACATAAACCCCAACTCTTCTATGAGCGCAATATCCCTCTCTCTATATAACGAAGCCTTCACTGAACAAGTCAAATATGAAGGGTCTAATATCATCGGGGTAATAAGGAGGGTACCAATTGTGATAGAAAAGTTCCTCTTTCATATCGAGTTAACTGTAATTAATAACATGAACTCTATCATCAGCCCATCCTTAACTGGCCTTGTTCTAGGCAAACCATTCATAAAAGCAACGGGAGTGATACTCGATGAGGATGATAGGAGTGCATTATTTACCGATGGTGTCAGGAAAGTGATTTTTCGGGATGGCTGTGAAGAAGTGTATGAGTATCAACCATCAGCAAGTGGCAACACATGGGGGTTACATGATAGAAGGCCTGGCCGAATTAAGCAACATGATCCAAATAATCTCAAAATACCTTGCATGATTGGTCACAAGCATTTTTATAATGTTTACATTGACACATGTTTACCCAAAAATGTGATGTCCTTGTTTCATTATAACAACATTTGCAGATGGGGGATGATTCATAAAGGGAAGGACGACATCGGCATAGATGATGATATACAGGTGTTTGTAGGAAATATGACATTCACTATGAGCTTCGCAATCGTCGATAATATCGAAGAGTACATCGATCCCAGGTTATCACAAGTTGTTTTTGGGGCACCTTTTTGCCAGGCCACAAGCTTGGTTGTGGACGAGCTCAATGGGATCATGACTTTCACCGATGGGATTAGGGAAATCTCATACCAAACGCCTTACAAGATGAGAGAATTCAAGGAGATTGATTATAAAGGGCTCGATGGGTTAAGTTCCCAACTCGTGTTATGTGATGATGATGTGAGAAGGGGATGTAAGGATACTTTTGACCTGTCAAGCGGATTCTTTAAGCACGATAAGGAACTTGGTTCTAAATACCGAAACAATCCTTTTGATCACGTGGACCCGAAATACCTTTACTATGAAAGTGATTCTGATAGAGGATCAAAGGAGAATGGCCTAGGAACTGTGACTGAAGATGGAATCACGTAATGTACGTGACTTTGAGTCTAGCTACAAGACTCGTTAATAAAGAAAAGCGCTTCTTGGGAGGCAACCCAAGCTTTATTTGTTTTATTTGCTTTGTGTGTTTATTCGTTTGTTTGTTTGTTTTTATTTGTTTCCGTATGTGTGTTTAATTTTTATTAGTATTGATTCATGTTCAAAAGTAAATTGTGAAAATGCTTTATTTTGTTTTTAACTTCGTCTTAACTACATATAAAGGTATTTTGCAAAAGTTAAGTGTAAGGGAAATCTAAATCGGTTTATTAGAACACAAATTAACATGAATCATAGTAATAATAAATTAACATACATATTAGTGTTTGTTTGAGTCAAATGCTTGTATCGAGTCATAATGATGTTTTGCAGGATTTCCAGGAAGTAAGGTAAAGGTTTTTCCAGAAATTTTCCGGAAACTTAAAATGAAAATTTTTGTCAGGTCATTTCTGACGGCGTCAGGGTTTATAACCTGACGGCGTCAGATTTAATTTTCAGAAATTTTTGAAAGTTTTGTTTTCATAAAAAGTTTTTATTAAAATCTCCAACTTATAATCTCCAGGAATCTGCAAAATTATCATTCCACAAGCATTATATCCTTATATATAGATTTTATCCCGCCGATGTTATGCAGGTTTTCGTGTTTGTTTTCTCAGGTTTAACAGGTTATTTTGGACAAGGAGATGTTTATGGAATCAAGCTTATGGCGATGCATTAGTCATGGAGCTTCAACATTACCTTGGAGGAAGATCTAACCGTGTAATTTCATTATCCACCGAGCGAATCAGGGGAGTATTTGATTTCATTCTTTTACTTTATGCTTTTACATCTTGTTATTTGAACATTGGGGACAATGTTCATCTTAAGTGTAAGGGGGGGGGGGGGTAAAAGTACGATTTTAGAGAATACAATTGCGCTTGATTTTTGTTTGTTTAATAGTAGATGTGTAATAAAACTGAGAGAAATACCTGTTAAGGTAATTTTAGTGCCAAATTTAAAATTTTTTACAACATATAGGAGTGAAACTTTGATCTTAATGAGCGTCTCACGGATAGGAGTTATATGACTAGCACAAAAAACCGTACCACTAAAAATTTTTCCACCCCCAAATATGGGAGGTTCGCCCCTAGAATTGGTAGGAAAAGCATTTATGCTATGATGTGTGTACCGGTAGCACTTAGATTCTAGAACTTGCGTTAGGACCATTCCAAGGCCACAAGTGAGACTACATTCGTGTAGTTAGATTTACTACATGATAAGAGGCATTAGGATTAACCCATTGTTTTACACCTGTGTTTTTTTTGTTATAATTACTTCGGCTACATTGGTCAAGTAATTCTCCCACACCCTTTGCGTTGTACTCATTTTTAGTACACGATACCCCTAGTACACCCCTCAGAGCCTATCTTTTCGTTTCGACCTTTAAGCATTTTACTTAAAGGAAGAATTTGTTACACCCCACTTAAATGTACACCCAAATCGCCTTAGCCTACCTTGTATGCACTCATTTTTTGTGCATTATTGTTACAACATTTGTTTAAACCCAAGTTAATTATCTAGTTGATTACATGGTTGCTAAGTCGAGTCATATCCCTGTACATATTGTTTTGGGACGATTGGGACTCATGGGTAAAGTACTAGTGTAATGGAGTAATGGGGATGAACATCATTTATTACCCCCATATGTGCTAAATGTTTTAAAAGTACTCCAAGTTTTTCAATTATCTTAATTCGAGTCATTAGATTAGTATTTGTAAAGTTATGTAAAAGTTCAAGTGTAAGGGGGATGCAATGCCCCTATGATGTATTATTTTGGATGGTAGGGCAAAAGTGTATGCAAAAAAAAAAAAAAAAAAAAAAAAAAAAAAAAAAAAAAAAAAAAATCGAAAAAAATTAAGAAAAATACAAAAAAAAAAAAAAAAATGAGAAAAAGAAAAATAGAAAAAAACATACGGACTACCATCCCGTTTCATTTTATGTTTGTTTTATGTTTTTGTTTTTGTTTTTGTTATTTCATTTCTAGCTTAAGATTGAGTCTAGTCTTGGCTTAGCAACATTGTATAGTACATGTAATTGATCAAGATCTTTAACTCGCCACCAGTAAAATATCCTTTATCCAACCAAACCGTGTTTTCCTTTTCCCTACACCTAACGTTATAACCCATTTAAAAGCCCTCTTTGATAGTTTATCTTTGGTGCTTACGCCTAGTGGAGGAGGTTTTCGATCCTTTCCCAAGCCCATGGTAATCTATTTGCTATGACAGGTAGTGAGAGATATTATCCGTTTTCATTTATGAGATTTATTTTGATGACACTTGAGAGATGTGAGTATCTAAACACTACTTGTGAGGTGCTAGTTTGTAATCTCCGTGCTTATTATGATTGAAGTGGAACGATTATTTGTTGTAATTACTTTTATGTTAGCATTAAATGACCCCTAACTTGTATTTTGATTAGAATAAAAGCGCATTTGCTTGAGGACAAGCAAATCTCAAGTGTAAGGGTATTTGATGAAGCGAAAAGTGTACCGCTTTTAAGGGGTCATTTAAGCCCTAAATCGTATTTATTTGATCAAATATTGCCCTAAATCGTTCCTTTTGTCATTTTAGGTACTTTTGAGGAGAAATCTGGAAAAGGAGGCATTTTGGACGTTTTTGGAGCATAAAAGTGAAGAAAACGACAAAGTCTCAAAAATCGGCTAAAAGTTACCTTTGACGGCGTCACAATTTACCCTGGACGGCGTCATGCCTTGGCAAGAAAAGTTGGACGTGAAATTTACTCATGATAAGCCAGTGAAAATAGCATGTGAATTCTGACGGCGTCACGCTTTAACTTGATCAAGGGCGTCACGGCTTAAATCAAAGAGGGACGGCGTCACGTTCAAGGTTCGACGGCGTCAAGCCTTGATAAGCCAGAATGGATTTTAGAGAGCTAAAGAGGGACGGCGTCAAGAAGGTCATCCGGGAACCCTAGAAGCGGCGAGGTGACGGCGTCACACTCCATAAAGTGACGCCGTCAGATCCAAAAATCTATATATAGTTTTCTAATTTTTTGTCATTGGGAAGAACTTAGTGTGTGGAATTTTGGGAGAAAACCCTAAGACGATTTTAGCTTCTTTTTCAAGGCTTTTTGCCTTGAGATCTTCCATGTTACATTGAAGATAAGTTATCAATTAATCATTCAATATGTCTATGTGTTGTTTGATTTTATCTTATTCTTGTCTTTTGATTAACATGTTAGGCTAAATTTATCTTGTGTTTGCTTAGATCTAATGAAACCTAGCTATTGATTATTGGTTATTAGTGTGTTATTAGTTGTATTGGATGATTGTTTATCTATGTTAGGCTTAAGAAAACTGGCTAACTTCCTATTCGGTAACTTGCTTGAACGTCTTAAGAAACATGAACCAAATGCGTACTAAAGGTTTTTATGGTTGTATTTAATGCACAAGCGAATTCTAGTGATCCCATGTTAGGAGCTTCCTAGCCGGCTCGACATAGGAGTGAAGTAGGAGCTTGTAGAGTTGGGGAAGTACGTACGCCACCCCACAAATGGTATTAAGGAATACACCCGTCATCCACGCGACTAATACACACTAATCAACCGGTAAAAGATAGTTAGGGAGTAAGGAAATCTAAGTAAACACATTTCTCTACACATAAGTTTCTCACCACATTTTCATTTTTGTTATTTTATTTTATTTGCATCCGTAGTAATTTTGGGTTAGTTGACTAGCAACTAATTCCGCCCACTCTTTCAAACCCGAGATTTTACTTGCTTTCATAAAAAATTATAAAAACATAAAAAGAATCTTCCTCAACCCTTAGACCTAATTAGAGTAGTCTTTCACACCTAACGAACACTATTCCCTGTGGAGAACGATCAATCCCCCGTACTTACCACTACACTATACTACATCGGTCAGGTACACTGCCTGGTGGGGTTGTAAGCCTCTTGAGATCCCTCGAGAGGTAAAACCTGTTGTAAGGTTACAAAACCACGCATCAGATGCCTTAATATGTTTAACAATGCAATAATCATAATCACCGATGCCCTAAACATATTCATTGATGCTCTAATATGTTCAACGATGCACTAAACATATTTTTGATGCAATAATCACACAAACAGATGCCGTAACAAGTCATTTGATGCCCTAATCTTACTAACAGATGTTGTAACAACTATTCCTGATGCACTTATCATATTAACAGATGTCGTAATACATTTTTTTGATGCACTAAGAAAACAAGAAGATGCCCTAACTTAACATTATGCACTTATCATACAAAAAGAGATTTCGTAACTCATTTTTTTAAGCACTAATTATACAAACAAATGTTGTAACAAGTTGCGTGATGCCCTAATCATACTAACAGATGCGCTAACACTTATTTTAGATGCGCTAATCAAACAAATAGATTCCCTAACTTATAACATGATTCTCTAATCATACTAATAGATACGCTAACGCTTATTTTAGATGCGCTAATCAAATAAATATAATCCCTAACTTATAACATGATTCTCAAATCATACTAACAAATGCAATAACATGAATCGTGATGTACTTATTCAGACAAACAAATGTTGTAGCATATTAGTAAGAGAGATGCACTAAATTGTAACTTTATACATACATATGCCTTAATATGTCATTTCATTCAAAAATAACAACAATTATATTATAATTTACACAAAGATGCACTAAAATAACATAAAAATTAAAAAAACCTATAAACACTTACTGTTTTTTTTTTGATGATCGGATTTGCATCCACGAAATTTTTTTTATCTGATTTTTATTTGATTTTCATAGTTTTTAGGGTTTTTTGATTGAAGTATGTGTTTTTGATCGGAGTATGTTTGTTTTTTGTTCGGAGTTGTGTTTTTTGATCGGAGTATGTGTTTTTTTGACCGGTGGTGGTGTGACGGTGACGGTGGTTATGGTGGCGACGGTGGTGGTGGTGAGGGTGAGTATGTGTGTTTGAATCGGTGTGTGTGTGTGTGTGTTTGAATAAGGATCGTGTGTGTTTGGATCTGTATTATCAAAGTACGGTTCCTTCTTTTTTTTGTGTTTTTTCTTTTTTTACCCTGAACTTTCAAGGGTTTTCATAATCTACCATATAATTATTTTTCTCACTTTTCTAACTAATTACACTTTTCTCTAGAATCGGACTCTATATATATATATATATATATATATATATATATATATATATATATATATATATATATATATATATATATATAGGCACGTAGGATGCTTTTGCTTTTGACATATTAATGTGTTTCCTTTGAGAGTTAAAGAGTAAATACCTGGGCTAGTACAAGTGGCAAAGCAAGTCTACTTTAATTTTAGTTATTAGTTATTCTAGTGGGTTATGGAAAATCTTGAGTGAGTCACCACCTTCTGCGCATGGGACAAAATTACTTGCTTGGGTGAAGACTAATTCATATGTAGGTTACTATTTCATGCCCTCCATGCTTGTTCATAAAGTTTACCTAGTGGTGGTAGAGTACAATAGTTATATCCCATGTTTTACTTTATGCATCTTAGAGTCTAAGGAGTAGTTGCATTGTTTACTATTAATATGTACTTTACATAGAATAAACAAGAAGAAAGAAAAGAAATTGTCCCAAAATTTCATATGTTTACTTTCAATTACTGTAGTATACTTTTCATATAGTAGTCTATATAGCAGTCTAGTTTAGGCATTGGCTATCAGTTTTGGTCATGTCAATTAACAACACATTCGGATTTGTTCCATTTAGGTGTTAATGGTCTTATGGATAAAATAGTTTCCAAAGAAAATAACACTTTGCTTTTTTGTGGTTTTCTGAACCAAACACACCAAGCATACCTATACTTTAATTTTTGCAACATTTTCTCAAGCATATTACAATTTGTTTTTTCGATAACCACATGCATTCATATTAGTAAGATAAAAGTGCCGAATTTGCATATGACAGAAAGCATAGTAAAATGATAATATCATGGTTTTCCAACATACGATCTTATGCAGTTATGCTTTAATTATCACGACAACCGGCGAAAATCAAAAGAATCAGAAACTTACCGATGTGCAACCGGCATGGCCACACGGAAGAGTTAACGAATTCGTACCAGTACGGTACTAACCCATGTAATAAAAACACATAGATCTGGATCTTAGCCAACAAACCCGTCACCATTTTTCTTTTCATGCCCAACGGATGAAACCCATCATCAGCATATCCGCACGACTTGGCCGAAGGAAATCATGCCGAACAGCCTTTAGTCGGTTTATACTGGTTGTCTATACTCAGCGTCCATATCAGACGTCAACACCAAATGTCTGTACCGGACTGAAAGTGCGATCCATCATTCTTAACTCTTGGTAGATTGAATAACGGGTCCCACGGATGGCGCCAAATGTTGAAGCATTTTCCGCCGGGTTGGTTTTAACGGCCCTCGCGTGCCGTTCGTCCTTGTCCCGAGCTTTGAAGTATGCTACAAACATACAAGAACCCGTTAGAAGGGGTCCCGAGGCCGAAGCCCCGGGAACCACCCTCCGACGGTCAAGTCAGTACCTCGTATGTAGAGGATTTATTATAATGTGGTGTTGTATATTGTGTGTGTGTGATGATATATATTAAATGAGATGAGGGAGTAGTATATATATAGAGAGAGAAAGGGGTAGGTACCACATTGGTAACCTCGATACCTATTTTGTCTCGGGAAGGAACACGCTGGGCTACACCTAGTTTAGGTGCTAGGTGTCAGGTCACGTGGGAGACATAATCCCGTGAAATCCAGGTTAGGCGACGTAGTCCGGTTCTTACATCGGACTGATGGGTAAAAGGATGTACCTGCATAAAGAGGGGTGTATACCTTTACGGTCTTCGGCATATGCCTTTCGGAAAAGAGTAGCATCCGCCTTCCGGTAATTCCCTTTGGACTGATGGAGATTCTTCAGTCCGGCACGTGTCGTCCGAACACATACGTCAACAGAAAGACTATTAAAAAATCATCCAAACTTTCAAGACAACATTTTTAGTAAAAGAAATCACCAAACAGAGCATTACAATTGATTTGAAGAAGAGAAAAACCAAATACGATGCTTACTCAACAGAGTATTACAATGGATCTAAACTGTCGATATACAATGCTTACTAACAATTTCTGTAACCATAGTAAGTAATGTAATAGGGAAGATTCATGCACCTGAAAATACTCGGTGATCGTGTATAGTATCCCCGGACCCCAGCATATTGGGCCGGGCACGACTAACATCTTCAACCACGGCAGATCCCAATCCCACAATCCGGACAAGAACATCCCCGGTCTCTCAAGACCGGGGATGGAATCTGATGTCGACAGCTATCATGCCGCGACTACCTAAAGCCAGATCTTGCAGGATTGTGTCTTCCACTTGATCTGACATTTACCTACTAAGGTAAGGCGCAACCATGCGCTGCTCTGACATTTACCTACTAAGGTAAGGCGCAACCATGCGCTGCTCTGACACTTACCTACTCGGTAATTAATGCGCAGCGTCCCGAGGTAGCTACAGTAAGTATACGGGTAGTATAAATACCCCCATCTCATTTATTACCACACATAACTGCATTTACAACACATAGTCCGCACTTAAACTATCTCTCTCAGCCAATATACTTACTCTTACACCCGAGGCTAACCGTGGAACCCTCCTTCCGCGGTAAGACTAACGGTGCTACTTTTCTCTTAGCAGTTTACACGAAGTACTCAGTGCAAGATCTACCCTCCAAGAGCTAGTCTAACCTAGGTCTGGGAGTGTGCTCAAAATTTGTACTAACACTCGGTTTACATTAAGATTTATGGAAATATGTACAATAATGTAAGAATCAAATTTCACTCCTACAATCCAGAAAACTTTCAAAAGCTTTCACACATGCATACATTGACTATTGGACAAAAGATCAATATAGAACTAATATTTGTCATAAAACCAAACAACCAATCCTAGCCATTCATTTTTTTTTATCAAAATAAACAAAATAAACGTTCACCATTTAAAAAAATAATAAATAAATATCTCGCAAACCGTTAATCGTTACGCGAAAAAAATTATACCATCGCGACGAGAATTAAATTATCTTTCTATAGATATGCATTGTTATATACTTTCGACGAACTTTTTTTTGTTTTTCAAAATTTTCGCCCAGAAAAATCACATGTGATTTGTAAAAATCACATGTCATTCGTAAGAATCATATGTGATTTGTAAAAATCAAATCATATGTGATTTTTGCGAATCACATAATTTTTCTGGGCGGAAATTTAAAAAAAAAAAATCGTCGAAAGTATATAGAATTGCATATCTATAGAAAGGTAATTTAATTCTCGTCGCGATGGTGTATTTTTTGTAGCTTGAAGATTTGCCATTTACAAGATATATTGTTTTAAAAAAAATGATTGAAAAATGGATTTTTATTAATTTAGATAAAAATTAGATGGCTATAATTGGTTATTGATCTCACCTTTTGACTATTGTATGTACATATGCATATACATATAGAGAAAAGTTCAATACGAAACAAAAAAAAATTAAAGAACAAACCGGTCCATCCTGGCCATTGATCTTTCTTTCATCCTACGATCTATATTAAACATTGCATTTAACACAAGGACAGTTTTGTAATTTTATTGTTCTCTTATTACTCGCTTTCTTCACTCATCTCTCCTCTCATTCATAACCACACACTCTCTCTCTCTAAAAAATCTATCCTCCCAAAAAACCTGTTCTAAATAAGCTACAGCTTTTCCGGCGAAGATGTTTCTCATTCCGGCGCCGTCATTTTCAGATGAGATCGGTGGTTGATTCATGGTGGTCGGATCTGTGGTTGATTTGATGGGTTTAGATTCGTGGTGGCCGGATCGCGATTGACTTACACGCGTATTGCTTGCCCGTGGTTTTATGTAATTCCTTGTAGATTAAAAAAACTGCTGTTCGGTTTAGAAAATGGCCATTTCCCCATTAAGACAAGCTTTCCATCATCTATGGTAAAGAAAGAGTTAGGGACCTTAAACTAGATGGTATTGGAGGTGAAGACCAACGCAAATACTGGGTTTGGTCTTACTTGAAAGATGGGTTTTTTGCTGGGATGACAACAAGCGGACGAAGTGAGAGTATTCATTCCTTTTTTGATGGATTTGTTAATTCTAACATCATGTTGAACGAATTCGTAGTTCAATATGATAAAGATTCGAATTGTGCAAGTTTCAGCATCAGCTTCGAATTGTGCAATGTGTATCTGTTTTAGTCAAGATGAAAATATTTTCATTGAAGTGCGGAACAATTACTGTATCTGTTAGTTTGCGGTGCATTTTCAGTTCAACATCAGTCTTTGTGGTATTCTGTGATGGTCCCACTTGGTCTTTTGTCTCTTGGTGGGTTATTTGCAGCAAAACACATTGGCATTCTATGCACCACAATGTGGCATGTGACATATAAAGCAAATGGATGGAATAACATGCCATTTAACAAAGATAGTACATACTAGTAATAAAGAAGTCCTTTTATTAAATGGGTTGAAACTTGTACTATACCTGCATATCAGAGGTCCACAAATTGAGGTTGTCATGTAGAAGTTGACTCCTTGCATGATAAATGGGTTGAATCCCATAGGATTTACTAATGAATCCCATGTGATTGACTAATGAATCACATGGGATTCAGCATGAGATTCATGTTGAATCTCGTGTGATTCATTATGAATCCCATGTGATTCATTAGTCATGGATTCATTATGAATCCCATGTGATTCATGTTGAATCGCATGTGATTGATTATGAATCCCATGGGATTGATTATGAATCACATATGTTCGTAACACAATTACATAGATTCTAAAATTAACAAAATAAACATCATATTTCCGTTGATAACAAATAATCTCATGGGATGCACCAAAGAATCCAATGGGATTCATACAGAATCCCATGGGATGCACCAAAAAATCCCATGGGATTCACAATGAATCCCATGGGATGCACCAAAGAATCCAATGGGATTCATACAGAATCCCATGGGATGCACCAAAAAATCCCATGGGATTCACAATGAATCCCATGTGATTCACCAAAGAATCCCATGGGATTCATACTGGATCCTTTGTGATTTATCGTCTTTTTACGAATCCAGTGGGATTTTTCTGGACGGAAATTTTGAAGAAAAAAAAATTCGTATTTTTACGAATCCCATGGGATATTTCTGGACGAAAATTTTGAAAAAAAAAATAATCTTTTTACGAATCCTATGGGATTTCTTTACGAATCCCGTGGGATTTTTCTGGACGGAAATTTTGAAAAAAAAATTCGTCTTTTTACGAATCCCATGGGATTTTTACGAATCCCGTAGGATTTTTTTGGACGGAAATTTTGAAAAAAAATCGTCTTTTTACGAATCCCATGGGATTTTTTTACGAATCCTGTGGGATTTTTCTGGACGGAATTTTGAAAAAAAAGTTCGTCGAAAGTATATAACAATGCATATCTATAGAAAGATAATTTTTTTCTCGTCGCAATGGTGTATTTTTCGTAGCTTGAAGATTTACCGTTTGCAAGATATGTTGTTTTAAAAAAAAGGTGGAAAGTGGGTTTTTATATTAAATGAGCTAAAATGTCAATTTTGCCCTCTTTTTTTTATTTTTTGATTTGATCTTAACCATTAGATGAAAGGTGAATGGATGGTTGAGATTGATTTATTTGTTTTTTAAGTGATATTTGTTTTGCATTGATCTCACCTCTATACATATACTCTTTTCTTCAATCAAAGAGTGACTACTGACCTAACAAAACTTTTCTGGCTGTCTAAAAGTAGCAAAGACGAAGCTATTCAGAAAGACTATTAAAAAATCATCCAAACTTTCAAGACAACATTTTTAGTAAAAGAAATCACCAAACAGAGCATTACAATTGATTTGAAGAAGAGAAAAACCAAATACGATGCTTACTCAACAGAGTATTACAATGGATCTAAACTGTCGATATACAATGCTTACTAACAATTTCTGTAACCATAGTAAGTAATGTAAGAGGGAAGATTCATGCACCTGAAAATACTCGGTTTACATTTAAGATTTATGGAAATATGTACAATAATAAGAATCAAATTTCACTCCTACAATCAAGAAAACTTTCAAAAGCTTTCGCACATGCATACATTGACTATTGTATGTACATATGCATATACATATACTCTTTTCTTCAACCAAAGAGTGACTACTGACCTAACAAAACTTTTCTGGCTGTCTAAAAGTAGCAAAGACGAAACTATTCAGGAAAGCGATTCAGCAAGAAGAAGTGTGTGCCACCAACCACATGCAGCAACTCGTGGGACACATCCTTCTAAAGTAACTTGAGATGGAATGTTACGGTCTATTACATCTCCCAGACCGAGCTGCAATGTTTACAATTTGTCACGACCAGTTATCGGAAAATAACACGAATATAAGCAACAAGCCATGGTTAAATTGAGTGGTAAGTACCTGGCCATACTTGTTCCATCCCCAGCAGAACACCTTCCCATCTTCATATATTCAAATCAAAAAAGAAAGTTAAGCCACTTGACAATTGCATTTAGCGAGTAGAAAATAAGATGTCACAAAACATACCCGTAACAACAGCACTATGTCGTGCCCCACAAGATACTACTCTAGCGTGTTCATTTTCCAGACTATGCTCCAAGAGCCTTGGCAATGTCTGATAAAAATCCACAGATGAAACAAGGTAACACCAGTCAATACCAGCAGCCCATGTGGAGAAAAGAAGATCAATTTATAATTTGAAAAACGTAAGGCCACTTAAAACGGGAATTTACCTCGGCTTGATCAGTGCCTGTACCCAATTGGCCAAATTGATTTCCACCAAAAGCATATACATCACCATCAGCTGAAATGCAGATTGTATGCCATAGACCCGCAGCAACGCCATCTATACGGATGCCCAACAATGATGATACACATGCAGGGCTCAGCTCATCATCCGTACTTCCTTGCCCACACTACACCACAAAATACAAGCACAGCTAAGAATCCTGACATACAACTGCCAACTTGTAACAAAAAGGAAAACTGGACATAGATATAATTAAATGTGTGTTTCATCTCCTTCCACATAGAAACTTCATCTTGAACATTCAGTCTGCTTTTTCTTCATCATTTCTACCTTACCTACATGTCGATTGTCAGAGCAAGTCAATATTTTAGTTTCTGAGTATTTCCACCGATTTGAGAACACGGACTTGATATAGAAAATTTAATGTTCACGAACAAGAAAAAAACAAAAAAAGGATCTGGTACCATCATTAATTGACAATATCCATACGATCTCCACGAATTCAGGGAATTCAAGAAACAAGATTGCAATAAGTATACGTCTATGTTTGGCGCGGAGCTTTTTGGAGTTTTTTGGGGCGATGAGCGGTGACCAATGAGCTTTTTGATTTTTATTGTTCGTTTGGCAAAGGAGCGGTGAGCTTTGCGATTTTTTAGGAATGCTCATTTTTTCAATGCTTCTTTAAGAAGCTGTGAGTGGTGGGCTGTGAGCTGTGGCTACTGCTCACTGCTACTTTTACCAAACACACCCATCATTATAACATACCCCATGTACAATAATAGACGAAACATGTGTTTTGTGTAACTTGAAGGACAGAACATAAACAAGAGGAAACAGAGAAGATAAGATATTTTCAGACCAAGTGACGTCACCTGTCCGTAAAGTCCCCAACCAAAAGTCAATAATGCCCCAGCATCTGTAAACGCATATATACACAGTTAAAGTCTCAATCGCAATCTACTAAGTTAGTATAAAATACAATGAAGACTACAGAAATAATTGATCTATGGTCTATTATGAGGCTATATAACCTCTGTGAAGCAGCTGAAAATCTTACCAGTAATCACAGCACTATGTCGTCCTCCACAAGCAATAGCTTTAATATAACTTCCAGGGACTCTATAACCCTGCCCTTCTGAGACCATGGTTCCTCTGGAAATGCCTGCGGATCTATCTTTTCCTGCCGAGGATGAAGCGATGCAAGGTATAGGATGTGGTGAAGATACCATTCGTATACGTGACCCCAATCCAAGCTGTCCCTCGCCTCCATAGCCCCAACCCCACACCTGTCCTACATCTGAAACTTCACAGAGGTTACTATACATTAAGAACGCTAGTCCAGAAAATAAAATTTGAAATTTAGAAAGTTCGTCTAAACTGTTGGCGACTTGCCTGATAATGCCAACGTATGTCGCCCACCAGCTGCAACTGTGGCTATCCTTACTCCCGGATTTAATGCAACCAAACACGGAAAAGCTGAGAGAGGTTCATCACCTGATGACGAGCTTTCAATCGCTTGTTTAGCTGATGACACACGTCTACGCTTTGTGCTCTCATCCCCAACTGCTTTACCATCCACACCAGTGGCTCGTGATCCCTGTGAGCGAGGGCTAACTGTAATACATAAAAATTCGCTCAATAAACACTTAAACAGCAACCATAGCTCTGCCATTGACTGGTACAAAGCCAAAAGAAATTACTCCGTACCTTGTTCGGTCAAAAACGAATTTTGGCCCTGATATAGGTCATTATCTTCACTATGAGCCGAGTTTGGGTCTCCGATAACTTTCCCAGACGGCACGCACTCTTTCCATCCCCATGTATAAACCTCGCCTGCCGCTGCAAACAAAACTTAAACTTCATTTGCAACACGACACACAAAATCCTCAGATCCCAATGTACATTACATTAACCAGTCAATACCAAAAACCCGAAGAAACCCAATGAGAACATTATTGCACAAAACTAGTACCTGTCACACAAACACAATGTGCCCAACCAGCAGCAGCCCGCACTATCGAAACCTCTTTGGGTAAAGGAAAAGGTTCTGGTGTTTCCTTAACAAAACAAAACAAACACATATATGCCAACTTCATTCCCAACCAACTCAACAAACAAAAAACATCAAGTCATATAATCATAATAATAATAATAATTACCCCATGTTTCCCTGATGTCAAATAGCTTTGTCCTAAATCATCAGTTGACCCCCATGTAATCAGCTTCCCTGCATCTGATCCAGATCAACACTCAAATATTACTATCAACTACATTTTAACATATACTTATAATATAAAAACATAAAAAATACTGTAACTTATTCCACCTTTTCTGTCTCAAAATAATTTTCCACTTCTAAAACTGTGTGACATGACACTTTTTAAAAATAATTTTTAACCAATCCAATAATTTCTAAAAAAAGTAAGTTTTCTAAAACTATGTGACAGGAAACTGGACACTTATTATGAGACGAACGGATAAAAAAAATACCTGAAATAGCCATAGCAAAACCACAACCACCACCACAAACATCAGTCCAAAATCTACCAGCGTCAACTAACGGCGTGAACTGAACTTCAAACGGAGCCAATAACGGCGACCTTTGAGGTAACGCCCCAGGTAAATACCCCCACATATAAACCTGTAACTTATTATTATTATCTTCACTTTTATTTTCATTACTTTCACCATTCATTTTTTTTTTAATTCTTAACTCAAACTTTTATAAAAAAGAAAAAAAAAATGTCTTGTGATTTATTTGTGTGAGATGTTTGAGTAGTAGATGCGTATCAATTTCATGGGGAAGGGTGTGCCACGTAGGATGGCTTTGTTTGTGATTGTCCACGTGGCGTCATTTGAGCCTTAGGATGGGTTAGGTTATTCTTAGCCGCGAATTTCTGGGAAGTTTCTGGAAGGACGGGTTAGCTTAGAGTGTTTGGTTTCTAACTGTGTTCCTGGACACGTGTCGTGTTTCTACTTTAAGGTGGCGGAATATTTGCTTGTTTAGGTTTGTTGGAAGCCCCAAATATTTAAATAAAAATGATTATTTTAAATGATGTCGACATGGTGTAGTTTGAGTAAATTGCAAAAATCATCCTTGTGGTTTGGTTAAATTACAGGTTCAGTCTTTATTTTATTGTTAGGACCTACCGACTTAGAGGTATAATTTTTAAAAAGTTTAATTTTAACCCCTGCAGTTTATGATTTATCAATTCTGTTATTAAAGTATTATAACACCTCTTTAGCAACAAAAAAAAAAAACCACTACATCCGTCCGTATTATGATTGAACCATATTCTCAACTGATCAAGTAATTGTATGTTGTTGTTGGAAAAAAGATCATTAAACCCGTATGTCAAATGATTCAAACTTCAATGTAGCTTCTAAAACAAAAGATTCATATGTTACTACCCGAAATTTTTTGTGAGCCCCCTTTAATACAAATTATTGGCTCCGTCCCTGAATGTGTACTTGTAAGTTACTCACACAGATGATGAGTGCACTTTCAAAATAATATGTGATTTGGCCAAACCACAAGGATGATTTTTGCAATTTACTTTGTAGTTATGAAAGAAGTCATTTTTCGAGTGGTTCTCAACAACAGATATGCATGCAATATGGGAGTTCATTTACACCCATGTGTTATTATTTTGAACAATTTTGATGTATAAACAGTTAAGTAAGATATTTGTAATGTGCAACTGCTTAATGTATAAATTAATATGTATTTTTAAAAAAAAATTATGTGCAAATCAATCCTCGTGTAATATAGAGCTAGCAACTCATGCGTCTCAATGGGTAGCTCAATTAAAAAAAAGTTTGGCCAACCTCAAGTAGTCAATTAGTTATGACGGTTTTCCTGAAGTAAAGGACTATAATGGATTACTCGAAACTATCTAAAACTATAATTTTGATACGTATGATTTTCTGTGTTTGTATGTTTTCCGGGCGGATGCCGTTAAAAATCTCCACTACGCCAGCGTGGGCCTGGTTCAGACAACATAGTCTGGGTACGTGGTGGATGAGAGCCTGCCGATGTGGCGGGTGCGACTCAAATCCAAAAAATGAAAGTCGCCGTTCTAAAAATAATAATAATAACGAAGAGTAGTATGAACGAGCTGGGAAACCCGCGCGTTGCTGCGGGAATGCGGTGTTAAGTCTTGTTTGAAAGTTAATCATTAAGGACTAAATTTGAAAAAGATAGATAAACCAAATGACTATTTTTGAAAATGGACTAAATTTGAAAAAGATCAATAAACCAAAGGACTATTTTGGAAAATTAATTCTGGAAATAATATGTTTTTTACGTAAAAAATCCCTAAAGTTCTCAGCGTGTTGCATCATTAGTCCCCGAAGGAAACCAAATGACTATTTTTGAAAATGGACTAAATTTAAAAAAAAAAATGGATAAACCAAAGGACTATTTTTGAAAACTAATTCTGGAAATAATATGTTTTTTTACGTAAAAAGTCCCTAAAGTTCTCGGCGCGTTGCATCGTTAGTCCCCGAAGGACCTACCTTGCAAAAACATTTTCACATTATGGGCTAAACTGCACATGACCACTGTTTCGTCAACTGTAGCAGCTACAGTGCTGCTACAGTAAACGCTTCCCATTTTTAATATATAAGAGTAATATGAAATAACTTATATAATTCAATATCAAATTCTAATTTTTATGGTGATGTGAACAAACACGTTCAAGAATTCATTTTAGATACAAAATGTACCTACTCATTCCTTTCCTGTCTTTCATACATCAAAATCATATGAGACCTACCATAAATAGTTAACAACAACGATCTTCCTTGTGCAAAAGTATTTGTAAGGTTGTAACCACTCAACTCTAAAGGCCCACCTAGATGGTTGGACTCTCACTAAATCAGAGTTGGGCCATACATGCGTCAATGGCCTGCATTTGTTCGAATGAATCTATTTAATACCTACCACCAATTGAATTTGAAGCTGTGATTAATTTGCAATCATAATGAAACCATGTAAACCATCTACAAGCCACTTGTTTCCTGGTGGTCTTCGCACCAATCATGTCCGTACAATCATTTGATGATTGCACAATCATTTAATGGTATATATATAATAACTGTTTTGGCTTGCGGTCCGCGGGCTTAATCGAGTTTTGAGTAGGTTCGAGCTCATATTCGAATTTTTCTAAGCTCGGTTCGTTTCAAGCTTTTACCGAGCCGATCTTTAGTAATTCACATCCTTAACACTAAGCATGTACTAAAAATATTCAATATATGAACCGGATAGATCTAATATATTTTTTTTTTCCTAATACAAAATTTAGCTCACTGCAGAACAAAAATTTATCGATTTCCATGACACCTACGACTTCGTAATTCCACCCTAGCCTTCTAGCTACTGGCCTATTGTATTGTGTTACTACTAATAATATACAACAAAATTGAGGATTTGATAACCACTATACTTAGATAATACGAGCTGGGAAACCCGCGCGTTGCAGTGGATGCGTTTTTAATAAAAGTATTTTAAGCTTCGTTTCATAGAATGACATATTGACTGAAACAAAAGAAAAAATGTTCTATAATCACATTTGATTGACATTTGTGTTTTTTCTGGTTTTCGACAACTTCTGAAACTACGAAAATGTCATTTTATGTACATGTACGTCTACTAATGAAAACTGATGTTGGATTACACGGTTATCATAAGCAATAAGTCTACAAAGTTGGCTGCTTCAGTTGTGTATGCTGCTCTGTGGAGTCTTAAGATGACACCTGCATGGATAGAGACACCAAATTCAAAATATAGTTATTATTATCTCAATTATGACCTATTGGGTCAGAAATTGATATCATTGGTTACAAAGTAAGATAGTCATATACAATATGCAAGCAACCTGGTTTCTTAAGAGATATTTCGTATTGGTAAAAAAAACTATAGAGTACTTACAGGTTCTAGCATTGCAGTAACCTATCATCTCCTGCATTCTGTGCACGTTCCTGCATCACCATCCTCCCCTGCATCACCATCTACATTCTGTGCCACAGCGTAAGCAATATTATGTACAATTGTACAAATGTACAATATTGTGATCTGGCAGTGGAATGCATACCTGCCTAAATTGAACTGTAGAGATGATATTAGATGAACATGTGCATCTTCAAGGAGCCTATAGTTCTTTCCCATTGTAGAGTTCTTACCTAACCACCCTCCAAATCTGTTGAAATTCCGTTCACCCTAGTTGCCTCAAAAAAATATATCACGCTAAATATAGATTACAGCCAATAAATGTTTTTAACACAATAACCTATACTATAATAATGCATTCCTTACCGGCTTCAATACTTCCCTTTGTCCACGTAGCAGAGCAACCCTTTTGTCAAATAATAAAAAGAATAAACATCTTAACTGTTTACAGAAAAGTAGTTTACATATTTAAAAGGTTGATTCCATAACTGATGTTTCACTTACGGGATTATAGCAGATGTAAGAGAGCTGCCACTGTTGGTATCTTCGTATTTGTACATTGATTATATCCCCACTTGCAATAGAATCAGCAGCACGTGCAAATAACCGCATTCTGTGCAGGTTCCAGCATCACCATCCTCCTCTGCATCACCATCTACATTCTGTGCCACAGCATCACCATCCTCCCCTGCACCACCATCTACACCATTAGCATTTACTCCATTCTGCTTCAAAATGTCAGCCAATATGTACCCAAACTCATCCTTCCCAACCTACATATATCCATCAGTCACATGATTATTACCATGTGTACATATAAATAGATAGATTAAATAAAGGGATGTACAGTTTTATTACTAATATGTGTTTAGATTTAATATATTGAGAAAATATTTTAGTTTATTATGATATGCAAAAAAAAAAAAAAAAAAAAAAAAAAAAAAAAAAAAAAAAAAAAAACTGTTTTCTAATGAAAAAAAGCATTATGTAAAGATGAAACAAAATTAAATCGTCACAATAGTCACTCAATCCTTGCCTTGTTAATAAGAAGGCGTGCATCTGCTTTCAGTCAAACATAAGCCAATGCAATGTGATCGTCCAGGTTAACAATTTCCCTAACTGATCTACAATTACAGGAGAAAATATTCAGAAAGGAACAAAGACTGCACTTAGCAATTTAGCATCATGGTATTTACAGGGTATAACTATCCACAGTCAAATAGATGTTATCAATGCAAATAAGATAAGAGGTTGGTGAACATGAGAATACAAACATTAAAGCCATAAACATTCAGTAAGGCACCTTTTGTACTGCTGTAGCTCAAAGATATAATATTTCAAAACCTATTTCAAAAACTGTTCTTACCCCTCTAGTTATCCAAGGGAAAAAAGTATATAACCCACTGGTAATGGGGTAGACTTTGTAGACAAAATTGAGTTTCTGAGATGATCATTCTATAACCAAAACTTCATTTTATAACCAAAACTTAACGGCACAGGTGAGAATTCAATTTAATTCAATTGCTCAGTCACTTCACTATGCTATGGTATATATTTGCCACATACCGGATAAAAAATAGTAGTAATACTGTTGAGTTAAGGGCACTGATGGTTGCATGAAAGACTTATTCACTTCCACATAGACGAAGTCCGAGAGACCCACACGGGGCTCTTAGACTTGATTTAGACACAATGGTCACCACGCTCCCTCTATCTTTGTAAATACAATACAACTGGTATATAATTCTAAACTTGTACCTCATATTCATGTATAACATAACCTTTATAAATATTATAAAACATTCATGTTACGTAATATATACACAGATTCTCATGTTTATTTGGTTGCTTTTGGTTTGGTGGAAAGATCATTATCAATATATTTTTCAGTATTATTTTGGTTTATACTATACATAGCCATGCATAACATAAAAAATCACAATGTCACAATTAATAAAAGTAAAAGTTAAAAAGTAAACCTAGAGTCTTGAAGTTTAATGGTGGACTTCTTCTCGACACCGAGGACAACGATATCGGTACCGCGAACACCAACAACAGCGTTGCCTTTTCGAGCAGCTTCCAAAGTGTGTTCAACCTAGGGCAAACGACCATCAGGTGAAAAAACAGTAATAGAGCTGTCGTATCTCGCCATTAATTAATGATAATAGAGTATACATATAACTGACTCCTTATTAACTTTAAAGTTCAAACTCTAGCTGTTCTTCATTAAAAAAAAAAAAAAACAGCGTTTATTACAACAAAGATAAACATAAGTGCATAACTAAATCATCAAACTAAAACAGAAGATGGGATCAGCCCCATTTAGGGGATGTTTGGATATGCATTTCGAGAGGAATTATATGATATTGAATAATCATAATTAGACAATCTAAGAATGAGCAGCCTCGAAATACCGATACGGAACCGGTCCTGTACTGAACAATAAAATCACTTCTGGTACCCGTACAGGTATCCAAGTTTTCACTTTAAAAAGATCGATAGATTCGGTGCTAAACACCAAAAAAAATGAAATATACCTAGAGACCAGAATATTAATGGACATATTATTTTTAACCCAACCCGCCCTTAGTAATACTACACAATGTAAGCTATGAATGTTTGGTTGTTATGTTATTTGTTAACGTTTAAGTTTATGGATACTGTGGGCTCGGATACTGCTCGAAAAGGCCGAGTTTGGTCCAAAATATCTGCTGTGACAGTCATGTACCAACCTGTTGTCGCAGTTTTGACATACCCGGATATCACACAGGCGTATGATATGAGGAAACATTCGGCCAGAATGTTGAAACCAAACATACAGGGAGCATGGAAAGCCCATACAGCCGTATGGCCTGTAACCCTGCACTTTGGCATTCTTATCATCAATATTTACTGAGGTTTTAAACATGAGGGTCCCACTTTGGCATTCACTTATTGATCATTTTGCAGCATATGCTATTGTCGACAAACTCTTCTAAACTATTTACACAAAGTAACAAACTTAAACACAAATACTGAAGTGGGTTCCATCCTACATCCCTTCGTTTGGAAAATAGGATTCCTAGCAGAATTGCAGTTTTTTACATCAACTAAAGGCATTTACTGTCAGCAAAATAACATCCAAAGATATGCAGAACCTTCATGACCGAAAGTAGCTTACCACGTTGTGTACGTGTCCAAGACCTGAATTTTGATCATTTGGGTCAACGTCCTGTTCATCCCCAAACACCACCTGCACCACAAACATTCAACTGTCGTTAACTGGAAATATTTGACCTTTTTTACTCGATAATGTTGATTGATGATTTAAATACTTTGAGGTAAAGTATCTAATATGTATACTTGTACAACCTATCATTGTTATAGTCCTTTATCATGTTTTATCGGTATGCCTATCTCCATTTTGGTCTCTAACTTTACCTCAAAACATGGTATCTTCTGGTTTTGTTTCTTCATTTGCCTTAAACCAGAAGCAACAACTATATGTTATAAATTGTAGACGAATTTGAAATTACAACCCAACTATATTCTATGAGATCTTAGCTTCATTCCTTTCATGTAACTGTATGATACATTGCTTTCGATTGATAAATAAATTCACACTTAGGTGCAGAAATTTAATGGTTTTGGTACTAAACCTAATCGACTTGCCTGTTTATTTATTGTTTTACTAAATCCATATTTCATTGCTTTTTGTATGAAATAATTTAATGGATGTGATTTGTTTTTGTTAGCTGTTAACATGATGATAGAGTTAATAGTTAGAGAGGGCACGACCAGTGATGAACTCAAATAAGTACATTTTATTACTATCATTTATCCTATTTATTTGACTTGTTTTATCATATTATCTGTGAGAATCGATACGTTAATGTTTACTTTTGCAATTCTCAGGTAAAAACAAGTGTTATGTGAAACTTGGCGATTTTGGACTAATTATGGAGCAAAACAAGCAAGAAGTTAAGAGTCTACTAAAATGTACAAGATCAAGACATTCTGCTCCAGATACGCCGCGTCTTACTTATTACATACGGCGCATCACTATCAAGATTTCACAAGATACGATCCAAGACAGCAAGGACATGCGCCGCATCTGAGAATGGAGTTACGCCGCATCTTCTGGTGGTGTACGAATATTCCTGAATATATTAATCTTGGACCCCACGCGAAGTTAAGTCAATGCGCCGCATCTACTTATTAGATGCGCCGCATCTTGCCCTCAGACAGAAACTATAAATACCCCAAGACCAGACGTATTCGAAAGGTTGGAAGGGTTCGACATTTAGCTAAGTACGAGAAGACAGAAACCCTAGGTCGAATTCAGTCGAAGTAGCAGCACAAGACACACCTTGAACGAAGATACAAGAGCTGTAAGAAGGTCCTGCATGTATTCAATTCATTAAGTAGTTTTGTTTTATTGTGTTAGTAAACTTTAATTCATCAGGATTGGTGGCTTGTGTAATGTGACAACGGAAAGGTTGCACTCCCTTAAAACTGCTTTCCCATTAATTAAAGTTTATATGTTGATGTCTTTGGTGACTTTTATTAGTGCATTGATAACCTCTGTGTCTAGCTGAGCGTTGATCGGGTCGCCATGCCTCTGCCCTCGCCTATTTATTAGATCGCCTATGCATTCTATCGTCTGTAGAAAAGTAGGAAGAAAGATAAATAGGATAGTCATAAGTAATCATTAAGGGTTTACTCGCCGATAAGATTAGAACCAACGAGAAAGGACTTAATCTCGGTGCGTTGCATCGAACTATACACTTCATATAAAACTAGCAATAAAACAAGTGACAAGCTACTTAACTATCAGGACAGGTCTTCTTATTGTCTCGAGTATTTATCTGTGTACGTGTGTGCTACTCGCTGATTCGTGCCTATTAGTTTAGTTTATTATTTAATTGCAACCAAACCGTGCCAGTCTCTCAGGCTGAACCCCCCTTGCGTTAGATTAGGTTGTATAGCTAACTTAAGATATTAAAATACTGATTAGGATAACTAGATAATACGTTCCACTCTTAGTGATCGACACTCTACTTACCATTATATTCATACTGACCGGGTACACTGCTCGTTAAAGTGTGTGTGTTATTGATAAGTCGGCTAAATATAAATTTAAAACTTGAATACTGCTAAAACCACAACGACATACCGTGGGTATAAATTAGAGCATACGCACACGCGCATCAAGTTTTTGGCGCCGCTGCCGGGGAGTGAATTGTGATTATCTGTTAATTTGATTAGTATTTTAATTAGGTTTTTCTTTTTAATTTTTAATCTAACCGCTAACTCTGTTGTATATTAGTTAATTTGCATTCATTGTATTATTTTGCATATTTTCTGTTTTTGTGTGTTTTTATTTTTGTTTATTTTCGTTTGTTTTTATTTGTTTTTATTTTTCGTATTTTCTGTGTTCTGCTATCGTTGTACTGAGCTAATATAAACGATACGGCGCATCTATTTTCATAGATACGGCGTATTGCGTTTAATTTTTATAAAATACAACGCGTTTAATTAATTCGATACGACGCATCTTTCCCCAAGATACGGCGTATCTGTTTTTAATAAGAATTTTTTTTTCTAAGTGATAACGCGATACGACGCATCTGCTTTTACAGATACGGCGTATCTATTATTTTAATTAAAAACAGTTTTCGAATTATTAAACAGATACGACGCATCAATTTTTATCGATACGGCGTATCTTCTGAATCAAAAATCTTGTATTTTGAAACGTAACAAAAATACGGCGCATTAACTTTTGTTAATACGACGCATTTAATTTTAAATAAATATCGATTTTTGATAATTAAAACTGATATGGCGCATTCTAATTTCTAAGCGGCGTATCTATTTTCTGAATAAAGTCTGATTAAATTTTAACGATTATAAGATACGGCGTATTCAACTTTTTGGATACGGCGCATCGTCTGCAGATATCAGTTATTTTTATTCTTATATCCGTTTCTATATTCATTAATTTCTCTTCTAGCGAGCAAATCCTACTGAAGATTTTACCTATGATGACAGGTTTTGCTATGGAAGACATGTCAGTGAACGAATATCTTGCTAAGGAACTCTTGCTTTCGGATTCATTCGAAGTGAAAGTTTTTGATGACGTCAACTTCAATGTGCTCATGATTGATGCCGATTTATTTTCTTGGGAAGCCCCTCTTGAAGCTACTTATAAGGAATTTAAACGCTTATGCAATATTGAAGATGGGATATTCTCTTATGATTTACTAATGAGCTACACTGAAGATGAATTGCTACTCTTATGGCCCATCATTGAATCTAAATGATTGACTTGGACTACTATCGAAGAGAATGATGGGAAATTCCAAATTGAATACATGAACTCAAGCAATAAAAGCTGTGGTGGAGGCAATACCCAACCTATGCAAATCTCTTACATGCCTTATTCCGAACAGTACTGGGGATTAAATGAGAACTATCTGGACGATGAAAGGATTTATGCTGTGTCGGAGTTATTATTTCATGGCAGGTTGGTAAGGTTGATGGACATCTCCCTTGAAGAATGGCTTGAACTTAAATACGGTAATCCTAAATTTGCTCCTGTGAATGAAATCAAACGCATTGTGACCTCATGGTTGACACGGAGTTTTAGGGAACAATTTAACGAGTTCATGGAGATAAGGAGGAAAATGATTGGAAAAGCTTGCTTTGACGTTGACCACGATCCTAACAATGTTGATTTTTCAGATTGGTTGGCTAGTAAGTTCAATAACCATAAGAGCATGGATCGAGCTACTAAAGATGCGTTATGGGTATATTGGATGAGAGGAGAAGATGAAGAAGTAGAGAGCAACTATGGGTCGTCACTTAATGGTTCAACAATCAATGAGGGCATTGAAGAATTATTCAGCATAGACATTGATCTGTTCAATTATGAGACACCTTTGTGCATACAGTTCAAAGAATTTAATTACCTTCTTCAAGTCGACGATGATGTGCTAACTGGAGATCTACCAGGATTCAAGACTTATGATGATTTCAAAAACACCTGGTACTACGAATGGAATGACCAAATACCATGGGTTTGGGATAAACCATGGGAATTTGAGCACATTAATCACACTTGTACACCTTTCTGTTTCAAGGATGGGAGTAGTGTATGGCCGACCTGTGATTATAAGAATGATGGAACCTGTAATGGGGGAAGTATAATTGGAATGAAACGGGTTGGAAACGATGTAACCTTTGAAGACTATGAGTGGTATGATAATGTTGAAGACTGCCCACAAAAAGCGGAGGCTTTACAAGAAAAGGGTAGAATCGAATACTTGAAAGGACTTAAGGGAACATCGAACACTACTTTCTGGGAATGGGTGCATGGACAATTTGATGATTATACTAAGCTTAGTCGACGCTTGCAATGGGAATTGAAAAATGAGTGGGATGAGATTCAAGATTATTATCAATCCTTTAACGTGGTTAATTATGATCCCTGTGCTAATAACGATGAGTCGCGAGAAGAATTGATTGATGAACTTGATGACTATTTGATTAAGGATCCTTATTTTAAGTTTGTTGATAAAGACGAAGAAGAATTCACCAAAAGAAAATGTCAACTACTTGGGATCCCTTATAATAAGCCACCCATGATTATTTCTGAAAAATTCAAAGTCATTAAATACTCTTTGGGACCAGATGAGGAATATGTTGCGACGAAGACCAAGAGTTATACTAGATTAAGTCGAACGGAAGAAAATGTTGCGAAGCTATACGGGAACGTCTTTCGGATGAAAGAAGAAGGATGGACCGTGACAAGAACTGATTAAATAGCTGAACGTGAGTCTAACTTGAAGACTCTGGAATAAAGACAAGTGCTGACCGGGAGACAACCCGGAAAATTTTTACTATTCTGTTCTGTGTCGAGTCAGTCAGGCCCGCAGAGGATACGACGCATCTCAATCCCTAGATGCGACGCATCTCCTGCACTGGTCATATCTTATTTTATTTTCTGCATTTTTATTTTTAACTTTAAAACTTATTATCAGTTTATTTTAATGCGGCGCATCCCTGGTTAAGGATGCGACGCATCTTCTATTCTGATTCGTAATTATTCCAGGCTCGATACGGCGTATCTTCTTCCATAAGATACGGCGCATCGACTGACCTGATGATTTTCATTTTAATTTTTATGTTTTAATTTTTACTAACTACTAATGTATTATGCAAGTTTGAACCTTTCTTAATTTAGGTGTGTTTAAAGTCTTGGAGGTATTATAGATTCCTGCATTTCCTGTGGATACATCAAATATGAAGCTTAAACGTTCTCATCCACAAGAAAGATGATTTTTGCTCTTATACTAATGGAGGATCATACCGAGCAAATCTCAGGGGAGTTTTTCTGTTCTAATTCTTTTATTTTCCAGTTTTTAACCTTTTATACAAACAACGAGGACGTTGTTTAACTTAAGTGGGGGGATTGGAGAATTAGAACACTTACTTGTCCTTAACTTTTCAAAATATGCTTAAAATGTGCTTAATATATCAAAATTTAAAATTTTTAGCATGTTTTTGTTTAAAGTCTAAGTTGCATAGCTGCACACATGACGTTATTTTCAAAAATTGTGATTTTTCAAAATTCACAAATCTATGAGTGTGCCGGTGACTTGTAAACTTTAGAACTTGGCTTGTATACTATTCGAGACCACCATAATAAGTATTATTTTTATAATTGGAATGACTTGTCTAAATTGGTAAATTTCTAGGATTACACCCAAATAGCCTTTATATGTTATGTGTTATTAACTAACTACACTGGTTAGTTAACCCCCGTATAAACCCTTTTGTTACTCTCACTTTTAGAGTAAGATACCACTAGAAAAACACTCAGAGCCATTCCTTTCGTTTCTTACACCTTTGTTATAATGTTTCGTTACACCCTTACACCTTAGCCTACCCTGTAGATTAAAATCCGTGGTTGGTTAATTGCTTTAGGCAAAGTGTGTTTCCTTACATTACCTGTGTTTGGTTAGGTCGGGAAATTGCACAATGCAATTGGAGTGAAAGTAAATATTGTATATCTTTGAGTTTATTTTTCGTGTGTTTACTACTTTCACTATTACCGTTATTTCTGAAGTCATGAAAAGTATGGAAAAATTATCCAGAGTTATCATTATAGTGATGTGGTGAAATTTTACACATCTATGTTTATGTTTCAAGTAAAAAAAAAAAAAAAAAAAAAAAAAAAAAAAAAATCGAAAAAATAAGAAAAAGAAAAAGAAAAAAGGAAGAGTTGGAAGCTTGTTTTTACCAACTTATGTAAAGTTTTGTATTAAGTGGTCGATATCACCACTATTTGTTGTATATTATATTTATGGATTGAATGGGAGTTGAACGTTATGGGAACGCCAACTAAAGGATATTCTTTGATTAAGATCTTGTTGAGTATAATTCGTGTCTACCTAAAGCGTGTGTTTCAAGTGTTAAAGCGTGAGTTATTCTATGATATGAGTCTTATTCATGGGATGGTTGGGATAGTGATTAACCACACTTAGGATTTTAATTTATTTGTTTTGTTTATTTTTCATTTTACACCAATTATATCCCAAATATTATCCATACCCTATATTATTCTTTATCCAAACCTTTGATTTATTGAGATTAGGGATTTGAGCAATCTTAAGTATCGTAGTCGTGGATTCGGCTATTTATTTATGATTTTGTCGCCCTTTTTGATATAATATTATTGGTGAAGATTACTTGGTCCTATCTTTAGCCTATTCGAGTTAAGGATTTGAGCAATTGCAAGTATCGTGTTCGTGGATTCGATCATGTATTTGTGATTTTGTCGCCTTTTCTGGAATTTGAGATCGATAGAGATTAAGGAGAATGATTAACCCTTAAGCCTACAAACCCTTTTTACCGCTTTAGACTTGTTGTTCCTTGGCTTTAGTGGGGGAGATGTGTATACTTGCCAAGCTTATGATAGAATATTCGTCACGACTGGACAGTTAAACGATTAGATTTGCTTTTATCAAAATATTTTATTTTACTTCTAATTCGTTAAGTGTTTGGTTGTGTGATTATGACAAAATGAATACATGCTTAAATATAAAAATAAATCCTAATATCTTTTAGGATACATTTTCATAAGATTAATTCTAAGGTTTACTTGGGGACAAGTAAAGTTCAAGTGGGGGGATATTTGATGAACTCAAATAAGTACATTTTATTACTATCATTTATCCTATTTATTTGACTTGTTTTATCATATTATCTGTGAGAATCGATACGTTAATGTTTACTTTTGTAATTCTCAGGTAAAAACAAGTGTTATGTGAAACTTGGCGATTTTGGACTAATTATGGAGCAAAACAAGCAAGAAGTTAAGAGTCTACTGAAATGTACAAGATCAAGACATTCTACTCCAGATACGCCGCATCTTACCTATTACATACGGCGCATCACTATCAAGATTTCACAAGATACGATCCAAGACAGCAAGGACATGCGCCGCATCTGAGAATGGAGTTACGCCGCATCTTCTGGCGGTGTACGAATATTCCTGAATATATTAATCTTGGACCCCACGCGAAGTTAAGTCAATGCGCCGCATCTACTTATTAGATGCGCCGCATCTTGCCCTCAGACAGAAACTATAAATACCCCAAGACCAGACGTATTCGAAAGGTTGGAAGGGTTCGACATTTAGCTAAGTACGAGAAGACAGAAACCCTAGGTCGAATTCAGTCGAAGTAGCAGCACAAGACACACCTTGAACGAAGATACAAGAGCTGTAAGAAGGTCCTGCATGTATTTAATTCATTAAGTAGTTTTGTTTTATTGTATTAGTAAACTTTAATTCATCAGGATTGGTGGCTTGTGTAATGTGACAACGGAAAGGTTGCACTCCCTTAAAACTGCTTTCCCATTAATTAAAGTTTATATGTTGATGTCTTTGGTGACTTTTATTAGTGCATTGATAACCTCTGTGTCTAGCTGAGCGTTGATCGGGTCGCCATGCCTCTGCCCTCGCCTATTTATTAGATCGCCTATGCATTCTATCATCTGTAGAAAAGTAGGAAGAAAGATAAATAGGATAGTCATAATTAATCATTAAGGGTTTACTCGCCGATAAGATTAGAACCAACGAGAAAGGACTTAATCTCGGTGCGTTGCATCGAACTATACACTTCATATAAAACTAGCAATAAAACAAGTGACAAGCTACTTAACTATCAGGACAGGTCTTCTTATTGTCTCGAGTATTTATCTGTGTACGTGTGTGCTACTCGCTGATTCGTGCCTATTAGTTTAGTTTATTATTTAATTGCAACAAAACCGTGCCAGTCTCTCAGGCTGAACCCCCCTTGCGTTAGATTAGGTTGTATAGCTAACTTAAGATATTAAAATACTGATTAGGATAACTAGATAATACGTTCCACTCTTAGTGATCGACACTCTACTTACCATTATATTCATACTGACCGGGTACACTGCTCGTTAAAGTGTGTGTGTTATTGATAAGTTGGCTAAATATAAATTTAAAACTTGAATACTGCTAAAACCACAACGACATACCGTGGGTATAAATTAGAGCATACGCACACGCGCATCAACCAGCTGTTAACATGATGATTATGTTTTTTTGGAATACCTTCTCCTTTTCAGAACTTTTGATATAATAGTTAGAGGGGTGTTTGGGTAAACTTTTTAAAGTTTCTTGCACAACTAATATGCACATTTGAGTATCTAGATGGGGCGAAACAACATAAGTTTATCAACTTATAAGTTGTTGGAGTAATCTGCTTTATGACTTTATAAAAGGTAACATATGCTGAGGCATCATCGTTAAAGCCACATTAGAGTGCTAATAAATAAGTATCATATAGGCTTTGCTTCAATTCAATAGCTCCTAACATTGGATGAGAAGGAGAAGTGGTATAAATGATCACATACAAAATCCCAATGCCAACCACCCCTAATTTCATAAGAACCCTAAAATTGAAACGAAACCCTAATTGTTATGAACCATTTCAGAAAAATCCCTAAATTAACACGAAACCCTAATTCTTATGAACCACATATAACAAATATAACAAAAATCCAAATTAAATATATATATATATATATATATGTATATATATATATATATATACCCGTGCATAGCAACGGAATTCCTAGCGGCAGATAATTAACGATTTGTGATATTGTGGTGAGTGTTTTGTGTAGCGTTCAAAATAGAACGTGAACCGATCAAAATTTCATTGCAAACGGTTGTACTACACGATAACTAAAGTCTAAAAAAAATTCTTAACATCTATCAAACAACATATAAAAACATTTAATGAAATTGAAAGTAAAACATTACATTAGTTATGAGATAAAAACTAACAACACACGTTACTCTTCGCGTAAAACTTCTTGATAAACGACATTTGAGGTGTAGATTCCTGCTTGGCGGAACTCTTTAACTGGTTTAACCAATACCTTTGTTGTTCTTCGGGATATCCCTCTAGACAATGCCACATAAAGCTGGCCATGCGAGAAAACAGAGTCGGGCAAATAGACACCCACATTTGGAATTGTTTGGCCTTGAGCTTTATTAATAGTCATCGCAAAGCTAAGGCGAATAGGGAACTGTGTTCTCTTTAGTTTAAAAGGGAACATGTCTTCTTCTGATGGAGCAAGAGGAATTCTTGGCAAGAGCACTCTAGCTCCAGCGTGTTGTCCGACAGCAATCTCAGCATTGATGACATTTGGGTCAAAACGTTTACATATCAACCTCGTGCCATTACATAATCCATTTGCCGGATCGAGATTCCTTAAAAGAATAATCGGGCATCCTATTTTCAAACGCAGGCAATGAGGGGGCAACCCGCTGACGTTGAGCGAGTTTAAGAATTCCAAAGGATAGAAGTTGTGGGTGTCGTCTTCTGCTTCATCAAAACTATAGTAAACCTTCTCTTCGCCAGGAAATCTTTCAATCAACATATCATTAATGCTGTCAACATGCTCATTTTTAGTGGATAAAATTGCTTTTGAAACTATATCAGTAGATGAATGAGCATTGGCGGCGAAGGAAGGAAACACTTCATCGATTAATGCATCCTTTGAGGCAGCCTCTTCAGTGTAAGGGACGGTCATGTCATCAGGTATGCGTATATAGTCTTCATCGATGACCTCTTCAACTCCGTCACCAACTCGTAATAGGAAGTTTGAAAACCATGGGTCTGTCCGTGCCCTCATGTTTATGGTTAACCGCATTTTTTTAATTCTCGACCAAAGAGGTGACATCCGTAGACTCGAATCTACAATCTGCGCTCGTGTTCCACGTCTAACGACCGGTAAAACCTGTCTAAAATCCCCTCCTAAAACCATTATCTTGCCGCCGAATGGAAGTTTGACCCCGGTAATGTCTTGCATAGTTCGATCAACCGCCTCCACACCTTGCCTTTTAGCCATTGATGCTTCATCCCAGATTATCAACTTGGCTTGACGAAGTAGCTTAGCAAGGCCACTTTGTTTCTTGATGTTGCATACTGAGTTTGTATCAAGATTGATGGGAATCTTAAATCGAGAGTGAGCAGTTCTTCCCCCTGTCATGTTATTTGCCGCAGCTCCTGACGAAGCGGTGGCAAGTGCAATAAGACCACGAGAACGAACAGTGGCAAGCAAAGCTTTATACAAGAACGTTTTACCAGTTCCTCCAGGGCCATCAATAAAAAACACGCCCGAAGAATCTTCATCGACATGTCTCATGATTGTATCATATGCGACTTTTTGATCAGTGTTGAGAGAATGTCGAGCGAGTATATCTTCATCTTGTACAACTATCGAGCACTCCTCTTGTAACTCACGGCAGCCAAATGATTCTAAACTTACATCCGCGGTAATGTTGGGAAGGTCAAAATCACTAAGACTCTTACCCATAGATTGTAGAATTGATGATATGTCCGTTAGAACCATATTTTGAACCCGCTCAACACTTGCAAAATGTAAGGTGTAGTCTTCTGAAAGTGAGTCGTAATAGTCTTCTAAGAGGGTCGGGCATCTCGTGCATAGAGGACTCACGTAGACAGTCAGATATGTGATCATCACTCTGTATTAATCCCCTTTCGAGGGCCGCTCTACGAAACGTACTGTACACTACGCCGTTGACCTTGTAAAGATATTCAAAGCCTGTAGGGCCTTTAACATGTTGCAAAAGTACACGTAGATAGAACCGCTCTCCTTCAGCGGGATTAGCGGAAACCAATCTTCCTCTCATTTGCCCTTTTTTTCGTTTGTTCCACTTGCGTGTACTCTTATTCCATGTGTAGTGCTTGGGGATGTCTTTATACAAGTATTGCCTCGCGCTTACGTCTGTCTTGTTCAAGTCAAAAAAGGCGGTCAACATCGATCTCTTATCCCTTTCTCTCTCAAGAATGTCAGTCATTACATCGTCTTCTGAGAACCTAACCAACTGGTTATTTGGTAGATGAACTTGCAATGACATAACAGACGGATGGATATTAGATAAAGGGAATCCGTAAATACGCCACATAGCTTCGGGGGGTGATACATAACGCGCATCTTGGAATCTCTTTATCTCGTTAACGACTTGTTCTCCATCTTGATCAACGTTTACAACTTGTTTGTCATGACCCTTGTAAACATACTTGAAGACATATTTAACGGATTTTATACTTGAGCATACCTCCACATTGATGTGACAATTGAACATCATCAACAATTTCGGGTTATATGGAACAACCCATCTATTGTCCAGGACGCTGTTCCGTATGTTTACCTCGATGCCATTGTCTCTCCGTCGATACAATGGGTATGAGTCATCTCCTTGTTGTGTTGTTTCTTGGAATTGCCTAGGATAATTCCAACGACATTTCTTTGGTTCACCCTCCATACAAGGACACTGAGTATTTAAGTGACCACAAGGACCATGGATCATGTGCTTTAGAACCAGTTGGTGCAATTCAGGATGCTTATTCGGATCTGGAATTTCAGCACAAACAACATTGTCATAATGATCGGGATTTGCCAGCTTGTAAGCTGAACTCATAATCAGAAGAAAATGTGCATGTGGCAAGCCCCGTTTTTGAAACTCGATAACATATATGTGTGACACAATAACGCCAAGGATGTGCTTGGTGAATAGTTGGTACTTGAGATCCTCTAGTTTTGCACGAAAAACGCGTGTAACCAGGTCCGGTCGATCTTGGGCCGTTTGTCCAGGATAAAGGTTGGTAACAATTTCTGGCCAATTGGGATTGCAAGTCATGGTGAGAAAGACATCAGGTTTCCCAGCATCTTGAACTAATGTCATTGCATCCAAAAATCGTCTTCGCATGTCACGTGGCCCTCCGATAAAAGATGCAGGCAAGACAATACGTTGTCCAACTCTATTCGATTGAACCTCTCCGGCGTTAACACAATCAACGATTCCTTGATACAAATCTGCTCTAATTTTGGATTGGTTTTTTTCACAAAAATGTAAGCGTGAAGTCTCAATCTTTATGTATATGTCTACCACGAATTGCTGAAACAACCGCCCTCCAAACAGGATCAAGTTATGATATGGCCGCATCTGGAATTTGAAACAATAATATTCTCGCATAGTAACTGTTTTTCTACCAGTTCTTGTGTTAATCCCTGTGTGGTGATGTTAAAAAGGTTGTGTAAGGAAAGCATATACTATATGATACTATTGTAACCTGGTATTACACAAGATAAAGTGATATGAGTATAATGATTGGTTTAGTACCTTCTTCGTCTTCATCGACGTCATCGTCATCATCGGCAACTTCATTTATGTCTACACCCTCTCTTGGTATTCGAGAATGCCATCCAGCCTCACCATTCGGAAAGAACATTGGATAAGACAAAGGATCATAGGAAGCGAAATAAGGCTGTATTTGCGTAGGGTGTTCAGACCTTCCATATACAACAATACTTCTCTTGTATGCAGTGATGTTGTTATTACCTTCTACCCAAATACCAGCGACCTACGTGATATGATATATTTAAGTTGAGAGTATAAGATATATATACAACGATCAATTTATTTAAGACGTAGGATGGTCAGAAATTGTATTTATACCTCAGACGTGGTAGGACGATTGTAAAGTCTTTGATCGACTTTAACGGATGCATTTAATTCGACCCTATACTTGTCAAGCGGACCAAGGTTACCAAGTGTTCGAAATGTCTGAACATATGGGTTTGGTGCAAGAACACGTGATAATATCTTAACAATCTCTTTATCAAGATTAGGCCATTGTAACCTATGCTCAAGTTCGGATTCTGCATCATAAAAGTACAACTGCAAGTACCTTGGCTGTCCGTCTCTAGGAACCAACTGATCCATTCTATGATATATCCCTCCATTCGCACGAAAAGTATATACTCCAGAGTTCCTAACGTTGTATGTTTTGTCCAAATTTACACCCATCGATGCGAAAGAAAAGTTTGTGTTGTACGCACGTATGTTTTTCCTAAACATTTTTCCTAACTCACATTGCGACGTGAAAAGGTTGTATAGTTCTGGAGGATTGTCTAAGGCCTTCAAAGTTGTTTTCCCGTTCATGCAACAAAAAGTAGGAAACTCATATTGTATTTTCTTTGCTCCACAAATGACACATGGTGGTTGCTCCTTCAATACACGATGCTCTTTAGGAAGGTCATCGTACACGAAAGCATACGGATCATCTAGTTTTGAAATTTCAAACATGTATAAATAAGATGATACAAAATTCCGTAAAGAAGAACATATTATGGAAAATAATTTTACCTATATTGGTTTCACGTGTCAAGTCTGAAAGATTTTGTGTCATTCCTTCCATTGTGTGTGCTTCCATGTTAGCATTTGGGTCTACACCAACATTGGTTCCTACATAGGTATAATGTAAATACATGCAGTAAAGAGCAAAAGCAACTCTTTAATGAAGCTTACCATCCGTAGTTTGATTGTACTCTTGATCAAACAGGGGCAACAGTACGCTACTACCGTGTCGATCATCTGGTTTTGAAATTTCAAACATGTATAAATAAGATGATACAAAATTCCGTAAAGAAGAACATATTATGGAAAATAATTTTACCTATGTTGGTTTCACGTGTCAAGTCTGAAAGATTTTGTGTCATTCCTTCCATTGTGTGTGCTTCCATGTTAGCATTTGGGTCTACACCAACATTGGTTCCTACATAGGTATAATGTAAATACATGCAGTAAAAAGAGCAAAAGCAACTCTTTAATGAAGCTTACCATCCGTAGTTTGATTGTACTCTTGATCAAACAGGGGCAACAGTACGCTACTACCGTGTCGATCATCTGGTTTTGAAATTTAAATAATGTATTAATAAGATGATACAAATTTCCGTAAAGAAGAACATAATATGAAAAATTATTTTACCTATGTTGGTTTCACGTGTCAAGTCTGAAAGATTTTGTGTCATTCCTTCCATTGTGTGTGCTTCCATGTTAGCATTTGGGTCTACACCAACATTGGTTCCTACATAGGTATAATGTAAATACATGCAGTAAAAAGAGCAAAAGCAACTCTTTAATGAGTACAGTTTTTTACCTATGGTGGTTTTACGTGTCAAGCCTGATAGATATTGTGTAGCTTCTACCGGTGTCTGTGCGTCCATGTTAGCATTTCTTTCTGCTATTTTCTTTTCTCTACTTCGTTGGTAATAAAGCCTGTTGTAGTCTCTTTTTTTTTGAATAGCTGGGTCTACACTTACATTGGTGCTTACAGAGGTTGATTTATAGGAACGTGGTGTTTGAAATGGTGTTATATTTTGTGTCATTCCTTCCAATGTGTGTGCTTCCATGTTAGCATTTAGGTCTACACCAACATTGGTTCATACATAGGTATAATGTAAATACATGCAGTAAAAAGAGAAAAAGCAACTCTTTAATGAGTACAGTTTTTTACCTATGGTGCTTTCACGTGTCAAGCCTGATAGATATTGTGTAGCTTCTACCAGTGTCTGTGCGTCCATGTTAGCATTTCTTTCTGCTATTTTCTTTTCTCTACTTCGTTGGTAATAAAGCCTGTTGTAGTCTCTCTTTTTTTGAATAGCTGGGTCTACACTTACATTGGTGCTTACAGAGGTTGATTTATAGGAACGTGGTGTTTGAAATGGTGTTATATTTTCTTTATTTCTTGACATGTTTTGAGGCGATGGTGTTTGTAATGGCATGTTTATTGGAGCTTCATTAGTATTTAGCATATTGTGCAATATTTCGAATGGTACCCTATTAGGAGCAATATTTATGTGACTCGAACTTTCTTCAAAGTAGCAAGAGTTAATCTTCCCTTTTTTCCTCGTTTGCCTTGCACGAGCATCTTTATTAGAAAATGCTTTGCGTTTTTCTAGCATAAAATTAAACGAAATAAAACTTGTATTAAAAGTTCGTTCTTTTAAAACTAATATGTTGAGATTGAAAACAGAAAAAAGACCATACCTTTGCTTAAATCAACTTGAATGGGGTTCAAAATACTTGTGCTAGATTGTTCAACTCCAATCATCGTGTCTTTAAACTACATAAAAGGATTTGATTACTTTGTGTCATAGCCATTGCTAAATCATTATAAGCCATTTGTACAAGACGTGTTACTCAAATAATTTTTCACATTATGACCCTAGAGGCTAGAACAACTTCTTGTATTGGATGGTTATTTGTGTTAAAACTTTTCTGTCCCACATGGGACAAACAAAAGAACTTGTGCTTGCTAATAAAGTTAAAATAACTATATGTTTGCTTATATGTATGAAACTATGGCATACTGCTTATATGTATCAAAAATTGTGGAACGTGATAACCACTTAATTCACCATGTAAGAATTTTAACCACTAATTGAGTTGTTGTGAAACTAATTAATGTAAGTGTTAAAGTATTTGCATGTGGCACTTTTGTTAAATTGAGATTAGTATTGTCTTGTTGATGTGGATTATCCATTCAAGTTAAAATAACTTATTTGGATATTCATTGCCCACAAAAAGACTTGTATTATTGTATTGTTTGAAAAAGACCTTTATGAAAAATGCGTGTGATCGGCCCACAAGTTGAAGCCATATACAATGACTGCACATTCTCAGATTTATATTGATCATGTGTGCTTTGATTTCGTTCTACCAGGCGATTATTCTAGATGGTTTGTATTGTTTACATGGCTAATTAGTTGGTAGCTTTATTTCATGCACAATAAGGATCCATATTTCATGCAACAAATCTTAGTTTTTGTTATCTATTTTGTCAAGTAGTAGAAAACATAAATATCGCAAGCATAGCAATGAATCACCAGAATCAAATATCTGTAAATGTGTTGCAGACCTTATGGAATAACAACCATTTTGATCGCAATTTTTCAACAAATAATTATTCATAGCGGCAAATAATTATTCTATCAATTTTTACAAAACAAGCAAATCGAAACACATATATTTCAATATGCAAAACACTGATATTTCAAAACAAGCATAAGCAATCCCAAACATATAACTTGCACATCTATCGACACACAAAACAAGCATAAGCAATCCCAAACACCCATACCACAAAACACTGATATTTCAATATGCAACCAAATTATAAACTTGTTTCACATCTATCGACACACATATAACTTGCACAGTTGTCACCATTTAATAAAGATCACTTTTTTACAATACATGAAGTTCTAACTTGCACTCAAAAACAATACATGAAGTTCTAACTTTCACTCAAAAGCAATAAGGATCCATATTTCATGCAACAAATCTTAGTTTTTGTTATCTATTTTGTCAAGTAGTAGAAAACATAAATATCGCAAGCATAGCAATGAATCACCAGAATCAAATATCTGTAAATCTGTTGCAGACCTTGTGGAATAATGACTTTGTTCGAAGAGAAAAAACAAATGTTCGAATATCTTAAATGAAAAGCAAATAAAAATTCGTAGGCAATGAAAAGCAAATAAAATTTTGAGAGATGTCTCATATCTTCATGTTCTTCAGGGCTCCAGCTTGTCTAGTAGTTGGGTTAGTTTCGATTTTTGTTAACTCCGTGTCCACCAATAAGTTCACTGTAGTATAGGGAATTACGAATTATTAGGTAAGTGTATTGAAACGAAATATCTTATGAGAAATGTGAATATTAAAACAAGAAAAGTATATACTTGGTTTTTTGTGGATGAGTTTAGCACGGGATACGAATATAACTCCCCTTTCTCTTAAAACCGTTGCCAGTTCCATGAATTGTTTTCGAAATGTGTGATATATGATGAATTTTATTTCCGCCCCTCTGTTAGAATTGAATGATTGTTAGAGCGGGAACATAAAATAATGAATACAAAACATTTTTTGATAGACACACTTACGTCACATCTCTAAGAAACAGCTCACAGGCGGTACCACCGCTGTGGCGTATCAGCGCTCCTTTAGTGACCCTGCCGATGGTATCTATATAGAAATCAGGAAATACAGTGATTACGAATAGGGAAAATATTAATTAAGTTCGATGCATAGATTATCATTAAGTCAAGTGTGTTTACTGATCAACATCTTCCTTGTTGATTTGTCAGTACAAAGACCCCTAATAGATGCTATCCACGGGTGCGCAGGAAAGTCGGAATGCTTAGTTAATGGAATTTCAGTTAGTTCTGTTTTACTGTTGACCAATATAACCCAATCACAACGGCTCAAACTATGGTTTTGATATCGTGGATATTCTGTTGGGTCAGTATAGGCAATTTGGAAATGGTTTAAAGAAAACACTTTTCTAATTAAGTCTTTGGTATTATAGAATTCTACAAGGTCTGCAGGCACTTCGGCGGCTTGTTTTTCTCCCTGGTATTAGACGTATAAAATTTGAAGCATAAAGTTGATGGTTAGTAAATCATGTATGTTTTAATTAAGCTCGTGTGATCACAATTGACAACCCTTACATATTTGTCGAGCAAGAAGATGTAAAGTTTCTTGTTTTTTTCATCATTCCACACGTAGTTAACGCGTACTTTGTTGATTTTGTACCAGGCGTGTGGGTTATTAAGTGATGAGAAATGTTCAACATTGAAGTAGGGGTCCCATGGCTACAAAAAATAGATGAGCATGGTGATATACATATAATAGTTTATCGAAACTGGGCAAGTGCATAAGTATGTTTTCGTATTTTTAGTATTAATTTTATTGTTTATTTAAATGTTGATGTGTGATTACTGGTTCGTTATTTCATGCAACAAATCATTATCAACTCTTGTAATCATATTTATAAGTACTGGCCGGGTTTGTTAAAAATTTGAAGGACTGGTTTGCAATCTATTCTTGATAGCAGCATAACATCATATTTATAGATCGACCATTTCTCATATGCAACTAAAATCAAGCTCTAACTTAATGAATCTAACAAAAGTGCCACATGCAAATACTTTAACACTTACATTAATTAGCTTTACAATAACTCAATTAGTGGTTAAAATTCTTACATGGTGAATTAAGTGGTTATCACGTTCCACAATTTTTCATACATATAAGCAAAATGCCATAGTTTCATACAGTAAAACATGTAGACAATATGCATGAATACACACACATAGATAATGTACACAGCAGTATGCCATTTTAATGTACACAGCAAACATGTGGTCTTTCATTCTAATGCACACATTGATAATGTACACAGCAGTATGCCATTTTAATGTACACATCAATCATATGCATGAATACACACACATTGATAATGTACACATACAGTAAAACATGTAGACAATATGCATGAATATAAGCAAACATACAGTAAAACATGTGGTCTTTCAATTTAATGTTTCACATCTATCGACACACATAAATATCATATAATTGTAATATGAATGTATGAAACTATGAATATCTACTATACATGTGATGGTTATTACAAAATTATCAAATTGATAATGACAATAGTTTTACATCTGCGAATGTGATATCCTAGACTATTACTAATCTATAAAAATACATTTTAAGTTGGCAAGCAAAGCATAATTTGCTAGAATTGCATTTCTGATATTGCCCGAATTTCAACATTTGTACTTTGCGAAATCTAGATAATTTGTAGTAACCATGTGTACGCAAAATTATGTGTATAACATGGCTATTTGATGAAAACAATACGAATTTGTCAATATTAATCAGATAGATATCAAAATTTCCTTTTGGTCATAATAGCTACATGTCGTAATAACAAGTTCACATCTACAATATATGTCATAAAGTCTTTTTAATTTGATTAAAAGTAGTTATAAAATCAATAAAAAATATATAAATATAATTGTAAGTTAACAAATTTAAGGTTAAATTCAAACGTATAGTTATTTCATAGTTTCATACATACACATTGATTATGTACACAGCAGTATGCCATTTTAATGTACACAGCAAACATGTGGTCTTTCATTCTAATGCACATATTGATAATGTACACAGCAGTATGCCATTGATAATGTACACATACAGTAAAACATGTAGACAATATGCATGAACTATAAGCAAACATAAGCAAACATATTAATCGCAATTTTTACAAAACATTTTGATCGCAATTTTTACAAAACAAAACAAGCAAATCAAAACACATATATTTCAATATGCAAAACACTGATATTTCAAAACAAGCATAAGCAATCCCAAACATATAACTTGCACATCTATCGACACACAAAACAAGCATAAACTTGTTTCAATATGCAACCAAATTATAAACTTGTTTCACATCTATCGACACACATAAAATAACGAACCAAGATAACAGCAATGAAATAACGAACCATCACATAAAATAACGAACCATCACAATGAAACAAAAACGAAAAAAACGATACAATGAAACCATTTAATAACAGCAATGAAACCATTTAATAAAATAACGAACCAGTTGTCACCATTTAATAACAGCAATGAAACAAATAACGAACCATGTATAGAAAATAACACTGCTTATTTTAACACATAAAATAACGAACCAAGATAACTTTTTTACAATACACTGATTATTTTGTAGTTCTAACACAGATTATTTTAAGACGAATCATTTCCAGGTTTAATAAAGATCACTTATTTTAACACTGATTATTTTAAGATAAATGACGAATCATTTCCAGGTTTTAACACAGAAAATAACGAACCTCAACGTCTTCGGAAGCTTCAGCAGACTTCAATATAGTATCAAGATCCATAGGAGCAAAAGCATTGAGTATTTCATTGTCAATCTAAAAATAAGTCAATAAGATACACGATATAAGAGAATATAGTAAAGATAATGATTGTATGTAGATGTAGATAGAGATACGTGAACCTCAGATTCAATATGTTCCATTTTTACTCTTGAATATCAATGTAGAAGAGAAGAGATAGATAGAGATTAGATAGAGAGTGAAGTTTATATTAGATTAGATAGAGAGTGAAGCAATAACAACAATGATGAATATCTTCTGTATTTAATGTCTTGAATATGCAAGGGGACGTTTGAATACTCGAGGGCGGTTGTTTCAGCATGCGCATGTATACTCAAGGGCGGTTGTTTAAATATCCAATGTGTTTAAAGCATGTATACTCAAGGGCGGTTATTTAATGTCTTGAATATCCAACGTGTTTATGTCATGAATATCCAATGTTTTAAAGCATTGACACAAGGGCAATTTGGGTATTATGAAAGTTCAGTTTTCAGTTTTCAGACATTGACCAAAGGGTTGACCATAGATGCATTATATATAGTTAAGTATATATATATATATATATATATATATATATATATATATATATATATATATATATATATATATATATATATATATATATATATATGTATATATATATGTATATATAGATATATGTATATATACATATATATATATACATATATATATATATATATATATATATATATATATATATATATATAGATATATGTATATATACATATATATATATATATATATATATATATCTACATATTATATATAACAGGATGCGTATGACGTCATCAAATGCATGATTGATGAATAAGCGCTTGATTGATGAGTAATCATGCTCTTATTCCACCTAAGCAGTCCACCTAAGCAAGATTTGACCGAATAAAATTCGTATGTTGACTTTTAATTCCGAAATTTTAAAAAAGTCTCTAAAGATTCGAACTTGGGTTGTTTACATGTCTTAAATATATATCAATGTTACCATTAGACCAAATTATTTTTTGTGTTATAGCTACAAAAAAAAAATAACTATAATCTTCTTTTTTGATGACCATGCGGAATATTTGGAAAGATATATGTATTTTCTAAACATGTATCCCGTTATATTTTTCAAAATATGTTTAATTTGTAGAAGATATGATTTTAAAGATAAGTTTACAATGTATTTTGTATAAATATTTTATTCCTATATTTAAGATCATATAGCTACTTTTACACTATATGTGGATGAAAATATAACGTTTCTTCTCAAGCCAAAAGCATTTGCACAACGATTTCAGAAGGTGTGTTTTTTATATATACTTTAATCAATGTGTTGATGTAATTTTAGTGTTGTTGTTGTATAATTAATTTAATGGTTGCATGTACAGTCGTAATTTTTATGTAGTTTTTGTATAATTAATCTAATGTTTACATAGACCATCATTTATTAACAAATAATCTATTCGTATGGTTGTTGCATTGTTAATGATATTGTTGTTGAAGCCATGTAATGTTTTGTTGCATAAACATGCATAAACAGTATCAAGTATATCGAGCAGTACTAATAGATTGTGGCAGTGCCAACACGTGTAAAATAAATACACATAAGCGGTATCAAGTATGTTACAGTCGTAAATATAACAAACATCTATTTGTAAGTTGTTATATTCTTATTGATGTTGTTGTTGAAGCAATCTAATGCACAGAAACATTGCTATTCAGACGAAACACTTGCTTTCAGAATGTATGTTTTGTTACATATAATTTAACCATTGGGTTGTTTTAATTTTTATGTAGTTGTTGTATAACTAATGTAATGTTTACATAGACCATCATTTATTAACAAATAATCTATTCGTATTGTTGTTGTATTGTTAATGATATTGTTGTTGAAGCCATGTAATGTTTTGTTGCAGAAACACGCATAAACAGTATCAAGTATATCGAGCAGTACTAATAGATTGTGGCAGTGCCAACATGTGTAAAATAAATACACATAAGCGGTATCAAGTATGTCTAGCAGTACCAATATAGTATAGCAGTACTAACCATATAGTATAGTATAGCAGTAATATTTTTAATGTCTATGTTTATGTTTGTATAATATGTAAACGTCCACATACCGTGAATGTGTTTTCATGCGTTGTGCATTAATCTTAGTATTTTTACTATCCATGTTTATGTTTCTATGATAGGTAAACCTCCACAGACGGTAAACGTGGTTGAAAGTACATGAGGTATTTAGTTGAAAGTTCATGAGGTATTTTGTTGTTATATAGTTTTTAATACATCATGTATTAATTTGGTTTATTTTACCATGTATCATTATGGTTTCCATGCGTCTCTTTAATAAATATATGAAAAACCCTGGCCCAACAAAACGAGCCCAGTAATGACTATTCCGAATTAATGATGAGCTATTTAATTGAAATTATACAATGATGATCTATATGTAAAATAACTCTTCCGATGGATTCATCAAACCCTAAAATATCTCAAGATAAAAAATCACATGCGCCTCGCACTGATTCAAAGTGCGAAGAGCAAACGGTTCGTGGAAAAAAACATGTGACAGAACCAAGCATTGACGATGGGGTACATGATCGGCGCAGTAAAGGTCCAAATACCAAGGTGGACGATGCATTGAGGTTTCTTACGTCGGTTTTTGAAGAAGGTGGATCTTCTCAAAGTAATAAAGGTATTGTATATAATGCTTATAATATATTCTAAATAGATTTATGTTTTCATGTTAAGCTTATTAGCCCATTTTTTGTTTTTTTTTTTTTTTTTTTATTAGATGAGCTACCTGAGTCTATTTTCCTTGATTGGCTTAAATTGAACGTTGGAGATCCTCAAGAGTCTTTACAAGTTCTCAATGCGGTTCAATCAAAGGTCCTAAAGGCGGAAACTATGATCAACGAATTACGTGGGATGGGCCATGAACTAACTGATGACTATTTTGTGGATTTAAACTTCTTTAGTGATGAAGATTGAAATTTTATCATCTTATTAGTAATCGTTGTTCACAGCCAAATTCAATTGTAGTTCAAATAACGCATTACTTTCATTGATGTTTAACGATTTGAATGTTTTTTAGTTAATCGAATTTCTTCAGCAGTTTCATACATCGTTTTTAATTTTTATTAGATGCAAATAATTTTTTACTCTAAATACATAATATGCGTAAATCATGACGGGATATAATCTTATATTTAAATAGGATAATATGCATGGTAATATACGGTAATTGATAAACATGGTATATAGGATATTGGTCAAATTTAAAATATACTTCTCATAGCTTATACAACCTTTACGCCTTTTAAATATACAATCTTATATTTAAATAGGATAATATGCATGCTAAATATATGGTAATTGATAAACATGGTATACAGGATATTGGTTAAATTTAAAATATACTCATCATAGCTTATACACCCTTTCCGCACCTATAAATGTTGGATCGAATTCGAAAGCAATCAAACAATTACAATTCTTTTTTACTTTAGGTTAACAATAATAGTTTCCAATGGGTCGTTTGTTTTTTTCTTCATCAAATCCGCCAAACAAACGTCCGAGAAGCGTTTCCCCAACAAAGGAGATTTCATCAGATCCAAAAACAGACGCAGCGGTTGTGAGATATTTCCTACCAATACGATATATTTCCCAACTTAGACGACATATAGCAGAGATGGAGGCAGGAATCGCACGCGATGAACAAACAGTGTTGGAGTGTAAAGAGGCTATTGATCAACAAAAGAAGAAGATATTGGAGTATCAAGAGACGATAAAGAATGTTAAAAAACAGATGGACAACTATAACTGTTTGTAGTTTTTTTTTCGTGTTCGATCGTATTTGTCAGCCTTTATTGTTTTAAAAATACATCTTTTATGTTTAATGTTGGTATATTGTTGTTTGATTCTTTTAAAAATACATTTTTTGGTTCTTATGAGTTAAAACGTATTAACTTTTTTGAGCCAGCAGTATTAATGAAACAAATAAATAATCCAAATAATAAGAGTACCCAATAACATGTACACAATCAACATAAGTCCTCAACGGATATGTCACTAATTCGGCCCAGTACCAGCGTCTATCTAACAGTACAAATATATTGATAGCAGTACTAAACTTTATTATTATGAGCTGCGGAAACTTTAAAGGGACGTCTATCCAACAGTACTAACTGTTTGTGCAGATGTGCGAGCATAATTATTAAATAGGAAAATTATGATTTAGTTTTTTAATCTATAATACATAAACAGGTTTATAGGAAGCACCAATTTAACACTATATTATCTCAAATACAACAGTACTAACGTAACCAGCAGTATTAACATTGGTGATGTTTAAAAATAATATTAACCGGGATGGAAGATGTTGTTGAAATGATAGACGATGATATTCCGGCAGTGTGCGTTGGTGCCACGAACGCCACTTTAATTCAAATTGATGATGTATGCAAGCGTACGACAAAATAATTGTATGTCCATTGAAAATCAACAGATATTGTTTGGAAGTTTTGTAACAAATCGACAAAATAAATAGATCAAGCCAATTGACTGACTTAATACATAAAGCAGATATCGAAATCAAACATTGTATAGGGAAAAAACTACTAAAACAACTTAGTTAAAATCGTTCATCTTCATGGCATTACCCTCTTCCTCGCGGACACCGGCTTTGGCTTGAGCACACAAATCAACTAGCAGTTCAAGCAATGCCCGATGCCTCTCTTGAGTTTTTTTCAAAGCATCGAGTGAGTCTAATGCGACTCCACGGTGCCCTAATGATGAAGCGAAAAGTGTACCGCTTTTAAGGGGTCATTTAAGCCCTAAATCGTATTTATTTGATCAAATATTGCCCTAAATCGTTCCTTTTGTCATTTTAGGTACTTTTGAGGAGAAATCTGGAAAAGGAGGCATTTTGGACGTTTTTGGAGCATTAAAGTGAAGAAAACGGCAAAGTCTCAAAAATCGGCTAAAAGTTACTCTTGACGGCGTCAAGATTTACTCTAGACGGCGTCATGCTTTGGCAAGAAAAGTTGGACGTGAAATTTACTCATGATAAGCCAGTGAAAATAGCATGTGAATTCTGACGGCGTCACGCTTTAACTTGATCAAGGGCGTCACGGCTTAAATCATAAGGGGACGGCGTCACGTTCATGGTTCGACGGCGTCAAGCCTTGATAAGCCAGAATGGATTTTTGAAGAGCTAAAGAGGGACGGCGTCAAGAAGGTCATCCGGGAACCCTAGAAGCGGCGAGGTGACGGCGTCACACTCCATAAGGTGACGCCGTCAGATCCAAAAATCTATATATAGTTTTCTAATCTTTTGTCATTAGGGAGAGCTTAGTGTGTGGAATTTTGGGAGAAAACCCTAAGACGATTTTAGCATCTTTTTCAGGGCTTTTTGCCTTGAGATCTTCCATGTTTCATTGAAAGATAAGTTATCAATTAATCATTCAATATGTCTATGTGTTGTTTGATTCTATCTTATTCTTGTCTTTTGTTTAACATGTTAGGCTAAATTTATCTTGTGCTTGCTTAGATCTAATGAAACTTAGCTATTGATTATTGGTTGTTAGTGTGTTGTTAGTTGTATTGGATGATTGTTTTTCTATGTTAGGCTTAAGAAAACTGGCTAACTTCCTATTCGGTAACTTGCTTGAACGTCTTAAGAAACATGAACCAAACGCGTACTAAAGGTTTTTATGGTTGTATTTAATGCACAAGCGAATTCTAGTGATCCCATGTTAGGAGCTTCCTAGCCGGCTCGACATAGGAGTGAAGTAGGAGCTTGTAGAGTTGGGGAAGTAAGTACGCCACCCCACGAATGGTATTAAGGAATACACCCGTCATCCACGCGACTAATACACACTAATTAACCGGTAAAAGATAGTTAGGGAGTAAGGAAATCTAAGTAAACACATTTCTCTACACATAAGTTTCTCACCACTTTTCATTTTTGTTATTTTATTTTATTTGCATTCGTAGTAATTTGGGTTAGTTGACTAGCAACTAATTCCGCCCACTCCTTCAAACCCGAGATTTTACTTGCTTTCATAAAATTATAAAAACATAAAAAAGAATCTTCCTCAACCCTTAGACCTAATTAGAGTAGCCTTTCATACCTAACGAACACTATTCCCTGTGGAGAACGATCAATCCCCCGTACTTACCACTACACTATACTACATCGGTCAGGTACACTGCCTGGTGGGGTTGTAAGCCTCTTGAGATCCCTCGAGAGGTAAAACCTGTTGTAAGGTTACAAAACCACGCAATCAAGTTTTTGGCGCCGCTGCCGGGGAATAGTTATTGTTTAGGTCGAATTTTTATTTCTATTAGGTCTACTCACTAGATTCCCTTCTAGTGAGATTTTTATTTTATTTTTCTAGATTTTCTTTAGTCTATCTATTTTCTTCGTGTCTTTGTTCGTAACCATACCATCCGACATCATGGAAGATGGTAATATCCTTAACCCCCACAACCCACCACCACAACAACCACAACCACCTCCTAGAGCCCGTACTTTAGGAGAGTATTCCCGTCCTAGCCACCATGGCTATCGAAACACCATTGAGCTCACTCAAGGAGCCAATATCACACCCTTGCGATCCGACACCATCCGGTTGGTGCAAAGCGGATGCGCATTCCATGGACTTCGTTCTGAAGATCCTAATCAACATCTCAAGGACTTTCTTAAAATTGTTGATTCTATAGACCTTGATGTTGCCACTCGAGAGACGACCCGATTGCGTCTCTTTCAATTCTCTCTGCGGGACCAAGCTAGTCAGTGGCTAGAACGTCAACCCGCAGGATCCATCACCTCTTGGGATGATCTCACCACTCGTTTCCTTGCTCAGTTTTTCCCACCGGGAAGAACTACCAAGCTAAGGAATGATATCTTGATGTTCCAACAATGTCAAGGCGAAACTCTCTACGAGGCATGGACTCGATTCAAGGACTTACTCCAAAAAGTCCCCCACCATGGCATAGAACTTTGGCTCCAAGTCCAAATCTTCTATGACCATATCAATCTCTCCACGAGGCAAACCATTGACCAATCGGCTGGTGGCAAGCTACGTGATCTAAGTGCAGAACAATCATGGGCTCTCCTAGAGGATCTTGCTCTTTATGACAACGAAAGTTGGAGTGACCCCCGTGATTTGAATAAAACGGTCAAGGCAATATCTTTGCCCTCGAACAATTCAAGCACTTCCGACCGTAGGATCATAGAACTTGAAGACCAAGTCAAGTTTCTCATGAAATCTTACGAGGCTCCTAAACCTTCAAGCCAAGTGAACAAAATCACTTCTTCGTGTAAATTATGTAGTGGTCCCCACGACACTCATGACTGCATGGAACTTCCCAAACAGGCTTTCAAAGAATTCGCATCCTCGCGAATCGATAAGGCGGGAGATAAGTGGCTCGCCACTAATTATGGGCCCAAAAATTCCGAAGATGGGTATGAGGCATGGAAGAATAAGCCAAATTTTAGTTGGAACCAAACTCGTAGCATATCATTCAATGACTCTACCCCGCTCACCTGGTCTGAACATTATCCTCAGCGACACACGCATAAACAACAAAATCGCGAGGAATCACTGCAAAAATTCATTCTCTCTCAAGAAACACAGCTTTCCAAACTTGAGAATCAATTCAGACAACAGCAAGTTGATATGAACAACAAGGTTGATAACCTGTTAAAGGTTATCAATGATCGCCTTGCTGGCGAGTCAACTTGTGAGTTGGCACGAGTTAATGAGATCAAATCTGTTACAGTAACCCACCAAACACCCCCTCCTGTAAAAATCAAGCACCCTAGTAAACTCTTCAAATACATATCACAAAACGAAAAAAAAACAGGAGATACTCATACCCCTTCGAAACCTCTCCACTTCGTGAACACCATTACAACAATACCTGTTCCTAAACCAAATTTGGACCAACAGACAGCCAAGAATGTGGACAATGAAATGGAGGGTGAAGTTCCCGAAAAGAAACCCGAGGCGCCCGACGACTATCTAGACTCACCAAAGAACTCGAGTACAATAGAGGTGAGTGATGAGGAGGGCTCGGAAGAGAAATCCGAAAGACCTCATGGGCTCGCAGGACTGCTAGACCGCCCCCTGGTAGAGGAACTTGAGAGGGGCACGGCAAGGTCGCCTATGGGATTCGGAGAGAGAATAGAGGATGGCGCTCCTAGGGTCTTTAAGATTTCTTGCACCACTAGGAAAAAGTTTATAAAAGATGCCTACATAAACCCCAACTCTTCTATAAGCGCAATATCCCTTTCTCTATATAATGAAGCCTTCACTGAACAAGTCAAATATGAAGGGTCTAATATCATCGGGGTAATAAGGAGGGTACCAATTGTGATAGAAAAGTTCCTCTTTCATATCGAGTTAACTGTAATTAATAGCATGAATTCTATCATCAGCCCATCCTTAACTGGCCTTGTTCTAGGCAAACCATTCATAAAAGCAACGGGAGTGATACTCGATGAGGATGATAGGAGTGCATTATTTACCGATGGTGTCAGGAAAGTGATTTTTCGGGATGGCTGTGAAGAAGTGTATGAGTATCAACCATCAGCAAGTGGCAACACATGGGGGTTACACGGTAGAAGGCCTGGCCGAATTAAGCAACATGATCCAAATAATCTCAAAATACCTTGCATGATTGGTCACCAGCAATTTTATAATGTTTACATTGACACATGTTTACCCAAAAATGTGATGTCCTTGTTTCATTATAACAACATTTGCAGATGGGGGATGATTCATAAAGGGAAGGACGACATCGGCATAGATGATGATATACAGGTGTTTGTAGGAAATATGACATTCACTATGAGCTTCGCAATCGTCGATAATATCGAAGAGTACATCGATCCCAGGTTATCACAAGTTGTTTTTGGGGCACCTTTTTGCCAGGCCACAAGCTTGGTTGTGGACGAGCTCAATGGGATCATGACTTTCACCGATGGGATTAGGGAAATCTCATACCAAACGCCTTACAAGATGAGAGAATTCAAGGAGATTGATTATAAAGGGCTCGATGGGTTAAGTTCCCAACTCGTGTTATGTGATGATGATGTGAGAAGGGGATGTAAGGACACTTTTGACCTGTCAAGCGGATTCTTTAAGCACGATAAGGAACTTAGTTCTAAATACCGAAACAATCCTTTTGATCACGTGGACCCGAAATACCTTTACTATGAAAGTGATTCTAATAGAGGATCAAAAGAGAATGGCCTAGGAACCGTGACCGATGATGGAGTCACGTAATGTATGTGACTTAGAGTCTAGCTACAAGACTCGTTAATAAAGAAAAGCGCTTCTTGGGAGGCAACCCAAGCTTTATTTGTTTTATTTGCTTTGTGTGTTAATTTATTTGTTTGTTTGATTTTATTTCCCGTATGTGTGTTTAATTTTTATTATTATTGATTCATGTTCAAAACTAAATTGTGAAAATGCTTTATGTTGTTTTTAACTTCGTCTTAACTACATATAAAGGTATTGTGCAAAAGATAAGTGTAAGGGAAATCTAAATCGGTTTATTAGAACACAAATTAACATGAATCGTAATAATAATAAATTAGCATACATATTAGTGTTTGTTTGAGTCAAATGCTTGTATCGAGTCATAAGGATGTTTTGCAGGATTTCCAGGAAGTAAGGTAAAGGTTTTTTCCAGAAATTTTCCGGAAACTAAAAATGAAAATTTTTGTCAGGTCATTTCTGACGGCGTCAGGGGTTATAACCTGACGGCGTCAGATTTAATTTCCAGAAATTTTTGAAAGTTTTGTTTTCATAAAAAGTTTTATTAAAATCTCCAACTTATAATCTCCAGGAATCTGCAAAATTATCATTCCACAAGCATTATATCCTTATATATAGATTTTTCCCGCCGATGTTATGCAGGTTTTCGTGTTTGTTTTCTCAGGTTTAACAGGTTATTTTGGACAAGGAGATGTTTTTGGAATCAAGCTTATGGCGATGCATTAGTCATGGAGCTTCAACATTCTCTTTGGAGGAAGATTTAACCGTGTAATTTCATTATCCACCGAGCGAATCAGGGGAGTATTTGATTTCATTCTTTTACTTTTTGCTTTTACATCTTATTATTTGAACATTGGGGACAATGTTCATCTTAAGTGTAAGGGGAGGGTAAAAGTACGATTTTAGAGAATACAATTACGCTTGATTTTTGTTTGTTTGATGGTAGATGTGTAATAAAACTGAGAGAAATACTTGTTAAGGTAATTTTAGTGCCAAATTTAAAATTTTTTACAACATATAGGAGTGAAACTTTGGTCTTAATGAGCGTCTCACGGATAGGAGTTATATGACTAGCACAAAAACCGTACCACTAAAAAATTTTCCACCCCCAAATATGTGAGGTTCGCCCCTAGAATTGGTAGGAAAAGCATTTATGCTATGATGTGTGTACCGGTAGCACTTAGATTCTAGAACTTGCGTTAGGACCATTCCAAGGCCACAAGTGAGACTACATTCGTGTAGTTAGATTTACTACATGATAAGAGGCATTAGGATTAACCCATTGTTTTACACCTGTATTTTTGTTATAATTACTTTGGCTACATTGGTCAAGTAATTCTCCCACACCCTTTGCGTTGTACTCATTTTTAGTACACGATACCCCTAGTACACCCCTCAGAGCCTATCTTTTCGTTTCGACCTTTAAGCATTTTACTTAAAGGAAGAATTTGTTACACCCCACTAAAATGTACACCCAAATCGCCTTAGCCTACCTTGTATGCACTCATCTTTAGTGCATTATTGTTACAACATTTGTTTAAACCCAAGTTAATTATCTAATTGATTACATGGTTGCTAAGTCGAGTCATATCCTTGTACATATTGTTTTGGGACGATTGGGACTCATGGGTAAAGTACTAGTGTAATGGAGTAATGGGGAAGAACATCATTTATTACCCCCATATGTGCTAAATATTTTAAAAGTACTCCAAGTTTTTCAATTATCTTAATTCGAGTCATTAGATTAGTATTTGTAAAGTTATGTAAAAATTCAAGTGTAAGGGGGATGCAATGCCCCTATGATGTATTATTTTGGATGGTAGGGTAAAAGTGTATGCAAAAAAAAAAAAAAAAAAAAAAAAAAAAAAAAAAAAATCAAGAAAAATACAAAAAAAAATGAGAAAAAGAAAAATAGAAAAAACATACGGACTACCATCCCGTTTTATTTTATGTTTATTTTATGTTTTTGTTATTTTATCATTAGCTTAAGATCGAGTCTAGTCTTGGCTTAGCAACATTGTATAGTACATGTAATTGATCAAGATTTTTAACTCGCCACCAGTAAAATATCCTTTATCCAACAAAACCGTGTTTTCCTTTTCCCTACACCTAAAGTTATAACCCATTTAAAAGCCCTCTTTGATAGTTTATCTTAGGTGCTTACGCCTAGTGGAGGAGGTTTTCGATCCTTTCCCAAGCCTATGGTAATCTATTTGCTATGACAGGTAGTGAGAGATATTTTCCGTTTTCATTTATGAGATTTATTTTGATGACACTTGAGAGATGTGAGTATCTAAACACTACTTGTGAGGTGCTAGTTTATAATCTCCGTGCTTATTATGATTGAAGTGGAACGATTATTTGTTGTAATTACTTTTATGTTAGCATTAAATGACCCCTAGCTTGTATTTTGATTAGAATAAAAGCGCATTTGCTTGAGGACAAGCAAATCTCAAGTGTAAGGGTATTTGATGAAGCGAAAAGTGTACCGCTTTTAAGGGGTCATTTAAGCCCTAAATCGTATTTATTTGATCAAATATTGCCCTAAATCGTTCCTTTTGTCATTTTAGGTACTTTTGAGAGAAAATCTGGAAAAGGAGGCATTTTGGACGTTTTTGGAGCATTAAAGTGAAGAAAACGGCAAAGTCTCAAAAATCGGCTAAAAGTTACTCTTGACGGCGTCAAGATTTACTCTAGACGGCGTCATGCTTTGGCAAGAAAAGTTGGACGTGAAATTTACTCATGATAAGCCAGTGAAAATAGCATGTGAATTCTGACGGCGTCACGCTTTAACTTGATCAAGGGCGTCACGGCTTAAATCATAAGGGGACGGCGTCACGTTCATGGTTCGACGGCGTCAAGCCTTGATAAGCCAGAATGGATTTTTGAAGAGCTAAAGAGGGACGGCGTCAAGAAGGTCATCCGGGAACCCTAGAAGCGGCGAGGTGACGGCGTCACACTCCATAAGGTGACGCCGTCAGATCCAAAAATCTATATATAGTTTTCTAATCTTTTGTCATTAGGGAGAGCTTAGTGTGTGGAATTTTGGGAGAAAACCCTAAGACGATTTTAGCATCTTTTTCAGGGCTTTTTGCCTTGAGATCTTCCATGTTTCATTGAAAGATAAGTTATCAATTAATCATTCAATATGTCTATGTGTTGTTTGATTCTATCTTATTCTTGTCTTTTGTTTAACATGTTAGGCTAAATTTATCTTGTGCTTGCTTAGATCTAATGAAACTTAGCTATTGATTATTGGTTGTTAGTGTGTTGTTAGTTGTATTGGATGATTGTTTTTCTATGTTAGGCTTAAGAAAACTGGCTAACTTCCTATTCGGTAACTTGCTTGAACGTCTTAAGAAACATGAACCAAACGCGTACTAAAGGTTTTTATGGTTGTATTTAATGCACAAGCGAATTCTAGTGATCCCATGTTAGGAGCTTCCTAGCCGGCTCGACATAGGAGTGAAGTAGGAGCTTGTAGAGTTGGGGAAGTAAGTACGCCACCCCACGAATGGTATTAAGGAATACACCCGTCATCCACGCGACTAATACACACTAATTAACCGGTAAAAGATAGTTAGGGAGTAAGGAAATCTAAGTAAACACATTTCTCTACACATAAGTTTCTCACCACTTTTCATTTTTGTTATTTTATTTTATTTGCATTCGTAGTAATTTGGGTTAGTTGACTAGCAACTAATTCCGCCCACTCCTTCAAACCCGAGATTTTACTTGCTTTCATAAAATTATAAAAACATAAAAAAGAATCTTCCTCAACCCTTAGACCTAATTAGAGTAGCCTTTCATACCTAACGAACACTATTCCCTGTGGAGAACGATCAATCCCCCGTACTTACCACTACACTATACTACATCGGTCAGGTACACTCCCTGGTGGGGTTGTAAGCCTCTTGAGATCCCTCGAGAGGTAAAACCTGTTGTAAGGTTACAAAACCACGCAATCATCGAGTGAGTCTAATGCGACTCCACGGTGCCCTAATGCTTCCATGTCAGCTATCATCACGCGGTTCTTCGCCATAACTCTCCTGAGATGCTCACAACAAGCGTGTATCAATTTTGCACAGAACGAGTCTTCATGTGACTGCTGCACAAACCACACGCGCATACAATCATGCAGTTTGGACGAGCCAGAAATTTTCATCAGATCATCTAAAATTTGGAATTGTGCCATTGGAAACATTATGCCAGTTGATCGGCATCTTTCATTATATATTATTGTATTTAAATTGTAGAAGTATCTAAATATATTTTAACTTTGTCAATTATCTTATACCCTACATATATGATATGCTTAAATAATTTCCAAAGATAAGTTTATACTGAAAACACATTGATAAAATTGCTACTTTATAGTAATAGATATATATGGCATATCAAACTTTGTTTAAATTTAAAAGATATTGATTATAGATTATATATTTTTTTTCAAGTTAAATATTTTCAATATCTTTCCACAACCATTTGATACTGTGAACAGTTCAAACGAGTTTACAGTATAATTGATTTATTGGCATCATGGCAACTATATCAAATGATTTAGCAATTCGACCAACAGGAAAACCAAAACGAAAGGCGCAACAAACAAATGTAAGCAGAGGACGACCACCAATATATCCAATGGCAATGGGTAATTCAGTTAGTTACAACTACACATCATTATATTTATATACTCTGTATATGTTCGATGACAAATATTTTATTGTGTTAACTCAACTTCAATTTACGACAGGTACCAATAGTTTCAGCACACGGTCAACATGCGCGCCTTTTTCAAACAATGTCAACAACATCTTAACGCATATGCCAGTAACATGCGTACCAGATGTGAAAAATAAAAAGACAACGATACAAAATATTTGTTAATTATTTGTTGATGGAATAATAACTATGTTATATGTTTTGGTTCAGTTTGTTGTTTATGTGCCTGATGTTGTTTTGGGCTGTGAAAGCGTGTGAGTTGGCCGTATGTTGATATCATGAGGATCTGCTGTAAATTGAATTTGCATTAACGTTATCAAATAATTATCATTGTACTATAATTCAGCATCTAAATATCATGTTTTGTAGTTTCAACTAACATTCATGATGCAATTTGACACAGATAATAATGATCTCAGTCTACGGCCAACTCGCATGCCTTCTCAAATAAAAAAAAAAAAACATCTGAATGCATAGGCCGACCACCGATATACCCAAACGAAGCAGGTCATTTAATTAACTGAAACTATCCAACATGATATTTACACACTATATTTGCTTGCAATGAAAACTATTTGATCATGTTAATACAACTTCATTTTACAACAGCTCCTACCGATATAAGCATACGGCCAACTCGCACGATTTCACAACCCAAAACAACAACAGCCACAGAAACCACAAAAAGACCGAGGGGACGTCCATTCAAAGATCTAACCAAAACACGTAATAATGTTACAATTCCTCCAGCAAATAATTAACAGTTATTTCCGCTTCGTATTTTTGTTTATTCGTTTTTTTTACAGCCATGCCTAAAGAGCCTACCTATCTTGGAACTATTCAACCTGGTGTACACATTGCAAAACGCAAATCACAGAGACTACATGATAAAATGAAAGCACCCGTGCAAAAAATACCAAGACGGGAGGGTTTAAATACCACATCTTCTGCAAACAATCAAGAAGCACATAAAAACAATTTTAAAGGCATATCTAATGGTAAAGCCATTAGACAAATCCGTATAAAAAAACACCATTCAGTACCAAAAAAATATATAAGTTTTATTTTATTTATTTTTTCATTTTTTTAAAAATAATAATTAATTTAATTCATTATACATTTACAGATTATTTTGACCATGGAGATCCTATTTACACATGTCAATCGTGCGATGCATTACTGTGGCATGCTGAGGCTATGGTAGGATCAACGTCTTCAAACGAAGATACTTACTCTATATGTTGTGCAAAAGGAAAAGTGAAATTAAGAAATGAAGTTAAGAATCCACCTGAATTGTTGAGACAGCTTATGGATGGTGAACATCCAAAAAGCAAGGATTTTGTTGATAATATCAGACGATATAATTCGATGTTTTCATTCACATCCATGGGTGCAAGACAGGACACATCTGTTAATCAAGGATATGGAGCATATTGTTACAGGATACAAGGTGAAAATTATCATAGAATGGGGAGTCTGTTACCAGAGGGCAACAAACCTCCTGTTTTTGCACAATTATATATTTACGATTCAAAAAATGAAATACAGAATAGAATTAATTGTGTCAGGTATGATAACGTTGATTATTTTTTCATTTTGTACATGTCGTTTATATATTACTTGCATAAACAACAACATACTAATATAACTATATTCATTTCATACAGTACCATCGACAGCACATCGAAATCAACCAACTATAACATAGACCACCAGCTGACTGTAGATTTACGGGACATGCTGGATACAATCAATCCATTAGTTGGTCAGTTCAGAATGGCTGGGGAACGATTAGTCAGGAAAAGTGACGAAAACAAATTCAAATTACGCCTTATCGGTACACGAGAACGAGATGGTAGAAATTATAACCTACCCACAGCTGATGAAATTGGAGGACTCATAGTTGGGGACTTTGACGCTACAACACACAAAAGAGACATTATTTTGCACTTACAAGAAGGAGGGCTTAGAAGAATTAGTGAGTTGCACCCGTCATACCTGGCATTACAGTACCCATTGTTGTTCCCATATGCAGAAGATGGTTACTGGACAGACATATATCATGTAGGCATTACTGATTACACACCAACAAACAAAAAAACTCGCGTAACAATGAGGGAGTATTTTGCATATCGGCTACAAGAAAGGGCAGGAGTTTTCTCGATGATACTCAATGCAAGGAGGTTATGCCAACAATTTATTGTTGACGCTTACACTATGATAGAATCTGAAAGGATGTCGTTTGTTAAAAATCAACAGAAGGATCTGAGGAGTGAAACATATTCTAAACTTGCAAAATTGGCAGAGCAAGAAGATTCTGGGGTGACATTACGTGGGAAAAAGGTTATATTACCATCGTCATTTACTGGGAGCCCAAGATATATGATGCAAAACTATTTAGATGCAATGACAATATGCAAGGTTTACGGATATCCTGACCTGTTTATCACATTCACATGCAATCCAAATTGGCCAGAAATTGCACGGTTTGTCGCAGATAAGGGGTTGAAGTCTGAGGATAGGCCTGATGCAATAGTCAGGGTATTTAAACAAAAGTTGGACAGGCTAATGAGAGATTTTAAAGACCGCCATTTTTTTGGACATTTAAAAGCAGGTATTATCATATTTCTATTATAAAAATGTAGAGTAACTGCGTCAATTATCATTGATTATATACATTACTTAACATTATCATCTTGATGCAGCTGTTTATACTGTTGAATTCCAGAAAAGAGGTCTACCACATGCTCATATATTGCTTTTCTTGGAAGAAAAAGATAAAATCAAGACAACAAGCCAAATTGATCAATTTATTTCAGCGGAGATACCGGATAAAAATGAAGACCCGGAACTGTATGAAATTGTTACTGATCATATGATGCATGGGCCATGTGGCCCCCAACGGCCAACTTGCCCCTGTACCGTAAAAAATAAGTGCACAAAGAAATTCCCTAAGGAATTTAACGATTCGACAGTCATAGATGACAATGGATACGCACTTTATAAAAGGAGGAACGATGGATGTACAGTAACAAAGAGCGGGTCAGAATTACACAACGGATACGTGGTACCTTACAATCCAGCGTTGTTGAGACGCTACCAATCACATATTAATGTGGAGTGGTGCAATCAGGCGACGTCCATAAAATATCTTTTCAAGTATATAAACAAGGGTCCAGATAGGGCCACGGCGGCCGTAGAAGACCAAGATGTAGATGAAGTCAAGGACTATTACGATTGTCGCTATCTTTCAGCGTGTGAGGCGGCATGGAGGATTTACAAATTTGACATCCACTACAGATTTCCTCCCGTTGAACGCTTGCCGTTTCATTTGGAAGGCGAACAGTCGGTTATATTTGATGCTTCAGAAAGCATTGACTGTACTTTGGATAAAGCATCCGTAAATGATACGAAATTTGTCCAATGGATGAAAACAAATAAGACGGATCAAGAAGCGAGAAGCCTACTTTACCACGAGTTTCCACAACACTATGTATGGAAACAAGAAGAGAAAATTTGGGTAAAAAGACAGAAAGGCACATGCATTGGACGCGTACATCACGTGTCGCCGTCAACCGGGGAGCTGTTTTATTTACGAGTCTTGATTAACAAAGTCCCAGGCGCACAAGATTGGGTTGACTTTAGAAAATTCGAAAATGTTACGTACAATACCTACATGGAGGCTTGCCAAGCGCGGGGTCTATTGGAAGATGACAAAGAATATATTGATGGGTTGTTAGAAGCCAGTCTATGGGGGTCCGGAAACTACCTGCGTAAGTTTTATGTCATACTAATCCTGACAGATTGCATGTCTCGACCAGAGTTTGTTTATGAAAAAACATGGGAAGTAATGGCTACTGACGTGTTACATGCAGAACGAATAAAAAGGAATGATCCAGGTATGATACTTTTAATGTAAAATATTAAATTGAAAACAACATATCTCCATGATTTATAAAAAATACGCTCACTATTTGTTATCTAAAAACAATGTAATTCAACATAACTACTAATAAGCAGGACATTATATTAGACCACAAACTCTGTCTATAAGTCTACAGATTATATCCATAATCAAAGGAAACTACCACTACCGTGTCCACATTACGCAACAAATACTTATCATAACATATGGTCGCCATAACCAAATTAAAAGTTTATGTACCCAGAAAAACATACCAAAAGCAGCATCAGCAAACATGAAACACTGGAATCTTTGTTTCATTTTCCCCATATAGAACATAGCTTTGTCGTCCATAACATTTTTGACATTCATGAAACCATTCAGGGAGTGTCTACAACATAACCATAATACAATTAGACTTATGTATTAACAAATATTGGAGAAACAAAGCACAAAATTAAATTAAGCATTCTACTATGTACACAATAACCACAAATTATTACACACCTGATTTTTCCGATAACAGTAATCAACCTTCATCAAAAACTGATAAGCCATGTCTCAGAAAATGAAAAAATCGTTAAAGATGATAGTCAAAACAGTAAACTAAATAGCCACAATGATAACCTATAAAATACGTCTAAGATATTAAACATGCATTTGATATATATATGTTTCATAAAATGAAACTAAAAAAAATAAAATTTATTTTTGCAGATTTGGAACTTTCGGACGAACAAAGAAAGAATATATGCCTTACATATATTGAGCACATGCTTCTTTGTAACAATAAAAGTTTAAGGAGTATCCTAAACATGCCTTTGCCAAACGAAATGTTTTCTATGGCGAATTACAACAGACTGATAGCAGAAGAGTTAAGATACAACCCAGAAGAATTACAAGAACAACACGATAAACTCTTTGGTACATTGACCGTCGAGCAAAAAAATATATATAATACTTTAATGGATGCTGTTAATGGCCAAACGGGTGGTATGTTCTTTGTATATGGATATGGAGGCACGGGTAAAACTTATCTTTACAAAACATTATCCGCTGCAATCAGATCACAAGGCTATATAGTATTAAATGTCGCGTCAAGTGGTATAGCCGCACTTTTATTAGAAGGAGGGAGAACTGCACATTCTCGATTTGCAATTCCCATCAATGTGGTCGATGATTCTATGTGCCATATCCCAGCAGATAGTGAACTGGCCGAATTGATAAGGGAGTGCAAACTAATCATATGGGATGAAGCTCCAATGACACATAGACATTGCTACGAAGCGTTCGATAGGACACTGAGAGACATATGTAGGACACATCATTCAACCCCAATGGATCAAATATTCGGAGGAAAAGTAGTTTTGTTTGGGGGTGACTTTCGACAAATTCTTCCGGTCATCACAGGTGGTTCACGACACAATGTTGTACACTCGGCAATAAATTCTTCATATCTATGGGACCATTGTACAGTGTTACACTTGACTATCAACATGAGACTTGGAGCAGGTACAAATCAATCCGAACGTAAAGAAATACAAGACTTTGCGGACTGGATATTATCAATTGGCAATGGAACGATCGGAGGTAAAAACGATGGAGAGGCAAATGTTGAATTCACGAACGATATGTTGATTCCTGACTCTGAAGATCATGTTGGTGCAATAATAGAAGAGACTTACCCGCATGTGGTCAAAAACCTCTATAACCCGACCTTTTTCCAGGAAAGGGCCATACTGGCGCCTACACATGAACTTGTGGATATGATCAATGACAGGATGCTTACGCTACTTGAAGGAGATCAAAAAACATATCTAAGTTCTGATTCAATTGGTATTGTTGATGAAGACTCCACTTTCAATCAGGACTTATACACATGTGACTTTCTCAACAGCATTAAAATATCTGGACTTCCACGTCATTCATTGACACTGAAAATAGGTACACCTGTTATGTGCATGCGAAACATTGATCAAATAGCTGGATTGTGCAATGGAACCAGGCTCCAAGTTCGAAGGCTTGGTACTAATATAATTGAGGCTAAAATAATATCGGGCGGAAGTGTTGGTACTGTTTGCGCTATACCACGTATGGTTTTAAGTCCTTCGGATACCAAAATGCCTTTTAAATTTAATCGAAGACAATTCCCGGTATCACCGTGCTTCGCAATGACAATTAATAAAAGCCAAGGCCAAACGTTGACACATGTAGGACTATTTCTCCAGCGTCCTGTTTTCTCGCACGGCCAGCTTTATGTAGCAGTGTCTCGAGTGAAGAACAAGAAAGGTTTGAAAGTCCTTTGTTGTGACGAGGATGGGAAATACACAAAATCAACGACAAATGTTGTGTATAAAGAAGCATTGTTTCGAATTTAAAAGGTATTTCAACCTTTGAATCACATTAAATTTGTGTTTTTACTTACAGCTTATGAGTTAGACATGTATAGTTCCACTCAAGTATCATAATAATATCAAACACAAAATATAACAGTACATAACCTGTTTCAAAAATGACGCATTCATTTTCCAGAACAAAATTTTCCATAATAAGCATGAGGAATGGTTGTTAAACCTACTACTACATTTAAGAAACATTAAACAACACAGTGGCATTTTTAAGCCATGATCTAACTAAAACCCCCCAATTACCAACAATTAAGATGTTTCAAAACAAATAAAATTTACCTTCGTCCACAGTAACTCAAGACATAATTCAGTTGCCTTCGTACTTTGTCTCGATTCCTTTACATTTCCTTGCTTCTGATCCACTCGGTTCTTCTTCACATGAACATGAAGCATTTTGTAAAATATCTCTTTCCTCAAGCATATTTGCTCGCATGAAATAAGATAAAGTGCTTCATATTCATGTGAACAAGAAAGGAGCAAATGTTGCCGACATATGTGAGTTTTGGTGTGTATACGTTGAATTTGGTGGTTGGTGTAAGTAAGTAGAAAGATACCTGATGCAAATGGTACTGTCAGTGTCAATGATGTAATAGGACATGATACTGCCAGTGTTGAAGGTTAAAAATCAGATTCATTTAAACTCTGATGGGACAGAACATTGTACTGCCATTCTTACTGATGTAACGGAACATCGTACTGCCAGTGTTCAAGGTGCTCTAATAAACGAGATTTCATCCCTAAAATTACACATAAAATAATTACTTAAGTTAATTATAACATACAATTAAACACAAAAAACAAAACATGCGATTGCAAAATATTAGCTTAAATATACAGATAAATATAATACAATTAGTCAATCAAAATATTCAAGATTTCATCATTTCAATACGAAAATCAGGTAACAAAGGTTAGCAAAACACGAACAAAACTATTAGATCAAGAATATGTAATTCACCTTTTGTTGATCTGGGCAAAAATAATTTGAGCAGTGAGATGTTGGTGTTTTCGATAATGTGATGATACTTTGTGTGAATAGCAGTTATGAGTAATTATAACTGATAAGATAGCGAGCCTATATGAATAGCCTATTAATGAGTATCCTACACAACTTGCATGTTCTACAAAGATTTTTCTTTTAATAATTTACAATCAGAATTTCATGTCATAAAATAATACTAATAAAAATAAAAATAAAAATCCATCATATTATTTACATCAAAACATACTTGCATAATACAATACATGAATGCAATTGGTAACTCACAATATAAGATCAATAATGTAGACTCACGTTTTCTTTATCCAGACACGCATTTTTTTTTAAAATATTTTTGTCTATTAAATTTAATAATAATAATTATTCTCTTGAAAATGATGAAATAAAATAACTTTCTCACATCAAAATGTATAAGCAATGTTATTTAATGTGTTAACATGTAAATGACTATTGTGTGCGAATATGAAAGAGGAAAATATTGACAATAAAAAACAATCTAACGCGCGTTCTATTGCTTTTGTATAAAAGTAGTCATATTTTATTATGTTGAATGTAACGAAATTAAGGCATGATTTAAAATTCATTACAACCATCCAGTCTAAAATTACAAGTCATGCCCGCCCATTGGGCGGGCTTTGAAGTCTAGTTATATATATATATATATATATATATATATATAGTGAGACTTTCTTGTGAGAACCATATTATCTGCGAGAACTGACAAAACCATCAAAAACATACATGCACGCCTTCAATAATTGTATTTTTGCACATATGTTCTAAAAACAACATATATGTTTTAAAAAAAACATGGTTGTTCTAAAGTATCTGATAAGAAATTGGAAATACAAAATTTTTCTTTGAAGGTGTGCATGTATGTTCTTATAAGGCGTGCAATGACAATATTGCGGCCGTGTGTAAGGTTTTTGTGAAAAAATAGGATGAGTTCATGATGATATTGAAGAACATAGGTGGATACTTACGATTATTGATGATTTGCATGTATTTTTATTTTATTTTAAAAGGCGTGCATGTATGTTTTTGGTGGTTCTGTCAGTTCTCGTAGATAAGATGGTTCTCGCAAGAAAGTCTCCCTATATATATATATATATATATATATATATATATATATATATATATATATATATATATATATATATATATATATACTAATATTACCTTCTTTATGTTTCTGCGATCTGTGGATCTGATCAATTTTCTTTCTTGATTAACGTACGCCGTTCCTTGTGTTGGATCGTTAATATATTTTTTTTCCGGAATGATCGATATATTTTTTTTGGGTGTGGGTGTGTTTTCTTATTTGTGTGTATGTCGGTGTGTATTGTTGTGGTATTTATGTTTTTTGTGATAGAGAAGATGAATGAGAGGTGTGGATGAGGTGAGGAAGAAGCGTCTAGAATTTGGGGGGAAACAATATGTGTTGCGTACAATTGTTTGGAGCAAGTTACTGTGCGAACCACTGTTTGAAACACTGTTTCGCACAATCTTTTGAAGCAGCCCAACTCCTGCCTTAGTATATATAGTAACGAGCCCCTACTAGGCCACTATGTGCGTCGAACCGCCGCGTTGCGGCGGGGCGACGAAGTGTTTGCTATGTTTGTCGGTTGTTCTGCTGTGTTATACAATGAATCTTTGCTTTTCAATTTTTATTACCTAAGTCAAACAACATATACAAATGTAAGTAATCGGAATGGTGGTTGCAGTTCTCAACATTTTCACAAGGTGCATTTTCTGCAGGAAGGAAAGTCATTTTCTGCAGGAATGAAAGTCTTAAGCAGATCATAGCTAAAAAAACTGATGCTCTTGTATTGAGGTTTCTGCTGTAGCTGCATGAATCAAAGCGAGAGGTTCATTAGCAAAGGATAAAGAAATGGTAGATAAGATATACTGTTAACATTTGGCTGTTTATTTCTGGCCACTTTTAAAACCCTCAGTTCAATTATATGGTTTAGCAGAAAAAGGCAAGGTAGAATAAATTAGTTTATAATATGTGGCTGGTAAGTTTGGATACCTGTCAAGATTTTGGCATTTGTAAAAAAGCCTGTGAGCATAAGTACAAAACCTGCAAAACAGTAATGTCCAATTATGTTTGAGTAGATAGATGTGGGCAGTGTGCATTATAGATATGGGCATTTTGTTTTTTTTTGCTTTTAGAAGACAATCTTGTGACTATCTTTTTTGGATTTGGTTTTCCTATTTAAGTGTGTAGGAAAATCAAGAAAAGAAAATGTCTAGGCATCCTAAGTGTGATCAGCTAAGAGTTGAGGCCAATTCTAATAGTTGGTCTGACATATTAGTTTTGTATTGTCGTCAAGCTAGTATCGAGGATGTTCATATGGCACAGCAACTGACTGTCATTTGTGATAGGTTGGCTGGTGTTAACCGTGACAGGGTTACTTTTATTCAAGAGCTTGAAGGTGTTGGAAATACCCATGCTCAGAAAACAGCAGAGTATCTAAGAGAAGTGATAGTAAAAGATGAACAGAAACTCATGCAGATGCGCTTAATAGTAGCTGAATTTGGGCTAAATGCGCGTAACAATGATGTGTTTATTATGAAACTTCAGGGTGTAATGCGTTTCTAAGTGTGTGGCTGCAATTGGAGGACGTTTTATGGTTAATGCTAGTCGATTGTAAGATATGTGTTTCAATAAAGGCTAGTTTCTATGTGAAGGAAATTTATGTTGATTGTAAGATATTTTAGTAAATAAAATTCAGAATTTAAGTTAAGTGATAGTGTGGTACTTACGTTTTTGTTTTTAATCCAAATAGGCTGCTAAGAACACAGGAATCCATACAACCTGTAATTGACTGAAAAACAAAAACATAGTTGATTATTTTTTTGTTTTTAATCCAAATAGGTTGCTAAGAACAGAGGAAAGGTTTATTTTTTTTTTACCTGCCACCCATTGTTGCGAATTTCCAAATGAAGCTCATCACGTAAAAGGACATGCAAGTTGAAATGAGATAATCTCGTAAGCGCTCCAGGCGTGAAAAAAGTAATTATCATATGCACAAATAAGATCGTATACCTTGGTTGATAGGATCCTAAATCTGTGACAATAGATTGCTCTTTCTCTGTATCTGTCACAACGAAAATTTGCAAGAACTTAGTAGATCTTAAGCTATTTGGCTGCAAAATTGTATACTACTATTAATGTAGGCTAGTTCATGATGTTGCTACAGCGCCTGTCAATATTAGCAAATGAAGAATATATGATTTTGTTTATTTTTCCATATTCAAAATTGATTTATTGTATCTACGATGTTAAGCTTTTTTATGTATACTTGTACATGTAATTTTACACAAACTTCTGATTAATAACATGGTTTGATTAAAAAAGGTAGATGGGAAGGGGAAGAGGATGGTGCGAAAAAGTGATTTGGCCCAAAGCACTTATCACAGCACTCTCTTGTAATTGGCATCTATCTTTTATAGTCGCATCATATTTGTGTTTAGAACTTTGTGTGTAGTGACAGGTATAAATATGTAGCGGAAAAAGTAAGTATTGTAGAGACAGTATATCAAATGTTAGTATCAAGAATGAAACAATATCAAATAGTCTTCAATTGCTAATATTGATAGGCACTGTATAACATCATCTGTAGTCCTAGTGGCAACGTTTATGACTAATGTTTAGATCATTTAGATCAGTTGTAGTCTTGACAAGCGAAATTAATGAGCATGGTAAAGGTTAAGTACCTGAATTGGAGTGTGTTCGAACTGGTTTGTATCAGCACAATATTATCGCTGTCGATGTCTATAGCAAGAAAACATGATTAATACCACCTGTGCATTGGCGGCTAACAGCAGTTCTTTGCGTTCTCGCTGCTGACCTAGTACTTGTTACAGGGTTTGTGACCGTTTGAGAAATGGTAGCAGGAGCAGATAACTGCGCATCATTCACTGGTATTAAGAAAAGGAAAATAAGTTAAGTGTCACAGCAGTAATGCAATAAAATATTAAAATGCTACAAATGCAACATACCTTCGATCAGCAGATGCAGTTGAGCATGTGGCTATATGTTCTGGTTTCAGTAAGGCTCAGATATGTACATATATAATCAGCATTAAATGCATGGTGTGGCTGCAACTCAAAGTATGGTTGCCCTGCCAACGAACATGCAGCTGGGAAAATGGAGATGTACAAAGTTATCGTCATTGCCTAAAGAATGTTGCTGCAAACCATTGAGAAACAGGATTATAGTTAGAAGATGTGGTAGGAGCAGGGTCAGATTCAATTGTGAAAAGAGCAACAAACATTACTTACAGATAAAGGCCCCATACAGCAAGAAAACATAATCAATACTATCTGTCCGTTGGCGGTTAACATCAGTTCTTTGTGTTTTGACTGCTCGCCTAGCACTTGTTACAGTATTTGTAACTGTTTGAAAAATGATAGTAGGAGTAGATAATTGTGCATCATTCACTGGTATAAAAAAAAGGAAAATAAGTTAAGCGTCACAGCAGTGGTGAGCAGAATGTTTAAGGAGATTATGCAGTGTGAACAGTAATTGCACTTTAAATTGAGCATATTGATCTAAGTAATACTTATCTTTTGGTCGTAGGCAATATAATATACTGAGAATGTGAGTGTGAACACGTTGATAGGACAAAAATAGTAACAAAATATCAATGATGGATGCAGACACCGTGCAAAATCGGCACCAGTTGTGTTCGGTGTCGGTACATCCATCACTGATATTTTGTCTATTTTTGATATTTAGCTTCTTTTTATGATCTTGTGACTTGAACAGAAGCAAAAAAAGGAATGCAGGTAGCTGGTTTGAGACTCTCTATAGGTCCTTTTGTCGTTTCAAATCTCTTTGCACAATTGGGTGTACCATAGGATCTTAGAATAAACCGTGTATGCTGAAACGAATAGACAGTTTTTAGAATAGAAGCATATAATTACTAAATATACATTGGATAACGAAATGCCACAAATGCAACATACCTTGGATCAGCAGGCGTAGTTGAGCGAGGGGGTATATGTTTTGATGTCAGTAAGGCTCAGATATGCACATATATAATCAGCATTAAATGCACGTTGTGGCTGCAACCAAAAGTGTGGTTGCCCTGCCAACAAACATGCGGCTGGGAAAATTGAGGTGCACAAAGTTATCATCATCGCCTAAAGTATGTGGCTGCAAACCATTGAGAAAAAGGGGTTTTAGAAAGTCAGAAAAAAGAAGAAGCTAAAATAGATAAATGTAATAATGAGAGTGGTTATGCGAACCTGAAGAATAGGAATTGAATGCAACTATGATGGGAATATGGGGATGGTTCAGAACTTATCAAGTCGATTGGGTGACAATATTCTTTTATATATAATGAAGCGTTGAGTTTTGGTACAGTTTTTGTAGCAGCGTTGGGGTCACATTTGGGTCGTGGGCTCTCGTTTTCCCCCTTTCGTTTGTTCCATCGCTTCTTTTAGCCTTTTCAAGACTGCTAATAATGCGGCACCCACGTCATTTATTATCCTATATATAATTTACCATCAAGTCTTTGCTACAGCTTTGCAATACAGTTGACACAATAGTGTTGGGCTACGCTCTTTTGGCCTGTAGGCTGCTGCTTTTCCCATTTCGTTTGTTCCCTCGCTTCTTTAGCTATCAATCCGGTACCTACCACCTCATTTATTCTTGCACCTTCTACTGCCTCCTACCCAAACCCTACTTGGTTGCCAGTGTTGTTTACTTGTTTATTAAAAAATTTAGTTAAACTTTCTAAATCCCCTTACAGTTCCATTTGTTGTTTCACCTTCCTTTGTGCAACTGCTTGCACCAAGCGAGCTGCTAGGTTGTTGAAAGAACAAAAGGAACTGTATGGGAATTTAGAATGACCAACTATGTTTAAGTTCCAGACATTGTTTTGCCTTATCAACTGACAGTTTAATTGTGAGGCATTTGATAAAAAAAAAGAATTTTACTATAAGAAACAAAGACTATCTATTACTTTTTTTTTTTGGTGATAGCAAAAGTTGATGTCATGCGCATCCGAAAGTTAACTTGTTGTCGTATATCGATAACTGGAGGTGGAGAAAAGATGCTGATCAGCAGTATGGGTCAATTATCGAAGAAAGATGGGAAACAAAAGAGGATAGTGCAAAGAAGTAAGGTGTGCCAAAGTACACGGCATACTATCCTCTCCAGTTTCCCACCTTTCTTCAAGAATTGTAAACATATGACATGTATTGTTAGTATCAGAAAAAAAAAGTACCAAATAGTGTTTGTTTCTTATGTTTTTTTTTTTTTTTTTTTTTTTTTTTTTTTTTTTTTTTTTTTTTTTTTTTTAAAAGCGACATATAGGTGGGAAATCTGATCTCCACCTCAAACCCTTTTTGTTATTCAAACAGTCTTTAGACAATAGTCTGCACCAGACATATTGATAGACGATTAAAATACCAAAAGGAATTCGAGGTGAAGGTCAGATTAATGATCCTGGCTGTATTCATGTGGCGCATGTAGCGGTGTTGTTGAATATATGACCTGTTACAGATATTGATAGACGCAAAAATCTGGGTAAAATGTATATAAACTTATGATTGATGGACAGCAAACGGGTACTTTTAGATAAATCAATCCAATATACCTCAGATCAGGAGTCATGGTCGAGCCAAGTAGCACATGTTTTGATGTCAGTAAGGCTCAGATATGTACGTTTGTTATCAGCTTGTAATGTACGCTGTGGGTGCAACCGTTAGTGTGGTTGCCCTGCCAACGAACGCACAGCTGGAAAAATGGGAATGCACAAAGTTATCATCATCGCCTAAACACCGCGGCTGCAAAGCATTCAGAAAAAGGCATTTTAGAAAGGCACAAAAAGCAGTAACCTGTATTGAGGAAAAATTTCTGTTTGAAGCAATAGATAGGAAGAAACATTTTCTTTACCTGGTAAAGGGCAGATACATAAAGTTTATGTTATGTGCCAGTAAAAGGTAATTTTTTTTTTTTTTTTTTTGCATAGGCGGAAGTGTAGTGACACAATTGGTTCTGCCGAAGAATATGGTTCAAGTCTGAAAGAAAGATGGGAAACGGAAGAGGATGCTGCGAAGAAGAAATTTGGATCAAACAACTTATCACAGCATTCTCTTCCGCTTCTCATCCTTCTTTCTGGACTGAAGAATGTTTTTCACCAGAACCATTTGTGCCACCACAATTATGAATATGCCAAAAAAAAAAATCTATTGTTGGTGCGTAAGTTCAATTGTTAATATCTGGAAATAGAAAAAGATGACATATTAGTAGCTGGTACTATTCCCAGGGCGGAAAGCGATGGTAAGGCATGATGAATATTAACTGCTGTTCTTTTCTTAAGTTAATAATGCATATTAGCAATCGCTTGATGGGCAGTAAATGGTTACCGGCAGATAAATCAATCCAACATACCTCAGATCAGGAGTGGCAGTCGAGTGAGGACCTAGACGTTCTGACGTCAGTAAGGCTCAGACATGTACGTTTGCGATCAGCATGAATTGTGCGTTGTGGCTGCAACCGATAGTGTGGTTGCCCTGCCAACGAACGCACAGCTGGAAAAATGGGAATGTACAAAGCTATCATCATCGCCTAAATAGTGTGGCTGTAAACCATTGAGAAAAAGGCATTTTAGAAAGGCAGAAAAAGTATTAACTTCTATTGAGGGAAAATTACTGTTCGAAGCAAGACACAGGAGGAAACGTATAGTGTTGGAGTCAGTGTTGGGCTGTGAGGTTGTTTTTTTCCCCTTACGTGTGTTTTGGCCTTTTTTTTACTGTCTGCGAGATATGCATTCCTCTGATCAAAATTCACGGTCAAGAATATGGCTGAATTTTAGAAGATCAGTCAGAAGTGAAATAGGATAGTGTAAAGAAGCGATCTGCACCAAATCATTTCTAAGACTATACTATTTTGCTTTGGATTGATCTTCCAAAATTGCAGTCAATTATCAGTGACCGTGTTTTGTTATATATATAATATAACATGCATTAAATAGATGCACACTTTTTTTTTGGCACATATCTTTGTTATTAATTCTTCTAGTAAAAAGTATATATATATATATATATATATATATATATATATATATATATATATATATATATATATATATATATATATATATATATAGTGTTAGTATAAACCTTTTAATAGAATAATGAATAACAAAGATATGCACCCAAAAAAAAGTCTGTATGTATTTATGTATTCTACATGTTATATATATATATATATATATATATATATATATATATATATATATATATATATATATATATATATATATATATATAGTGCATTCTATTATGAATTGAAACTGGGGCAAAGCAAAGTTTATATCAGCATGTAAACGACAGAGAACACCCATGTAGATGGAACAGGTAACCTGAAGAATAGAAAAAGATGATCAAAGTATGTACATGAATATGCAAGAAGACAAAGCTGAAGAATAAAAAAAATATAAATAAACTATGTATATGAAGACAATCAGTACGCAAAGATTTAGAAAGTATGAATGGTGAGTGTAAATACCATGTAAATACAGTGGTAGTTGAAAGGAGGCAATTGTATGCAGTGAGACAGTTGAGCGTAAAAAAATTGTGCAGTACAAAAAACAACAACAAAGTATCAATGATGGATGTATACACCATACGAAATCAGGTATAGCTGCATATATGCAGTAACCGTGACTGGTTGCCATACATCCATCACTGATATTCTGTCTATTTTTTTTACAATCTTTAGTTTGACGTTATCTGACTTCGACCTGCAGATAAATTAAGAATTTGATATCATTGGATTGATATTAAAAACTGATTGCAAGAAGTAAATATACCTGCCACAGCTGCAAATGTAAAAGATTGGCTTACCAAAAGCTACATATTCGGAGTGACATATTCATGACAGGCTATCACAACCAATAAGCAACAAACTTAAACATTTTAGCTCAGATCCGTGAAGAAGTCATGAGTTTTATATCATTGGATTGATATTAATAAGCGATCGCAAGAAGTAAACACACCTGCCACGGTTGCAAATCTAAAAGTTTGCCCTGCCAAGTGGCAGGGATTCACTTCTTAAATCAGACTCACAGACTCATCACAGCCTATTGCGCAAACTTCTATTTGTGTTAATTATTTGATATGAAAATCACAACATTTCTACAGCAGCCGTCAAAAGCTTACAACCAATAAGTGACAAAGTCAAACATTTTAGCTCAGATCTGTGAAGAAGTTATCACTTTTATATCATTGGATTGATATTAATAAGTGATCAGAAGAAATATATATACCTGGCACGGTTGCAAATCTAAAAGTTTGCCCCGCCAAGTGCCAGGTATTCATTTCTTAAATCAGACTCACAGACTCATCACAGCCTACTGCGCAAACATCCATGCGTGTGAACTATTTGATATGAAAACCACAACATTTTTAAAGCAGCCGTCAAAAGGTCACAACCAATAAGTGACAAACTTAAACATTTTAGCTCAGATCTATGAAGAAATCATGAGTTTTATATCATTGGATTGATATTAATAAGTGATTGCAAGAAGTAAATACACCTGGCACGGTTGCAAATCTAAAAGTTTGCCCTGCCAAGTGCCAGGGATTCATTTCTTAAATCAGACTCACAGACTCATCACAGCTTACTGCACAAACATCTATGCGTGTGAACTATTTCATATGAAAACCACAACATTTCTACAGCAGTCGTCAAAAGTTTACAAAGAACACCTGCACAACTACCAAGAAAACCACAGGGAAGAGACACGTATAAATCTCCAGTGCATTCCATCATCTGTTAGTCATTGGAAACAGGTTAAAAGAAGCGACGGAACAAACGAAAGGGAAAAAGCGGGAGCCTGCAACCCAAAAGCGAGGACAACAATGGTACAACAACTGTAACAAAACTCCACGGTCCATTATATATAGGAGAGTGCAAGAGTAAAGGAGGTAGTTACCACATTCTGCAGAGCATTCTCTCATTTAAGAACTGTATTGGCGAAACCTTTGCAAGGAACACTAAACACACGGCATGGCTGCAACCACAATCTTAGTTACCTTGCCAAGCAACATGTGTTCAGAGAATGTAAGCTGAGAAAATTATCCCAGCCGCTGCACAGAGACAGCTGAAAAGAGGTGGTGGCTGCAAAATAAGACCGGTTGCTTAGCTATTGTTTAAAGTATGCCGTCCGGTAATTGCCTTGCCACCACCTGATTATATAGCTGTGGGACCAACGCAGAATAAAAAGGCAAATAAGTAAACTGAATCCCAGGGAAAAAATATGAAACGTTGGTTACACCACTTGATATGGCACTCATATCTACTATTTCCACTAATAACAGGTATAGGTGACATATCAAGTGAGTCAACAAACGCATCACAATATGAAAGAGTAACTGCATAAACATACATAAAGAAATTATAAACTAAAGTAAATAAAAGAGTGACACAAAATAATATAAAGATAAATTTTTTAGGCAGACAAAAAAATCTAAAGATCTAAACCATAAACCACAAAAAACAGCTACAGATCTAAAATTCCAATCTCAGACCTAAAAACGGATGAAACAGGCACATAAGCAAAAGGCGAACCTTAAAACGGATAGACAATACAGATCTAAATCATAAACCATAAAGAAACAAAATACTGGCAGATTACGGCAAAAGAAGCAGGCAATTAAGTAAAAGATGAACAAATAAGGCACGGGAAAAGATGAACATATAACGCATGACAAAAAAAAAAAAAAAAAAAAAAACAGCAACTATAAAAAAAAAACAGCTACATAAGCAAGCTATGACAACCGATCCATCCTCAAGCATCACAAAAAAAAACAACGTAACCGAGCCACAAGTATACAAACAAACGATGAGCAAACAACCTACCACAAAAAAAAAACAGTAACTACCGCAAAGAACATCTACATAAGCAAAAGGAATCTAAAAGATCTAAAGATCTAAACCATAAACCACAAAAAACAGCTATAGATCTAAAATTCCAATCTCAGACCTAAAAACGGATGAAGCAGGCACATAAGCAAAAGGCGAACCTTAAAACGGACAGACAATACAGATCTAAATCATAAACCATAAAGAAACAAAATACCGGCAGATCACGGCAAAAGAAACAGGCAAATAACTAAAAGATGAACAAATAAGGCACGGGAAAAGATGAACATATAACGCATGACAAAAAAAAAAAAAAAAAAAAAAGCAACTATCAAAAAAAAAGCAGCTGCATAAGCAAAAAAAAGATCTAAAAGAGCAGCTATAACAACCGATCCATCCTCAAGCATCACAAAAAAGAAGACAACGTAACCGATCCGCAAGTATACAACCAAACGATGAGCAAACAACCTACCACAAAAAAAAAAAAAAGTAACTACCACAAAGAACATCTACATAAGCAAAAGAAATCTAAAAGACCATAGCCGATCCGCAAGTAAACAACACAGTCAACCAAGTAGGGTTTGGGTAGGAGGGAGTAGAAGGTGCAAGAATAAATGAGGTGGTAGGTACCGGATTGATAGCTAAAGAAGCGAGGTAAGAAACGAAAGGGGAAAAGCAGCAGCCCATAGCCCAAAAGAGCATAGCCCAACACTATTGCGTCAACTGTAGCGTGATACTGTAAAAAAAAGTTGATGGTAAATCCTGCCTTAGTATATATAGTAATTAGCCCCTACTAGGCCACTATGAACGCCAATGAGATTCAAGATTAATTCTTTCCTAAGATTCGACCTCAATAATTTGATATTTATATATTAAGGGTATGAGTTTTTGTGTGTATTTTCACACAACCAAATGCACCCATTTATAGTTGTTAAAACAAACGAACGTGAACGTGACTATTCATGAATCCCTGACAAAATCAATAAATAAAATGGTTACTTTTTTCTTTCAGAAATAACTGTCACTAACAAAAATTATTATATACTCCCTCCGTCTCAATTTTATTTGTCCATATTTTTTTTTATAGATGTCTCAAATTAATTGTCCACTTTCCTTATTTTGTAAAAACTAGAGAATCTAGTGGAGGAATATTCTATTTTAGTGGTTGAAAATTAAAGTGACCCCACTTTTATTAAACTTTGTGTTTTCTCTCTCCTAACAAATAAATTAAGACGGAGGGAGTATATATCTAAAGATGAGGAGGTGGGTTGCATCAAGATGTTGTTCAAAACAATTGTAATAACAATAATGGATGCATCAGATTTGTACTACACTGTTTTTTACTACAAAAGTAAATAAACACAAAACAAATGTGTGGTCCTATTGTTGGGAACCCACTGATACAAAACTGAAGAGAATACACATAATGGTCACTGTAGCAGTATGTATCCTAGCTCGGATACCAAGTGTAGATATTTTCCCACTCTTGAAATTACAAAACTCAAGAAAATACACATAATGGTCACCGTAGGGCGTTGATTATTTTAATATTAAGCTACAGTGCCCTGGCAACTGTAGCAACAGTGCCCAGGCAACTGTAGCATTTGTGATTTTTTTTTTTTCTTTTTAAAAACTAACTGTACCAATTTATTACAAGTATCATGGATGCAAAAATTTTCAATAAAAATAAAAAAAATCTGTAACAAAAAAGAAAAAGTAGACAACTAGCAAAATGAAAACAAAAATATAATAAAATCCAAAATGAAACATGCGCTTAAATAAAACAAAGATCGCATGCAATTTCTTCCATGATTCAAACAAATCATTTCTATGACAGCACCATCTCAATCTATATAACCACTCCTTGAACAACACGGTGGAGGGTGGATTTTATTAATGATGGTACAGTGTCAAAGTCACCTTCTTTGACACTGGGTCAAGAAGATAAATATTGGAGAATCCAAATTATCACTTGGAGAAGACTTTAGGAATTTATATGAATATTTTGATGTGTCGTAGATAATCAGTTCCTTTCTATCAATCATCATTAGAATTCTTCCATCATCCATAAGATTTATAATTTGGATTCTCCAATATTTATCTTCTTGACCCAGTGTCAAGGAAGGTGACTTTGACCATGAATTCTTAACGCCTTTTTCTGTCTTCATTACCCACATATCGAACTGACTAAAATGCTTGTTCCTGTGGCGGACGCGGGTGATCATTGAAAGGCATCCATGTAACGTACCCAAATGTGTATGTGAGCAAATATGTTCACAAGGTAGATGTATCTCCGAAATTACCATCTCGTTAACATCGAGAGCCACTATCTTCTCATATGCAAGCCAATACAAGGATCCATTTAGAAACGTACCCACATCACTCCTAAATTCAGTATCTTTCATGAGGGTTTCTGACGTGCTCCATGACCTCTCTTTAAGATTAAAGACATTACAAGTGTAACAACTGTCATTGCAATCCTTAAAGTTTCTAAACCGAACAATCTTCAACTCATCTTTGGTTGCACCATAACCAAATCCATATCTACATTCGGAGTTATACAAAGGGGAATATGGATCAGGAATTATCTCGGATGCACATGTAAAAGGATTGTATAGGATTATATGACTAGTGAAATTTTCGGACTTTTTCCTTTCAGACTTTTTCCTTTCAGACTTACTCCCAAGATCTTTATCGTCATTAACAACCAAAGCGACTATCCCATTGAATGTTCCTATAACTCTAATATTTCTAACGCCACCATCGGTCTGATGTTCAAAAGGATAGTGAAGCTTGACCATATCATCACCGCATGGTCCATTGTACTCAATGGCATGAAAATCTGGGGCAACAAAAGTATCTTTCGACGTAACTTTGCCTTCATAAAATAAGGATCTGAAACCAAACGGTTCCAATGTGCTGAGACACATCTGGACCGTAGTAAAGGCTTTGTTGGAAGCCTTCCTAGTATGTTTTGAATAATATCATCAGGCATGTTGACGATCCCCCTTTGTATTTATACACGAGATAAACACAAGAAGTTAACATCAATTATAAACATTCATCATGTGGTTGGAAATTATATATCCTCTTGATTTTCTTTTCCTTATAAAGAGTTTCTTTAATGCTAGTATATATATGGTTTCCTTTACATTCAAATTCTATTCACCTTATTTTTTGTTTCTTTATCAATATATATCATATGTAAAACTGTGGAATTTGGTGCAACTAGGGAAACTCTTGACCATTGGGGCATTGCTTCAGGGTATTATTCGCTTGCTACAATGCAAACAGTTGAGGGTTTTGAGTAGATAAGTCATATGCTCAATCTTAACTCTAAACTAAAGATTATTATAACATGTGTTCATTAACTAGGGCTAGATATTTGGGAAAGGCGGGTCATTCAACACCCAAAAGAGACCTTTCGATAAATTGCAAATACTCGTAGCAACATGAAAACCAGGCAGGGCGGCAGCCAAAAATATGCAGATTATTGTCAATTAAATAGGTATATGGTATAGCTAGATATATACGGATCTCTGGATTAATCCGTGATATGATTGATAAACCGTATGTGCACATAGCTAACAGTTATATTCTGAGCAAGGTAGAATTACTTATCCATGCTTTAAGAAAAGGGCTATTTGTTTTATATCAATGTCATAGAAGAACATAGTTACCCAAAGGCTTTGATACAGTGGTATGCAAGTGTCCTTAATAACCAAGAGGTTGCAGCATGTGGGTTCAAGTTTCATCAGACATTCTTAAAATTGCGTGAGATAGGTTGTATATATACAGAGGGGGCTCATGCATGGGGTGTGCAAGCGGTTCCGTTGCACCAGGCCTCCACTCTAAAGGGCCACATTTTTCTTACACTTGTATATATGCGTTACACCAAAATGAAACATTTGGCACGGCCCAAAAATTTGTCTCGACATTGTGGTCCCAAATCGCAACCATGGCCCACAACATTTTCAACTTAAAAATCCAGTCAAAACAGGTCGCAAAATGGCACGACAATGTCGTGCCAAATCGAGTATATATTTTTTTTTTAATTATGAAGCAGTATGGGTCGACAATGTCGACCCAAACTGCCAATATATATATTTTTTTTATGTAAAAACTTTTTTAAAAACTTTTTATTTAAAAAAAAATATTAAAAATGTTTTAAGTAAAAGAATTAAGGAAAAAAAAAAATATGCTAAGCAATATGGCACGACAATGTCGTGCCATATTTTACCCCCAAATTTTTTTCTCCAAAATTAAAAAAACCCGCCAAAAAGAAATAATAAAACATTTTTAAAAAGAGGTTTGGGTCGACAATGTCGACCCAAACTGTGTTAATATATATATTTTTTTTGTTTTTAACTTTTTAAATCTGTTTTTATTTTAAAATAAATATTAAAACTTTTTTTTATTTTAAAATAAATATTAAAACTTTTCTACTATATAATTAAAATTAAAAACTTTATATTTACAATTAAATACTTTTATAAAATTAATATTAAAACTTTTCTACTATATAATTAAAATTAAAAACTTTATATTTACAATTAAATACTTTTATAAAAACTTTAAATATTAAAACTGCGTTGTTGATGTCGTTATCATTGTATAGAGCTCTATAGTCATCTCGGGTCAATCGTGTGACATCTCGTGTAGAACCATATCATCTCGGCTCATTCGTTAAACATGTCGGCTCGTTTCATACAGACTCAAACGAAACATGCGAGTTAATAAACTGCTTTACGACTGGTGAGACATTGTGGTTAACACTTGGCCCATGGTTAGGAATTGCATGTGATGTGCGTTGTTGATGTCGTTATCATTGTATAGAGCTCTATAGTCATCTCGGGTCAATCGTGTGACATCTCGTGTAGAACCATATCATCTCGGCTCATTCGTTAAACATGTCGGCTCGTTTCATACAGATGTCAATCGTGTGACATCTCGTGTAGAACCCATTAGATATATTACCTTGTAGTCCAGAGTTTTTGCTCATCTGAATCTGTTTGTATCTCTTTCGTAGATCCGTGAAAAAAGCGTGGCAAAAGACCCAAGCTGTAATCCCGAGTTATTCTCTTTGGCATGTGGACCTTCATCGCGTGCATTTACATACCCCGCTTGCATAGTTAACGGTGTGAAGTTTTTGGTGCATGAGCGCGATAAACTTCATACCACTCAATGCAGTGGAGTTTCAACACCCGGGCCTGATGGAGAAATGTATTATGGTCAACTGGAGGAAATTCTGGAGCTCGATTATTTGGGCGACCGAAAGGTTGTGTTGTTCCGGGTTTTATGGTTCGACACCCGTAACCCTAATAATAACCCTACGGCACACTCTAGGCGTTCTTACATTGAACGTGGCATACGCCATATTTTGACTGATAAGGATGCTTTTAGAAATCAACAATACATTCTTGCGACACAAGCAACACAAGTCTTCTACCTTGAAGACCCTGCTAGACGACCACCTCATTGGAAGGTCGTCGAAGATGTTCATCATCGGAAGATCTGGGATCGGGATGTGGTAGATTCTGATCAAGATGTTATACATGGAAGCAGTTCATCAGATGTTGCATTGTCTCTTGGTTTGCCTGGTTTGGAGTCTGCGAATTTGAGTGTAAATCATGAATCAACAGAAGTAGACGCCCCACCAGATGATGCTGAAGAAGATGCTGATTTTGTTAATAATGAAGATGATGTCGTTGCTCATGTCCTTGATGATGATGATGTTGACGTGTCTGATGATGATGAAGTGAACCCAACGATTGTTGTTGAAGAAGTTTTATCTAGCGATGATTCGGATGATGACAATTGTTCTTAATTTGTAATTTGAATGAAATTGTTACTATATGTTTAAACTTGTTCCTTTTATTTAAATGAAATTGCATGTTATGTTATGTTTAAATGTGTATATTTATATGAATGTGTGTATTAGTATTAATTGGTCCACGAAATTTTGTGTTCTTGTACTTGTAATTTTACAGATGGCGTGTGTAGCTCCGCAATCACACGGCGGGGATGCCGGTGGTGATCCACCACGACTGCCCTATTTTACTACGCCGGGCTACTGTGCAAGTAAGAAATTGTGATGTTTATTTTAAGTTTTTAATTGATAAAACTAAATTTTTTTACTTGTATTTTCACGACTCAATAACTTATGTTTGCAGGTTCGATGTCGATTAATACTTCGAATCGGTCCTTAAGGAAGGCGTATAAAGCGAACGGTAGTCGTCCTTTGCCGATCGGCTTTGACAATAATGATCTATTGACCTTTACGCCTGTGGGCACGTATGCCACGCAGTTCAGTAGTCTTTTGGGGGAAGTAGTTAGTGTACTTCCCTATGACTGCGAGTGGCACGAGATTCCTGCGCCTCTTAAGGCTCACATACTACCCGTTCTCGAGGTATTAATTTGTTTATTTTATTTGTATTCTTATCGTTATCGACCGTTTAGATATGCGTGTTATATTTAAATTGTTTGTTTATTTAAATGCGTATATTTATTTGCAGAATTATTTCCAGATCGCGGAATGGTTAAACAGCCAGGAGCGAGTGACGGATGGGGAGAATGAGTACACGGTGGGGGAACGGGTATCTCTTGGTCTTCAACTTCAGCTCCGGAACATATGGCGCAAACATAAATATAGGTTGAAGAAAAATTACTTTGACTCACAGCCGATAACCGAGACGGCAAGGCAAAATCCGCCGCCGTCGAAATGTAAAGATTGGGGTAGCAGAAGCCGAGAGGAGTGGGAGTCATTGATCGACTGGTGGTTGACTCCTGAACGAATGGAGAGATCTGCCAAAAATGCAGAAAATAGGGCAAAGAACAAGCATACAACCTACCAAGGGAGGAAGTCGTTCGTGCAAGGACGAACCGAGCACGTAAGACTCATTATAATTTTTTGATTTTCAAATGTGTATATAATGTTTATATATAACTCGTTAATTAATTTATTTTATGTTGTATGTATAGCGGGTTAGAAGCGGGCAGAATGAAGAACTCGTGGAGACGTTTAGGAGAAACAATGCATCAAAATCGGGCGTCTTCAAAAATAAAGAGGACGAGGAGGCTTATGTAAGTAATTTATCTCTTAACATGCGTCATTAATATTTAGTTACTTGTTTTTTAACTTACCTCTTTTTAACATAATTGTTTTTTTTTTTTTTTTTTTTTCTTTTTTCTTTTTTTTTTTTTTTTTTTTTTTTTACTTACACAGTTGAAGATGAAGGATATGTGGGGTAAAGTTAAAGCCGGTACGGTCCCGCCGATGACTGAGAAGCAAGTACTCGATGCGGCAGCCCATAGTGACAACCGGCAAAATTTTAGGGGCGTTGGCAGGAAAATGCCAGGCGCCGGAAAAGCTTCATCGAGGTCGGCACATCGGCCTTTTGTACCAAACTATGCTACTGAGGAGGCTGTTTCATCGGTGATAAGGCAAAAGGAAGTCGAGCTTGAGTTGTTGAAGAAGCAAAATGAAACGATCCAACTTCAGATGCAACAGCAGCAACTTCAGTTCCAACAGCAGTTCCAACAGCAGCAATTTCAGTACGATCAGCAGTTCCGACAACAGCACTCCAGACAAGTGGGCCTCGAATCTTTCTTAGGGCAGTTTCTGAGCCACTACAACAGCATTAACCCAGGTACTCCGTGTCCCATTAACGTTCCCACATTTTCTGAAATGCCCCCAATTCCCCCAATTCCCCCATTTCCCAACCTTAATCCTGGCCCTAATTTCCTTGACAATTGTTATCGGCCTGTCTTTCCCGGATCTACTTCATGCCCCGGGGCTTCTAGTTCTAACCCGGGTCCTAGTTCTAACCCGGGTCCTAGTTTTAATAATGAGGTCCTTAACCATTACGTGAGACAAATGAATCCTCATTTGAGCAAAATTCCCGATGATGCTAATGCTAATGCTAGTGGTGGTGATGAGGAGGAGGGGGAGGAGGAGGGAGAGGAGGAGGGGGAGGAGGAGGGGGAGGAGGAAGAGGAGTCGGAGTAGGCGTAGTTTAATTTGTATCGTATTTGACTATTTGTTATTAGTTATGTAATGAAAGAATATATTGCCGAATCTTGGTTTGTTTTTGTATAAAGTTCGTATTTGTTAGTTTAATTAGTATCGTATTTGGCATTGTATCATATTGTCGAATTGGTATTGCGGATATCGGTTGGCTTACAGGTGTAACGGTAGGTTTTTTCCGGAAAAAATTCCGGAAAAAACCTGGAAATGCAGGCTGCTGCTGCATTTTTTTTTTTGCATACTTGACACTTTGGGTCGACATTGTCGACCCAAAGTACAAAGAAAAGCTCGACCCATTTTGTCAAAAGTGCAAAGAAACAGTGCGTGTAAATTACAATTTGTCTCGACAATGTCGAGACAAATTTTAATCTTTTTTTAATAAAATTACACTTTGTCTCGACAATGTCGAGACAAAGTTTAATTTCTAAATTATTTTTCTTTATTAAATAACTTATTTAACAAAAATAAAAAAATGTTTGTCTCGACAATGTCGAGACAAAATTGAAATAAATGTCGAGACAAATTGCATTTCCAGTATTTGACTGGATTGTGGGTCCCACGTTTATGTCGTCCCATTTCTTTATTAAAATGTCGAGACAAAAAAACTTGGGTCGAATGGTTTGTCTCGACCAAAAAAGGTCGACTTTGTCGAGACAAAATGTTTGTCTCGACTTTTCTTTGTGATTTGGCACTACATTGTCGAGACAAAGCTTTCCTATTCTTGTAGTGTTAGTCTTGTATATATGCGTTAGATATTAAACATATATGCGGCATATAATTCAAATTTACGTGCAATTTCTCTTTATTTTACAAGTTTACTTGGACCTCCTTGTGGTTATTGCCTAAGGGGGCATGGTTGTATAGGCATGTCAGCATGTGAGAAAACTATCTATCAAAATAAATAACAAATGGCTTAAACTCAGTTTGTTTTTTGTTTGCTACGGTTGATTCTTTTACCATCAACTTCTTCCTAGATTGATAGATGGTATCGTATCCTTGCAAGATTGCTCCATTCCACTGGCATGGAAACAGATCCAGCCAAGGTTGTTTGTAATAATCCAACGGTATTGCAAACTCCACCTCGTAACTGTCGTTTTCAAATAAAGATACCACACGTGATGGCTTAGTTTCCACAATATGAATCAAATACTTGTTATCATCGTGATTCACCACAATATTGTTAAACAAGCGACATTATCCCTTAAAGCTTTTTTTAGAACCAATTCATGATCTGAAAGAGTAAAGAATTTAGTGTTGGAATTATGTACCATGTCAAACATATAAATATAAACACATAACATCAAGTATACATGCGGAAGCGTATAGGATCATATAATATGTAAACTAATTAACCAAAACATAAAGTAAACGTACCTTGATGATTCTAGCAAAACAAGAATCAATTCCAAGCAATCAACTTATGAACCCTAATTAGGGTTTGTGTGGATTATTGGAATTACCCCTTACTTGTAATTAAATCCAAGATACAATCAATAGTGTGATTGTATCACGTTCTTGTACACACGTACTATAACAAATTAAAGTAATGCTAGTTTTAGAACACAAAACTTAAACCAAACACTTTGTAAAAGAAAAAAGTCGATCAATCCCTTGGAGGGGGGGTTTTGTTTGATGGACTAGAAGGAAAAGAAAGAGAAAACAAATTTAGGGATTAATTATGTGTACAAGAGTGACAATCATGTAGTTTGGGACAAATAATGATCCCTAGATTTGTTTATATAGTAATAGAAACTTGGAGCTCAAGTTAGGTTATGGGTTGGGTTTCCCCTCCCCTAACCAATCGTCCATCACCCCTATGGGGCAATCCGGAACCTTCTTGACATACCAAATATTCTTACATAATTCTTTCCTATTATTCGTCTAACGGTTGTTAGTCATTTATCGTTAAATACTAACGGTCGTTAGTCGTTTTGTGTAATTAATAATTTAATATAACATTTTATATAGAATTATTAAACTTTGATTCTCATACGTAAAGTGTGCAATCCCGTGATCTCGAGTTCGATCCTAACACACGACTATTAATTTATGTCCATAAAACTAACAGCTCTCACTTGGACATATCTTAATAGCGTGATCACATCGGTTAGCGTCTAGCAACATGCCGATGCCTCTAGTAAAACTAGAGTAAGGCTCCTGGAAAAACCTTTTAATGATTTCTCATTATTATTATCCTTTTGTTACTAATACCACGTTAAATAAAGCTATGGATCTAAGTCATACTTTATTCAACAATTCTGTTTCTTGTTGTTTGTGATTGATCAAGATTACCAAATCTTCTGAATATATTCAGGGAAGATCTTGGGCGTGCGCACGCAAACATCTTGTCAACCCTACGAGGGGCCCAGCAGTATTAAACTCAAAAATAAATTTGAAGGAACAAATTCTATCTTGACTACAAGCATAACCCACAAACTTTGCAACACTTCCGAAAACAACCCTTATGACTATCAGTTAAGTATAACGTTAAGTTGTTCCACAGAAATGCACTACATTAATGACAGTTATCTGGTATCTCAAGTCTGAGTATAACTATTCATGGTTTACTTAATGACAAGATCCATAAAGTACAATCATGTAGTTTGGGATAAGTCTTATATTCAATTCATCGAATATCATGTGAAATTGGCATGTCAACGCATCAATATACTTTTAAGTATATTATACCAATACTCAGATTTGTCTTAATTTAATGATATTCCCATATCATTAATTGACAACGAACAGTTTAGAATAACTAAATTATTCACGGATTAAACATGCAAATATATGACACAATTTATTATTAATGAAAATAAACGTACCAAGTACTTAAATTCATTACGAATAATAAATGTTTAACATCCTTTATCCAAATACTAAATAGATCAATGAATGATAACTCTAGTTGATGAATTATGCCTCAAGTAATGACATTCATACTTGTTGACAAGGCATAAATCAACCAACTTGATCTATCAGAATTTTGAGAATACTAATTTTAAGAATTCAACTATTGAAGTTCTTTTATATGTGCATTCAAATAATTTGATATTGCCACATAATACTTCATAAATTGTGTGTCATCCTTAACTACCAATTTATGATAATCAAACTTTTAAACATTTTAAAGTTTAAAGTATTCTTCTTCTTTAATGTATAATGCAACTATGCTCTCAGTTAAGTATAACTAGTACACATGGCCATTATCAAGGATGAAATCCCACCATGACTAGTATTGAGTGTCATCTCAATTTCATTAGCATCATTGTTTGCAAACAACAATATGCTCTTTAAAATTCCCGTAAATCTTAATATCTATTATGTAATGTTTGATGCCTTCCAAACTTTCGAGTTTGTTGGCCATGAAAATCTGCACAACAGTTGACATATTGTTCATCTATAGAATTGGAAGCTGTTCCAGGCTGAGGATGTAATTCTATAATCAAACATATTCCTTTAGAATATTCATTACACAAGTTATCTAATAACTTTCAATTAGATATCAATGTTGTCAAATCATCTTGCATTCAAGCATGATACAATAATAACATGATGTACATGAAAAATTCTTAAGTCAGACTTAGATTTCATTCATGTTTTACATATCCATTCAGACTTTCTAAATGATATATCATGTTCTATTAGATTTATTTACCGCATATGTTTATTAATAATAAACATTTATTTCAAGGTTGTATGTCTTATTTTCTAAATCTTTCAAGTGAAGTTTCATTCAAAGCTAAATTAAACTCAACATTTAATTTGAATGAAATTTTACTTTCCTATATGTTAATACAACATATATGATTTAAGAAAATAAACATAATACTCCCACTAGCTTTCAGGAATACTTAGAAATTATCTTATGTCAATTATAAATCAAAACTTGGATTTAATAATTAAACATAAGAATAATCTCCTAGATGCATACATTTATCCATTCATTGATTATTGCACTTTGTACACTTCCAAAGATTATTTGAATTCATAAACTCCTTTTGATTACTTACCGTTCTTGCTCAAATAATCACTCAAGAAAGAGTTTTGATATTCCAATGTCAATTTCATTAAATATGACAATCATAATCTTTATATATTTAATGTGTTTAAAAGAATATTCAATCACAATTAATTGCTTAAGTGTGATTAATAATCTTGATATAAAACATGCATAAAATATATATACAATATTGTCCATATGATTTCTACACAAAGATTTTAAACCGCAAGGTTTACCATTATCTTTGAAGAAACTCATCTTCATTTTCTAGTCTAACTTTTAAGATAAATTAAATTTCTAAAAATCGATTATCTTTTGGACAGCATCTTTAACATTCATAGCATGAGTAATTTTACCCAATTCAATATTTGGTAATGCATCATAATGATTATCAGGCTTACCATAATCCTGTAACTCATAATCCTCAGCATATTAATCAAATATCTGAGATATCCTTGCAGATCTATGAATGAGAATTCCATCATCTTGAGGTTTAACATTTACATGTATAGTCTCATAATGATATTTACTAGTGTATTTCAGAAGATTATGTATCTTGTAATTTTATCTTTTCAAGATCAAAACTCCCACTTGCTTTTAGTAATTTAAAGACAATCTATAAATACTTAGCAAATAGAGCAACAATACAATGTTCTCTTTTGGGACATTACAAAACACAATGGCAGTTCCTGACTCTTGTTTGTTAATAACCTACTCATAAGCAGTTTAACAAATTCAGAACTTCATTTTAAGACTTAATGTGATTCATCACATTCTATAACAAAATGGTGTCTTATTAATCTTCTAAGTTGGAGTCTTATTAAGTATGTCCAAGCCATACTCAATATTCTAACCTTGATAACTTTTGGAAGAAAAGTAAATATAGTTATCTTGAATCAAACAATATAACAAGAGTTTGATTTTCCTAACTGAACATACCATAAACATGTGATATTTCATTAGGATTAATATTGTAAGACAATCTAACAATATGTAAGATAAACATATTCCTTTTGGCTTATCTATTTACCAACTAAGTCATCTTAATGATATAATAGAATTTCCTAGCCAATTGCATGCTTTATAACACAAGTACTTTTGACTAAGTCACTTCATGTCCATGTCTCAACAAGAAGACATAAACTGTTATAATCCCACTATACGTTATAAATCATTGATCAACTCAATGACTTCTTGTATATGTCTTAATTAAAAACCATAACAAGTTAACGTCTTACTTTATTCTAAGTCTTGTAACAGTTAAAAGACTTCATGTTTGTGACTTTAAAATAAAACATAAACATATTTAACGAAAGTATTCATGAACACCATCAATTTGGTTTCATTAGTAATTTCAAGTTAATTTATTACTTCACAATAATGTAAGACTACATTATTTCTTCATTTATTTATGCCATTCCAAGAACACATAAATATTCAGATTGAAGTAGCATTAGTTTACTTTATTCATTTATGTCATTTCAAGAATTCATAAATATTCAAATTGAAGTAGTCTTGATATCATATTGACACATGTTCTAATAGGTGTCTAATTTAGAAACTGCAAATTTCAGAGTTCCATTACATCAGTTGATCTGCTAGTAATGAAAGTATAAAATTTACCTTGTTGTTGCAATCTAGCTAAGCTCTCACATAACATAAATTGCAAAACCAAGTATTTCTTGAATTAGATGTGTATAATCCATATTAGAACGTTACTCTCTTACCTTGTACTCAAGAGAATCCTTTAGCTCATATCTCTATGTGTTGTTTCTTGCACACAATTAAAGATTTCTCCTACTTGTGCATGGAACAACATCATGTAGCAGATAAACAACACGACATGCGTTTGTTAATATTGTTGTGTCATAGATATTAGCAAAACAAGTAGATGTAGCACTACAATGTCTAGTAAGGAAACGTACATGACTGTCCTTAAAACACAAGTGTCTACTATTGGAAAGTAATTATCTTAAGACATTCTATAGATTATTTGGATTACTCTCAAGATGACAAAGCTTGTAACTCCCACTGAATTAAAGATCATTACAATAATTCCTTATTCAGTAATAAGAACACAATGCTCTCACTGGATTTGACAACATTGTAAGTGTTTCATTAACCAGTGAAAGAAAATATTGTGCTTATTTACTTTCCTACGTCTTTGAGAAAACCTATACGTAACAATTACTTAGGTACTAAAATGATGTATTGTACTACGTTGATGATGGACAATCCATCGATGCAATTAACTTTAAAAATTGGGCATGCAATTTCTTCATTAAAAGGTCTACCATTCCCATAATGGTATGTAGCACCTTTAAATGGTCAAAGCAAAACAACTAGATAAATATACTAGGTTGTCTTTTACCATTTTGCGGTAATTAGTCTAGCTTCTAATTTTAATAACTCATAAAGTGTCATACATATTTTCTTGTTAACCAAATATCGTATTTGTTACAAAAGAATTTAATCACCAAATGAGAATGATGAAATCTCTATGGAAAATATGCAATTCTCTTAACTATTAAAGTTTGCTATGAGTTATATTAGAATTTAGACAACTCTAATGTTCCTATTATTCCAACTTCATTCATGAAAAGGACTAGGATTAAGTCTCACTCTTCTTACATGGAAAAGAGACTATGTTTGTTTTTTAAGTAAAATTTTCTTAATCAAACATTTGTTTGAAAACAGAACTAGATCAATTTACCAAAGCCCAAACTACGTTTACGGTTTAACGTTGCATTAATACGTTTAAAAGAATTAACAAAATTCAATTTTAGTATTTTCGATAATAAAATCTTTAAGAAAATAAAATACCCATTGGTAAATACTCATATAAACCATAGTATTTCCTTAAAGCTAGGATTCTAATTGACATAGTTCCATTTCATCAGTTGATCTGCTAGTAATGAAAGTATTCAACAAGGTAATTGTCGGACAATAATTGGCAAACAATTTCCAATTCCTAGATCATTATAGGATTTACATTGGCAAACAATTTCCAATGTAAGCATTTTTATCCCCATCTTATGCCTTAAGTCCAAGCTCTCACTTACTACTCAATTTAAGTCGTCTAATTTAAAAACTGCAAACTAACATAGTTCCATTACATCAGTTGATCTGCTAGTAATGAAAGCATGAAGTTTACCTTTCCATTGCAATCTGGCCAAGCTCTCACATGACGTAAATTATAACTTCAAGTGTTCTTTAATTAGATGTCATTTGACTTAATTATAAAGGGTACTAATTTTGATGTGTATAATCAAAATAATGTACGAAGAAGCATGCATACAACTTCATAACATTGGTTTTTACAAAACAATTTTATTTACCAATTCACTAAGATCAAATTAACAAAGTTTTGATTGAGGTATTGGGTTCACCAATCAAATAATTACCTACAATTATCATCCACTATATCCTACTACTGCATGAGTCAAAAGACTCAAGTTATTCGGATAATTACCACAAAAGTGACACGTGGAATTGAGGTCAATTCACCCTTAAGATGATATTGTACATAGAATAGTAATACTTGGTAGCTCCAATTTGACGCACAAAGTGGCGGAGAAGCAAACGTATGCACGAATACATTTAAAAACGTGCCTCTTTCGGTTTGTCAATTTAATGTCAAACCATCCTTAAACCTCTCTTATAGTTTGTCACAATTGGGTGAGTCGTTCTTACTATTGGTAAAAAAACATCATTCAATTAAACCTTGGAAATTTGACTCTTATAACCAAAACAGATTTCGCCATTATTTAGTCCATATTATTTTTCTATTCAAAAATTACCCTTTTTCGTTTATAAACATGTCTATACAATTAATAAACAAAAAACAAGTAATTCAAATAAAAAATAACACAACTAAATAAACATACATAACATAACCATTAATATGTATTAAAACATGTAGCCACATGCAAACTTAATTCGATAATCCTATTAAAAATCAATTCTAGGTTTATCATGTATATATTAAATTAGGGCTCTCTCTTCAAAGGAAGTAGATCCACATGCATCGACGAATCGATTGCGTAAGCCAAAATTCAATATATACCACATAACACATAATTGATTACTTAATATATATTGGAGTCTTCCCCAATTCAACATCTATCAATTAAATTACATGTGTAAACTTAACCATTAATTCTAATAGCAAATTTAAACAATTTAAATTACAAGACAATAAAATCCATGCTCAACATGCACGTTTTCATGGATTACACTTAACAATTAATCACATATTGTCACAAGATCGTTTACTAAACACATAAAAAATACATGTTAATCCTAGGGTTTCTAATCAAATTAAAATCAAAACCAAAACCCTAAATTAATTAAATAGGTAATCGACCCATTAAAAAAAAATTAGGTTTTGGATTTTAAAACCCTAAAAATCGACTAACAAGTATTAAACATAATTCAAGATTTGATTTTTATGTGTTTTGGTAATTAATTACACATTATAACGGCTCGTGATGCCACTGTTGGAATTATATACCATGTCAAACATATAAATATAAACACATAACATCAAGTATACATGCGGAAGCGTATAGGATCATATAATATGTAAATTAATTAACCAAAACATAAAGTAAACGTACCTTGATGATTCTAGCAAAACAATAATCAATTCCAAGCAATCAACTTATGAACCCTAATCAGGGTTTGTGTGGATTATTGGAATTACCCCTTACCTTTTTGTAATTCAATCCAAGATACAATCAATAGTGTGATTGTATCACGTTCTTGTACACACGTATTATAACAAATTAAAATAATGCTAGTTTTAGAACACAAAACTTAAACCAAACGCTTTGTAAAAGACAAAATTTGATCAATCCTTTGGAGGGGGTTTTGTTTGATCGATTAGAAGGAAAAGAATGAGAAAACAAAATTAGGGATTAATTATGTGTACAAGAGTGCCAAATAATGATCCCTAGACTTGTTTATATAGTAATAGAAACTTGGAGCTCAAGTTAGGTTATGGGTTGGGTTTCCCCTCCCCTAACCAATCGTCCATCACCCCTATGGGGCAATCCGGAACCTTCTTGACATACCAAATATTCATACATAATTCTTTCCTTTTATCCGTCTAACGGTTTTTAGTCATTTATCGTTAAATACTATCGGTCGTTAGTCATTTTGTGTAATTAATAATTTAATATAACATTTTATATAAAATTATTAAACTTTAATTCTCATACGTAAAGTGTGCAATCCCGTGATCTCGAGTTTGATCCTAACACACGACTCTTAATTTATGTCCATAAAACTAACATTTAGTGGTACGTGGTTGGACCTTGATGTAATTCCCTTCAGGGAGACTCGTGTCTTTTATGTTCACTAGGTCACCTTCTCTTATATTCAGTTTCTTCATCATCCAAGTGGGCAAGAAAGCAAACCCGTCATCAGCAGTGAACTCGGCAACTCCGCAGCGGTAGTGGAGATTGCGTGGTTTTGTAACCTTACAACAGGTTTTACCTCTCGAGGGATCTCAAGAGGCTTACAACCCCACCAGGCAGTGTACCTGACCGATGTAGTATAGTGTAGTGGTAAGTACGGGGATTGATCGTTCTCCACAGGGAATAGTGTTCGTTAGGTATGAAAGGCTACTCTAATTAGGTCTAAGGGTTGAGGAAGATTCTTTTTATGTTTTTATATTTTTATGAAAGCAAGTAAAATCTCGGTTTTGATAGAGTGGGCGGAATTAGTTGCTAGTCAACTAACCCAAATTACTACGAATGCAAATAAAATAAAATAACAAAAATGAAAATGTGGTGAGAAACTTATGTGTAGAGAAATGTGTTTACTTAGATTTCCTTACTCCCTAACTATCTTTTACCGGTTAATTAGTATGTATTAGTCGCGTGGATGACGGGTGTATTCCTTAATACCATTCGTGGGGTGGCGTACTTACTTCCCCAACTCTACAAGCTCCTACTTCACTCCTATGTCGAGCCGGCTAGGAAGCTCCTAACATGGGATCACTAGAATTCGCTTGTGCATTAAATACAACCATAAAAACCTTTAGTACGCATTTGGTTCATGTTTCTTAAGACGTTCAAGCAAGTTACCGAATAGGAAGTTAGCCAGTTTTCTTAAGCCTAACATAGATAAACAATCATCCAATACAACTAACAACACACTAACAACCAATAATCAATAGCTAGGTTTCATTAGATCTAAGCAAACACAAGATAAATTTAGCCTAACATGTTAAACAAAAGACAAGAATAAGATAGAATCAAACAACACATAGACATATTGAATGATTAATTGATAACTTATCTTTCAATGAAACATGGAAGATCTCAAGGCAAAAAGCCCTGAAAAAGTAGCTAAAATCGTCTTAGGGTTTTCTCCCAAAACTCCACACACTAAGCCCTCTCTAATGACAAAAAATTAGAAAACTATATATAGATTTTTGGATCTGACGGCGTCACCTTATGGAGTGTGACGCCGTCACCTCGCCGCTTTTAGGGTTCCCGGATGACCATCTTGACGCCGTCCCTCTTTAGCTCTTCAAAAATCCATTCTGGCTTATCAAGGCTTGACGCCGTCTAACCATGAACGTGACGCCGTCCCCTTATGATTTAAGCCGTGACGCCCTCGATCAAATTAAAGCGTGACGCCGTCAGAATTCACATGCTATTTTCACTGGCCCGTCATGAGTAAATTTCACGTCCAACTTTTCTTGCCAAGGCATGACGCCGTCTAGAGTAAATCTTGACGCCGTCAAGAGTAACTTTTAGCCGATTTTTGAGACTTTGCCGTTTTCTTCACTTTAATGCTCCAAAAACGTCCAAAATGCCTCCTTTTCCAGATTTCTCCTCAAAAGTACCTAAAATGACAAAAGGAACGATTTAGGGCAATATTTGATCAAATAAATACGATTTAAGGCTTAAATGACCCCTTAAAAGCGGTACACTTTTCGCTTCATCAAATACCCTTACACTTGAGATTTGCTTGTCCTCAAGCAAATGCGCTTTTATTCTAATCAAAATACAAGTTAGGGGTCATTTAATGCTAACATAAAAGTAATTACAACAAATATTCGTTCCACTTCAATCATAATAAGCACGGAGATTATAAACTAGCACCTCACAAGTAGTGTTTAGATACTCACATCTCTCAAGTGTCATCAAAATAAATCTCATAAATGAAAACGGAAAATATCTCTCACTACCTGTCATAGCAAATAGATTACCATAGGCTTGGGAAAGGATCGAAAACCTCCTCCACTAGGCGTAAGCACCTAAGATAAACTATCAAAGAGGGCTTTTAAATGGGTTATAACGTTAGGTGTAGGGAAAAGGAAAACACGGTTTTGTTGGATAAAGGATATTTTACTGGTGGCGAGTTAAAAATCTTGATCAATTACATGTACTATACAATGTTGCTAAGCCAAGACTAGACTCGATCTTAAGCTAGAAATGAAATAACAAAATAACAAAAATATAAAACAAACATAAAATAAAACGGGATGGTAGTCCGTATGTTTTTTCTATTTTTCATTTTCTCATTTTTTTGTGTTTTTCTTGATTTTTTTTTTTTTTTTTTTTTTTTTTTTTTTTTTTTTTTTTTTTTTTGCATACACTCTTGCCCTACCATCCAAAATATTACATCATAGGGGCATTGCATTCCCCTTACACTTGAATTTTTACATAACTTTACAAATACTAATCTAATGACTCGAATTAAGATAATTGAAAAACTTGGAGTACTTTTAAAATATTTAGCACATATGGGGGTAATAAATGATGTTCTTCCCCATTACTCCATTACACTAGTACTTTACCCATGAGTCCCAATCGTCCCAAAATAATATGTACAAGGATATGACTCGACTTAGCAACCATGTAATCAACTAGATAATTAACTTGGGTTTAAACAAATGTTGTAACAATAATGCACTAAAAATGAGTGCATACAAGGTAGGCTAAGGCGATTTGGGTGTACATTTTAGTGGGGTGTAACAAATTCTTCCTTTAAGTAAAATGCTTAAAGGTCGAAACGAAAAGATAGGCTCTGAGGGGTGTACTAGGGGTATCGTGTACTAAAAATGAGTACAACGCAAAGGGTGTGGGAGAATTACTTGACCAATGTAGCCAACGTAATTATAACAAAAACACAGGTGTAAAACAATGGGTGAATCCTAATGCCTCTTATCATGTAGTAAATCTAACTACACGAATGTAGTCTCACTTGTGGCCTCGGAATGGTCCTAACGCAAGTTCTAGAATCTAAGTGCTACCGGTACACACATCATAGCATAAATGCTTTTCCTACCAATTCTAGGGGTGAACCTCACATATTTGGGGGTGGAAAATTTTTTAGTGGTACGGTTTTTGTGCTAGTTATATAACTCCTATCCGTGAGACGCTCATTAAGATCAAAGTTTCACTCCTATATGTTGTAAAAAATTTTAAATTTGGCACTAAAATTACCTTAACAAGTATTCCTCTCAGTTTTATTACACATCTACTATTAAACAAACAAAAATCAAGCGCAATTGTATTCTCTAAAATCGTACTTTTACCCTCCCCTTACACTTAAGATGAACATTGTCCCCAATGTTCAAATAATAAGATGTAAAAGCAAAAAGTAAAAGAATGAAATCAAATACTCCCCTGATTCGCTCGGTGGATAATGAAATTACACGGTTAAATCTTCCTCCAAAGAGAATGTTGAAGCTCCATGACTAATGCATCGCCATAAGCTTGATTCCAAAAACATCTCCTTGTCCAAAATAACCTGTTAAACCTGAGAAAACAAACACACGAAAACCTGCATAACATCGGCGGGAAAAAATCTATATATAAGGATATAATGCTTGTGGAATGATAATTTTGCAGATTCCTGGAGATTATAAGTTGGAGATTTAATAAAAACTTTTTATGAAAACAAAACTTTCAAAAATTTCTGGAAATTAAATCTGACGCCGTCAGGTTATAACCCCTGACGCCGTCAGAAATGACCTGACAAAAATTTTCGTTTTAAGTTTCCGGAAAATTTCTGAAAAAACTTTTACCTTACTTCCTGGAAATCCTGCAAAACATCATTATGACTCGATACAAGCATTTGACTCAAACAAATACTAATATGTATGCTAATTTATTATTATTACGATTCATGTTCATTTGTGTTCTAATAAACCGATTTAGATTTCCCTTACACTTAACTTTTGCAAAATACCTTTATATGTAGTTAAGACGAAGTTAAAAACAAGATAAAGCATTTTCACAATTTAGTTTCTGAACATGAATTAATAATAATAATAATTAAACACACATACGGAAACAAATAAAATCAAACAAACAAATAAATAAACACACAAAGCAAATAAAGCTTGGGTTGCCTCCCAAGAAGCGCTTGTTTTTGTTCGAGTCATGAGCCTGACTCTACCCTTATTTAATGGATAAAGGAGAGGTTTTTCCTACACTTAGGATTAAGTGCGGGTGATAGTAGCGATACACACCATCTCGGCAGGAGAATGCCACGTGAGGAAAGAGTGGTGGATGGATTATATGCTCAAAGATGCGGGATCCTATCATCATAACCTTACCTAGTTCAATTGGGTCAATGGGTGGATTGAAGTTTTCTCCTAGAAAGGGATCATCTTCTATCAATTTCGAGAGACTCCTAGTTGGGAATCCATCTTGACCTAATAAACCCGGTTTAAACCCATAATGTTTCTTATGATCAATCATGAATGGGTGATGTAAGTATGTAAGGTTATGGTTCACTCCTATGTTAGCTTCCTCTCTACAAGGCTTAGAGTCTACTACCTTCAACATAAAACTACCTGGACTATATGGTTTGATGGGTGGATCGGGACCTAATTCAATTCCTAAGTTCACATCTAAGGATGGAAGATTAGGTAACGGTTTTGGTTTAGGCTCCGGTGCATCAAAACTAGGAACTTCCATAGAACTAAGAGAAAGGTTATGACTACAAGTATTCAAACCTATTTCTTCTAGTTGTGTTTGGTCCAAGGGCTCTACCTCTATTGGGGTTCCTATAGTCTCTTCAACTTCTCCCGGGTAAGTCACGGGCGGTGTGTGTGCCTCAAATGATGGTAGGATTTGTGGGGTACTTGGTGGGCTTATGTTACTTACCTCATCATTCCTTGTGTCAAGATCACCTGTATCCTCATCATGTGTTTTAGTAGAATCTAACCCTAACATTTTCCCTAGTATCTCAAGTGCTTCTCTAGGCATCTCAACTTCTATATCCGAATCATAAGGATCATCCTCAATATTCTGACTGCTATATTCAAATTGCCCAAAAGATTCATCATGTGTTTCTTGAGATTCATCGTCATCGATCATAAAACCTAGGTCTTTTTGATCAATGTGATCATGCTCGGCTAAATCCTCCATCACATCAAGATCACCTAAGTGTTCACCCTGTATTATGGTAGTGCCTAACCATGACATGCAGCTAGGTGGCTCAACTCTACCCTCATCCCCAAACAAACTTGTTTCATGATCCTTGAAATTTGTGGTCAATTGACTTGTATTAATGTTTGTTGGGTTGTCTACCATATAATAATATTGGGCACAATTCTCAATAGCTTCCCATGCTTTCTCAGCACTTAATTCCCTAATATCCCTACCGGCAATATGGTAAATGTCCCTTTGGGCATGTCGGTCGACATGATTGTAAAAAATTTGAGTTAGGGACCAAAAATCGAAGTTATGATGAGGGACTTTTTGGAGTAAATATTTAAAACGAGTCCATGCATCATAGAGAGGTTCATCTTTATGTTGTTTAAACATCAAGATATCATATGGAGTGGGTGAATTACGTGGTTGGTGGTATGGTGGATTCGCGTTCTCCATAATGGTGAACGGAAGAGTCAATGGAAATAACGAACAAACAAACAAAGAAATAAGATAGACTAAAGAAGACCTATAAAAATAAAATAAAAATCTCACTAGAAAGGAATCTCGTGAGTAGACCTAATAAAATAAAAATTCAACCTAAACAATAACTATTCCCCGGCAGCGGCGCCAAAAACTTGATTGCGTGGTTTTGTAACCTTACAACAGGTTTTACCTCTCGAGGGATCTCAAGAGGCTTACAACCCCACCAGGCAGTGTACCTGACCGATGTAGTATAGTGTAGTGGTAAGTACGGGGGATTGATCGTTCTCCACAGGGAATAGTGTTCGTTAGGTATGAAAGGCTACTCTAATTAGGTCTAAGGGTTGAGGAAGATTCTTTTTATGTTTTTATATTTTTATGAAAGCAAGTAAAATCTCGGTTTTGATAGAGTGGGCGGAATTAGTTGCTAGTCAACTAACCCAAATTACTACGAATGCAAATAAAATAAAATAACAAAAATGAAAATGTGGTGAGAAACTTATGTGTAGAGAAATGTGTTTACTTAGATTTCCTTACTCCCTAACTATCTTTTACCGGTTAATTAGTGTGTATTAGTCGCGTGGATGACGGGTGTATTCCTTAATACCATTCGTGGGGTGGCGTACTTACTTCCCCAACTCTACAAGCTCCTACTTCACTCCTATGTCGAGCCGGCTAGGAAGCTCCTAACATGGGATCACTAGAATTCGCTTGTGCATTAAATACAACCATAAAAACCTTTAGTACGCATTTGGTTCATGTTTCTTAAGACGTTCAAGCAAGTTACCGAATAGGAAGTTAGCCAGTTTTCTTAAGCCTAACATAGATAAACAATCATCCAATACAACTAACAACACACTAACAACCAATAATCAATAGCTAGGTTTCATTAGATCTAAGCAAACACAAGATAAATTTAGCCTAACATGTTAAACAAAAGACAAGAATAAGATAGAATCAAACAACACATAGACATATTGAATGATTAATTGATAACTTATCTTTCAATGAAACATGGAAGATCTCAAGGCAAAAAGCCCTGAAAAAGTAGCTAAAATCGTCTTAGGGTTTTCTCCCAAAACTCCACACACTAAGCCCTCTCTAATGACAAAAAATTAGAAAACTATATATAGATTTTTGGATCTGACGGCGTCACCTTATGGAGTGTGACGCCGTCACCTCGCCGCTTTTAGGGTTCCCGGATGACCATCTTGACGCCGTCCCTCTTTAGCTCTTCAAAAATCCATTCTGGCTTATCAAGGCTTGACGCCGTCTAACCATGAACGTGACGCCGTCCCCTTATGATTTAAGCCGTGACGCCCTCGATCAAATTAAAGCGTGACGCCGTCAGAATTCACATGCTATTTTCACTGGCCCGTCATGAGTAAATTTCACGTCCAACTTTTCTTGCCAAGGCATGACGCCGTCTAGAGTAAATCTTGACGCCGTCAAGAGTAACTTTTAGCCGATTTTTGAGACTTTGCCGTTTTCTTCACTTTAATGCTCCAAAAACGTCCAAAATGCCTCCTTTTCCAGATTTCTCCTCAAAAGTACCTAAAATGACAAAAGGAATGATTTAGGGCAATATTTGATCAAATAAATACGATTTAAGGCTTAAATGACCCCTTAAAAGCGGTACACTTTTCGCTTCAGTGAACTCAGCAGTGAACTCGGCAACACCGCAACGGTAGTGGAGAGTACTTGTGTCCATATATATTAAAGAGGGCGGTGGATTAATCTATAAAAGCTAGCGTAAATCACAAATGTTTTACAAAAACTAGACGAATAATCGCGCAAAGCGACGATATATAGCGGCAAATAATTATACTTATGAAATCGTGATTTTGGTTCAATATTTGATGCTAAACGTGTGGTTTTTGAAATACAAAGCGTGTGTTTTTAAAAAGTTGTCAAGTTTAGAATTAATCAAGAAAAGACATTATTTAAGTTGTCAAGTTTTAAAAAAGTTGTCAAGTTTAAGGTATACTTAGGGTTAATTTAGGCTAACTACATTAATTTAAGTTTCAAAATTCAAATTTCATGTTTTAAGAAAATAGATATACTCTTTATAAGTAGCAAAGATATGATATCTTTGTTTGAATAATGTAAAATATTTGTTCGAATAACGAAAGCATTAAGTTACTTTTATTTTAATTGCTTAAAATGCAACAAAGCTCATTGGTATGTTTAGCGAAATGTGCTGGAGTTGGGACTAGGATTGGAGTTGGGACTGAAGTTGGAGTTGAGGCTTATGTTATAAGTTGGAAGTTGAAGCTTATATTTTGATAAAGTTGTTTGTCAAATTAGTGAGAGTTGAATCTTATAAATGTAAAATCGCATAAAAACACGTTAATTAATATTTGGTTATATTTCAAGCTTTTGCGTGTTAATCTATTATATTTTGAAAGTATGTAAGTAATTTGACCAACTATAAGCCTCCATAAGGTCTTTTCAATGAGCTTAGCCTTATTGAGGCTTATGACTTATAAAAACTTGTATAAGCTTATGTGACAAACAAAATTTATTTTTTAAGCTAGCTTATTTCATAAGCTCAACCCCTTATAAGCCCACGCCAAATTAACACAATCATAATAGTAATACCGGTGAGGGGTTAACCATAGCAAAATGTAAACCAGAGGGGGTCTGAAGCGTGGTTTATATATACAAGGAAGTTCACAATATAATACACATATAGATATGTGTTTAGATTTGATAAATAAATATTGAATTCTCCCCTCTTATAAAAAAAACACCAACTATATACAATGCGATTGATATGTAATACGAAACCCTAAAGTGCCCAAGGAGGACGAAAATGGTGAAATTTTTTAATCCGTGGTTATTATTTATGCTAAGCTAGCTAATATTAACTAGTGATTGTATGCACTGATTGCTTGGAAAGTCTCCTCATATATATTATCAACAACACTAGGCTTGTTAGCGAAATTTAATCAAACACTCGTTAGGGAAATTCAAATCGAACCACTGTTACTCTAATGGCGGAGAATAAACTATATATGACTACTTAAGTGTTAGTAAGGAGAGGATTATATACGGTCAAGCTTGTATGGCGTGTATAAAGGTAAATAGATGAGGTTTTTACCCTCTTCATGTTTTTTGGTGAGGACAAGCCTTTTGTATTAAGATGCAAGTGGCCTCATCAGGTTAATTCCGATACCGTTTATGATCATTCCCGGCCACTCTAAAATGTAAACACCTAACGATCAGGTTTGAACTTTAGACCTTTTGTGAGAGAACCGGCCGACCTCACCACTAGGCGTCACGTATGACATTTACCTATTAAAGTATTTACTTAATTAATACAAGAGTTTGTCTTGTTTATTTATTGAGGTTGTAAAATCTCATCTAAAAATTATCCATGACTGTTTATGTCTCTAGTATGACCACTTGATAAAATGTGGAGGGAATAGAATCAACTTGAATTCGGGCCCACTATTCAAAATCTTAGTGAAACACTGGATTTGTTATCTCATGTTAATTGTCATTTTTAAGAGATGCAACCGAAACAGAATTGATAAAACAGTCCTAGAAACCCAATTCTCCCACTTAGGCTTACAATGCTTTGGGATTTATAATATAAAAACTTATTAAGTTTCTTATATTATAATGTATAATAACGGCATAAATATTCTAATCTACTTCAATATTGAATACCAGAAAACTGTATGAATGTTGTATTTATTAACTTATATTATTATTAACGCGGGTATAGCTAATCTAGATCTCCGTCTTCTCTCTTCTTTTATTGCCCTCTTGTCCTGTTTCAACTATCAAGATTTGTAATGATTCCTTCTAGGTTGGGAAGTTGAAAATGGTCAGTCTATCTTATTGAGTCACTTGAAGAGGCAGAGTCAAATATAATTTATTTATTTTATTTGTGCGATTTCTGTTAGTTATGTTATTTCTATATTTGGATTTCTTAATATTTCTGTTAGATATTTTTTTGAGATAGAGATTTATAGTAAAATGTTCTACTAAAAATACAATAAATAGTATGAAGTGTTTGGATGAAACTTGATTAGTATGATTACCTTCATTAATATATTTTTTATATACATTTGTGGATAATTGGATAAAATTGGATATACACAAGGTTGTGATAATTTGCTGCTGGAGTGGTAAACGATGATGATAGATTATTTATTTTTTGTAATACTAGTTAAATCCATTTGCTTTAAAACCATACACATTCGTTCTTTTGTATAAACGAGATGGGCGCCGTTTCGCTGCGTTGCGGCGGGCCGTTGAAATTTTCCCATGTTTTTTCTCACATGTATTCGTACGGCATTTTGACTAAGGCAATAGTAGACCGACCTGGAACATGATCCTGATACTTCATATTGACCGAAGTTGGCTGCTGTATGCTGACCAAAATACACCCATATCAGCAGCAACAAACCGCAACAGCGGCATCAGTTAGATGTGCTTGTTGCCTCTGTTGCTGCAACAGAGTAAATCACGCGCTATTTTTTGCACGTTTCCGAGCCATTGCATCCCACAAAAAAAATGTATTGACAATAGTTGTCATTCCACGTACCTGTATCTTGTATGCATGTATGTGTGTGTAAGCTAAGGTTGGATCTCATCAGCCACATAATAAAGTTAAAATGTTGTAGCAATGTACCTGTACAAGAAGTTCAGCAAACTCTAATAGCAAAAGATTGCTACAAACTCCTGTGTTTGCTGAGCGGCGTCCTCAATAAATGTTTTGAGCTGCTTCTGGTTTATAAAGTTCTGCACAAAAACAATAATCATAAAGTATTTACCCAACAACATTAACATATATGCACACAAATAAGAAATCCAAACACCCTTTAACAAAGAGCCAAAAAAAACAACGAAATTAAGTACCTGTGAATAAAGTGTCCCTCCTCTCCTCTTCGACTGCTCAATCGTGTATATTGCCTCACACAGAATCATGAAACTTACTCCTCAGGTCCTCGATCCTTCATTTCACGTTACAATGGCTGCAAAATGCAGATATTTAGGACTTATAAAAGAGCTTTATTACTTTGAGATTTATATTCTCTTTTTTTTATCTGGCAATCAAACACAGTATATTAAAAAGCAAACAATTAAGCACCGATATATACACTTACATTCTAAGTATGCAGCTGCGCATATTCATACTTGGCAATGATGTGCTGTAGACCTTGTAGCTCTTTGATTCTCTGCAAGTATTCTAAAATGGTTCTTACTTCTTGCCTGGTAGAATTGTCCATATTCAGATCCAATGGAACTGCTCAGAACATAGCCCCTCCCCTGACACAAACATATGTATTAGATTACACTGGCAATTAAAAATATCTATTGTTTTTTACCATTATTAACGCTTTTTATTATACTTGCCATTTCTAACCATCATGCACAATTTATTGGAGCAAGAACTATTGAAATTGCATACATATCTGCTTCAGTCACATACATCTGCAACACATTTTCAAAAGCAGAGAATAAGGCAACAAAGTATTTGCATTGGGGAACTAAGGCAACAACTATTCAAATATTACATGTGTAACTCAGTGTAGTAGATACCTATACATGAAGCCAAGCGACCGCAAATTTAGAAACGTGGGGAAAAAACACACATATGGTGAGTAAACAAATATACCTTCAGGCATTTCCATGTGAGACCTTTTGCGAGCACCATGATCAACTGTAGTGGTGACTGTAATTTACACACACATGTCAGCATAGAGGATGACAGTAACGTAATATAAACATCGTTAACATTTTAGATAACTACATTACCTGTTTCGCATAACTCATCAGCTCCTGGTTCAGTAAGCATATCGATGTCACATTCCACTATGTCGGGATCGTTAGTCGCCTCATGTCGAATGAGGCCAGCCCCGAAATCCAATAGCATTGGCCCACGACCCGTATGCATGTAAACTGTTGGAAATTTTTAACTCAGATGGGGTTAAAACTGAGACACCAAAATAATAGCTATAAATATACACATTCACAATCATGGTAAAAACACAAAGTGATGCTCATGTTATAAGGGCATGATGAGAAACCAAAATAATAGCTAGTACATAAACACATTCACAATCATGGTAAAAACACAAAGTTCCTTAATTTGTACTCGCCAGCAGTTTATTAGCCTAAGTGGTGGTTTGAGCATATAGGAAAAAGGCCACATTTCTCAATATACAGAAAAACCCGTGTCAAGCTCACCTTATTAGGCGTTAACCTAAGCCGATGCAACTCCACAAACAAATGAACCTATGTGCCTGCAAACATCGACAAACCAATAAACATCAGTCATTAACTGTACGGTTACTATAAGCTTCTCATAATATGCTACTTTTAACCAAACAAATATCCAAACCAACTGATGAATAAACCGTAAATGCAAATTCGGAGAAATTTTGGAGTCGAAAGACCAAATGAAAATCGTATGAAACACGACGACAGCCAAACCGGATTTCTCCAACGGCTTCCGCGACTCCTCAGCCGGCTCATCATTCGCTTGGAAAACAGGGACATTTCATGACCAATACATTGAGTCATTGACACCTAAAAAGATACATTAAACATAATTATAGGAGAACCGAAATGTAAAACTATTTACTTAATAAACATGTATCATAACATCAAAAACCACTTAGCCAAAGCAAACGGTACCGAATATCAACAATAGCTTCAAATCATCTAACCCCCAAAGCTATTTTTAATAAAAACCCCAAACCTATAAAACCAATCAATATCAACGTCTTCAAATCATTTAGCTCCAAAAGGTTTGTATAAAAAAAAATGAACCCCAAAATCATAAGTAAACCCTTACCTTCATCTTTCTCACAAATCATCAAAACCCCACAAATGATATCAATAATGAAACACCTAAAAAAAATCTAAAAACACCAACAATAATCAGAGTACATACCTTTTGGGTTTGTGTGTTTTTGGCTTTGTAGACCTGTAGAAGAACCTTCGATCCTGTTCTTTATTATCTGAATCGATTGAAGAGACTTTGATAAGCCGTTTTTAGAGTGTGTCGCCGATTGATGATTCTATAGTGTGTGCGTGAGAAAGGTTACTCCCGAGCATTCTAGTTGGCTGTGTGTGTTATAAGGCGGTGGAAGCTGGATTTGGACCAGAGGCGATGGATCAGTGGTAGAAGTAAAGGCGGTGAAAAAAGCTCCGGTAGATTCTAGAGACGATGAAGATTTTTTTGTAAGCGGAAGTTTGGATCCGGCTGGGCCACGAAACACCGCCTGCAATGGGCTAACTCAAATGGGCCGGGGATATTGTATTTAGTACGACGTCGTATCAAATGCTTTTTAATATATATAGTAAAGTAATAAGACATTGATCAACTAGCGTCTCATAAAGTTTGAGAACATGGTGATTGTAGGCTTTCAAAGGAACATGCAACTCCTTGAGTTAATTTTTTATTTTTAACTAAGAACGTGAATAAATGATCTTTTCATTAACTATTTTATATTCTTAAGTTCAATTAAATTATTCTACTCGACAATAAACATTTAGAGTTTTGCTAAGAGAATTAACATGATAATATGATTGGATTATCATAACTGAATGGTTAGTCTTGTTTGTTATTAGAGATAATGACTGATTTATTGATTGACTAATCATCCATACAATGTACATATATATAACAATATAAAGAATGATCAAGAATCGGGCTAGAGCCCGTTACACAATAATATACAAATATGGGCTAACACTCCCCCGCAGTCGTAGCGGGAGAACACCGAACGCTGAGACTGGATTGAAACTCCTTAAATAGAGTGGACGGAAACCCCTTCATGAATATATCCGCATACTGATAGCGTGATGGTACATGAAGAACCCGAACCTGACCTGTAGCAACCAAGTCCTTGACAAAATGGATATCTATCTCAATGTGTTTCGTACGCTGATGCTGAACCGGATTACAGGAGAGATAGACAGCACTAACATTGTCACAGTAAACAAGTGTAGCAGAAGACAATGGAGTATGAAGCTCTCTTAGTAAATTTCGCAACCAACATGTCTCAGCCACAGCATTAGCAACACCATGGTACTCGGCCTCTGCACTGGAACGAGAAAGCGTCGGTTGACGCTTAGAGGACCAAGAGAGGAGATTGTTGCTGAGAAATACACAATAACTTGAAGTAGACCGTCGTGTAGTGGGACAACCTGCCCAATCTGCATCAGAATAAGCAATCAACTCTGTAGTAGATGAAGAATACAACTGCAGGCCATAATCCAGTATACCCTGAACATATCGCAGTATCTTATTGAGAGCAGAGAAGTGTGGCTCCCGAGGATCATGCATGAAGAGACAAACCTGCTGAACAACATATGATATATTCGGTCTAGTAAATGTAAGATACTGTAGAGAGCCAGCAAGGCTCCTATAAAAAGTCGGGTCAGAGATCGGATCACCCTCAGCCCCCAGTTTAGACTCAGTATCAACGGGAGTCCTACAAGGGTTACAATTGAGCATGTGTGCTCTCTCCAAAATCTCAACAACATACTTCTTCTGAGATAAAAACAACCCTGAAGAATCTCGAGTGACAGAAATGCCCAGAAAGTAATTTAGTGGACCGAGATCTGTCATGGAAAACTCTTGATGCAAGGAATGTATAATCTGTTGTAGTAAAGTCTCAGAAGAAGCAGTGAGCATGATATTATCAACATATAGTAATAAGCGGTATCTGTCCCCTGTCTGAAGATAAATAATGATGAATCACATCTATTGTGAGAGAACCTAACATGAGTGATATAGGATGCGAATCGCTGAAACCATGCTCGAGGGGCTTGCTTGAGCCCATATAAAGATCTCTGCAACAGACACACATAATCAAGATGCACAGAGTCCCGAAATCCCGGAGGCTGGTGCATATAAACTGTCTCACATAAATCACCATGAAGAAAAGCATTCTTGACATCAAGCTGATGAATGGGCCAGTGTCGAGAAGTAGCTAAGCTCAGAACAGTCCGAATAGTGCCCTGTTTAACCACCGGACTAAAGGTCTCATCTACATCAATCCCCTTAATTTGTGTACTGCCATTTGCTACAAGCCTAGCCTTGTAGCAACTGAGAGTGCCATAAGCCAAATACTTGTGGTGAAATAGCCACATGCAGCGAATGATGTTGGTGTCCTTGGGTCGAGGCACCAAAGTCCAAGTTCCAATTTTAATAAGAGTGGTGTATTCATCACGCATAGCATTTTGCCAATTTGGGTCATTAAATGCATCATGATAAGTTTTTGGTAAAGGAGACACGGACGAAACATGCATGTTGAGATGCTGAGTGGGACGGTTAGCCCCGAAACGAAATCGTGTGACCATGGAGTGAGTGGAGGTGGGGTTTGGGTTGTGTAGCGGATCTGGAATGATTATTGGATTCAGGGGTTGTTGTTGGTTGTGACAGGTGGTGGAGTTGGTGGTGGGGGGGGGAAGGGGGTGTGGGTTGAGGTTGTTCATCATGTAGAGTTGTAGGTTCAATAATTGGTGTAGGTTCGGTTTGTTCTACTGTTTGATGAGTGGGTGAAATGAAGGGAGGTATAATGTCGGGTGTATCATCTAAAAAGTTGTATGTAGGTGCTGGCGTTGGTGGAGATTGTCCATAAGGGAAGACGGTTTCATCGAAGGTGACGTGTCGAGAAATGATGATTTTATTGGTGTGTAATGTAAGGCAATGGTACCCACAATGATTAGATGCTTGGCCTAAGTAAATTGAGGGTGTGACACGAGGTTCAAGTTTGTGATTAGGGTATGAGTGAGGATAACATAGGCACCCAAAAGGGCGTAAAAGGCTATAATCTGGGTTTCGTTTAAACATGCGGGTATAAGGAATTTCGTTGGCAATGGCTGTGGAAGGTAAGATGTTGATTAAATGAACAGCCATGTTTAAGGCTTCAACCCAAAAGGTTGGTGGAAGGTTGGCTTGGAAAAGTAGGGTTCAGATGAGGTTGTTGATGGTGCGGATCATACGTTCAGACTTGCCGTTTTGTTGTGATGTTTTAGAGCATGAGAAACGAAATTGTATGCCGTTTTCAGCAAAAAGTTTATAGAGGTTACGGTTACCGAATTCACCGCCATGATCACACTGAAGAGACCGGATTTCACACTTAAACTGAGTGTGAACGTAGTTATGGAAGAACACAAATTTAGATAGCACATCATATTTATTAAGTAAAGGATACACCCAAACAAAATGCGAATAATGATCCAAAAATAAGACATAATATTTAAAACCCAACATGCTCGGTATTAGTGAAGGCTAAATATCCGAGCGGATAATGTCAAAACAAGCATTATCGACAGTATTGGAACTAACAAATGGAAGTTTAACGTGTTTGCCAAGCTGGCAGGCATGAAAAAGCACGGGAGGCTTCTCTTTATTACATGAAATGAAATTATTTGAAACTAGACGACGTAACACTTCGCTTCCTGGATGTCCAAGACGCTGATGCCACGTATGTTGACTGACTAGGAGAGCTTGAGGAATGGGAGACGGAGCTGTGATGGGATAAAGGTCCCCCGTGCTATCACATCGGAGAAGCACCCATTGAGTAATGAAATCTTTAACAGAAAAACAAAATCAAATTCGACAGTGCAGTTATTTTCACAAACAAATTGACGGACAAATATAAGATTTTTGACAATATGAGGGGTAATAAGGACGTTATTTAAGTAAAGAGGTCCAGAAGGAGTAGGCAAAATGCTACGACCCGTGTTGGTGACGGGAATGGTATGCCCGTCACCAACCGCTACAGATGGATACATGCAAGTATTAAAAATGTTACTAAGACTATTAACAGATGCATTTAAATGTGAGCTCGCACCTGTGTCCATATTCCAGGAACCAGTTGCGGGATCCTGAAGTGTTCCGGTGGTGAAGGCATGTGGCAAACGAGTCTCTTGTCCCGGAGTAACAGTGAGTCCCGAGGTCCCAAGTGTTGGAGCAGTGGGTGCGGTGATTGGGTGATTATACGTTGGGCCAGTATTGATGGTTTGGGCTGGGATAGTGTTTTGGAGTTGGGTGGGTGCAGGTGTGTTAGGGGTGAGCAAAAACCGCACCGCAAACCGCAAAACCGCAAAAACCGCAAAAAACTGACCAACAAAAACCGCAAAAAACTGACCAACAAAAACCGCAAAAACCGGTGGATCGATTTCAGGAAAAAATAAAAACCGATTTTGCGGTGCGGTTTCGGTTTTCACCGAAAAACCGCACCGCAAAAACCGCACCGAACCACTCTAAAATTTACAATTTTTTAAATATATATTTTTATTTTTTAGAATAACACACTAAAATAATACACTAAAATTTATAATTTTTTATTTTTTAAATATATTTTTTTATTTTTTAGATATATTTTTTTAAATATATATTTTAGAATAACACACTAAAATTTATAATTTTTTTATGATAAAATGATTTTGTTTATACTTTTATAATAAATTATTTCAAACACATTTTAATTCTTAATTGTCATCCAAGTTTTTTAGGTAATATATACCAAAAGTTATCATTTCAAGGGAAAAAAAAAAAAAAAAAAAAAAAAGAAAAACTTTGAACCAAAAAACCGCAAAACCCGCAAAACCGCATAAACCCGCAAAACCGAAACCGCAAAAACCGCTTGGATGCAGATCCTCATTTTTTAAAAATCGCATTTTGCGGTGCGGGGCAGTTTCGGCCAAAAACCGCACCGAACCGCCCCATGCTCACCCCTAGGGTGTGTACTGGATTGGACTGATGTGGTGAGTCGAGTTGGTGTGTTGGGGCGTAGCAGCTGGGTGGGTGGTAGGATAAGCAAATCCAGGTGGGGGTCTAATGGTTTGAGGTAGGCGTGGGTGAACAGATTGTGGGCTATTGTAAGTGGTGTAGTAGACTCCTGGGCTGGATTGGGCCGTAACATGTTGTAGGACAGGTGGTGGGCTGGATTGGACAAGGTAACCGTATGGGTTAACTGGTTGTATTTGTGGTGCGTTTTGTGTTATCCCTTGAGTATTTCCCACCCCCAAATGACCCAACAATTGAATAAGCAGGTCATCACTGTTGTTCCCTATTATTAGTGGTGTGACTGAAAAACAGTGAGGAGGTTTTAGGGTTTTAATGTGGATCGTATGTGGTGACACCAAGAATGGTTCGAATATGGGACAACAGTAAGTGAATGATTGTGTGTCGTAGGGAGAGTTATGCATATATGTAGGGTTGAATAAACAAAAAAATAATATGATCTAGGGATCTCTGACCATGCACGATCACCACTACACCAAGCAATTAATCGTGACCTAAAGCACGAAAGTACCAGGAAATCGAACACGTGTGGATTTGTGACCGTTGCATAAATCACCAACACAACTGAAAGGTAATAAAAATCAACAGCAGTAATACAACAGAAGGTGGGAAGCTGTTAGGGATGAAAGGGAGCATGGTTTTAAATATGGAATTGAGCGTAACTTTTATTGCTTTGATACCATGTTTGGTATTGGAGATAATGACTGATTTATTGATTGATTAATCATCCATACAATGTACATATATATAACAATACAAAGAATGATCTAGAATCGGGCTAGAGCCAGTTACACAATAATATACAAATATGGGCTAACAAGTCTTTGATAAAATAAAATTCTAACTATCGAAATAATACTGTTGACCATAGCCTATGATCAGTTATGTTTAGACAACGATCGTCAGATTTGAATTTAAAACTTTAACCTAACCATAATCCACCTCTTCTGCCTTTAATCCGTGATCATATTCCAAGGTTTATAATTTTAGTTTTGAATTTTTTATTTTGTGTTCCAAACACAGATGGCAGATGTTCATATACCGGATGATATACTACACAATGTACTTGCTCGACTTTCAGCAAAGCCTTTACTGCGCTCCAGATGTGTTTCAAAACACTGGAATCGTCTGATTTAATATCCCTATTTTGTGAAGTCAAGATCATGTCGAAAGATGCTTCTTTACACCTCTCCGTTATATGCATTAGACGAAAGTTTACCAGTTGACAACTTAGCTCATTTCACGGGCAGTCTTAGTCATTTTTCAAAAATCAAGAATTATGCATATATAAGAATCGCTGGAACATTCATTGGGATAGTCCTTTTAGTGGTTCCTGATTATTTTGCTGCGCCTGTGCTTGGATATAAACCTATTCAAATGATCCTATACAATCCGTTTACTGGAGCATCCAAAATTGTTCCTGATCCATATCCAGCGTATACTTATCGCCACCAATTATATGGATTTTGCTATGGTGAAACTCCCGATGACTTGAAGATTGTTAGGTTTCGTGACTATAACTGGCCCACCAATCACAATTGGAAGACTTGTGATATCTTAAATCTTAAAACGAGTTTATGGAGCACGTCGAAAATCCCTATTCTAGATGCTGATTTTTTGCCTAGATATGGATATGGGGGTTATATCGGTACGTTTATAAGTGGATTTTTGTATTGGGTTGCGTCTAATAAGATTGTGGCTCTTAGTGTTGAAGAAATGGTAATTTCATATGTACCTCTACCTGTTCCATATTACATAGACATTGTTTGGGGCACGTTGCATGGTTGCTTTTGCATGATCACTGAAGCAGACATTTCTTCAAACTTCAATGTGTGGGTAATGAAGGAACATGGCGTTGGGAATCCCTGGTCAAAAGTACATTCGTTCAGACTACCTCTTGAACTTTGTAGTCTTGGAAATTGCCGAATTTTTAATACCATGGATGATGGAAGAATTCTTATGGTGCATTGTACAAATAATTTAGTTATTTTTGACACATTAAAGCATTCGTATAAAATGCTAGGCACATCTAGAATGGGTGTAGAGCACCATGATTTGCATGCCATCGAATATGATGAGAGTCTCGTATCGCTTTCAGACATTTGTGGTTTTTGATATTTTTGAAATGGCCCATTGAAAGTAGTTGCCTAGCTTGATTTCTTAATTCTGCAAGTTTTTTATTTTTATTTAGGATTACAAGTATTTTCTTTATTAAGAGTTGCTATTAATAACCTGGAGTTATAATACTTTTAATTAAGATCTTGATTATGCTATGAATGTATTATGTATCACGTCCATTTTTCTTTCTTTATATATGTTGATCAGCACTAGAATTTCAAGTAGACTATATATCATTTTGCTTTAAGCATTATTCAGTTAGTTATGCATATTGGTTGTTCAGCACAATAAGAGTTTAAATGTGCATAATAAACGAATATCCCTATATATAGTCATAAATTTCACCTACTTAGCTTTTGTAAATTCTAATTTATGTAGTGACACTTACAAGCTTAGAAATGTGTTGGACGTGAGAGTTGGTTATGAAGTATTCAGTCGTAGGATATTTGTACATCTCTCTTCTTTGTCAGTTTTGCAGCCACCTTGATTAGGAATCAACTAGATTAATCATTGGGAGTTATGACGCCAATCTCTATTCTATATAGTTTGAATTTAGGAATTTTTCAGGTGGAAACGGGTATATGACATGTTATTGTTAGTTTTATGGACATAAATTAATAGTCGTGTGTTAGGATCGAACTTGAGATCACGGGATTGCACACTTTACGTATGAGAATTAAAGTTTAATAATTTTATATAAAATGTTATATTAAATTATTAATTACACAAAACGACTAACGACCGTTAGTATTTAACGATAAATGACTAACAACCGTTAGACGAATAAAAGGAAAGAATTATGTATGAATATTTGGTATGTCAAGAAGGTTCCGGATTGCCCCATAGGGGTGATGGACGATCGGTTAGGGGAGGGGAAACCCAACCCATAACCTAACTTGAGCTCCAAGTTTCTATTACTATATAAACAAATCTAGGGATCATTATTTGGACGCTTGTACACATAATTAATCCCTAAAATTTGTTTTCTCTTTCTTTTCCTTTTAGTCGATCAAACAAAACCCCCTTCCAAGGGATTGATCGACTTTTGTCTTTTACAAAGCGTTTGGTTTAAGTTTTGTGTTCTAAAACTATTCTTACTTTAATTTGTTATAGTATATGTGTACAAGAACATGATACAATCACACTATTGATTGTATCTTGGATTGAATTAATGGTTAAGTTTACACATGTAATTTAATTGATAGATGTTGAATTGGGGAAGACTCCAATATATATTAAGTAATCAATTATGTGTTATGTGGTATATATTGAATTTTGGCTTACGCAATCGATTCGTCGATGCATGTGGATCTACTTCCTTTGAAGAGAGAGCCCTAATTTAATATATACATGATAAACCTAGAATTGATTTTTAATAGGATTATCGAATTAAGTTTGCATGTGGCTACATGTTTTAATACATATTAATGGTAATGTTATGTATGTTTATTTAGTTGCGTTATTTTTTATTTGAATTACTTGTTTTTTGTTTATTAATTGTATAAACATGTTTATAAACGAAAAAAGGTAATTTTTGAATAGAAAAATAATATGGACTAAATAATGGCGAAATCTGTTTTGGTTTTAAGAGTCAAATTTTCAAGGTTTAATTGAATGATGTTTTTGTACCAATAGTAAGAACGGCTCACCCAATTGTGACAAACTATAAGAGAGGTTTAAGGATGGTTTGACATTAAATTGACAAACCGAAAGAGGCGTGTTTTTAAATACATTCGTGCATACGTTTGCTTCTCCGCCACTTTGTGCGTCAAATTGGAGCTACCAAGTATTACTATTCTATGTACAATATCATCTTAAGGGTGAATTGACCTCAATTTCACGTGTCACTTTTGTGGTAATTATCCGAATAACTTGAGTCTTTTGACTCATGCAGTAGTAGGATATAGTGGATGATAATTGAAGGTAATTCTTTGATTGGTGAACCCAATACCTCAATCAAAACTTTGTTAATTTGATCTTAGTGAATTGGTAAATAAAATTGTTTTGTAAAAACCAATGTTATGAAGTTGTATGCATGCTTCTTCATACATTATTTTGATTATACACATCAAAATTAGTACCCTTTAAAATTAAGTCAAATTCCATCTAATTAAAGAACACTTGAAGTTGTAATTTACGTCATGTGAGAGCTTGGCTAGATTGCAATGGAAAGGTAAACTTCATGCTTTCATTAGTAGCAGATCAACTGATGTAATGGAACTATGTTAGTTTGCAGTTTTTAAATTAGACGACTTAAATTGAGTAGTAAGTGAGAGCTTGGACTCAAGGCATAAGATGGGGATAAAACATGCTTACGTTGGAAATTGTTTGCCAATGTAAATCCCATAATGATCTAGGAATTGGAAATTGTTTGCCAATTATTGTTCGACAATTACCTTGTTGAATACTGATTCGTTGTAATTAAGTTTATATTTTTCTCCAAGGAAATTACAAAGGAAATATGTATTTCCCGGGTCGTTATGTCCCAACGAAGCGTGAATAGAACTTTCGGTTCGAGTCGTGAATAGTGATAAAATGAGATTTTTGGATTTTACAACTACAAATATGAAATATAAACTAAAAACAACTAAGAAATCTGATAAAACAAATATATAATGCACACGTAAGCAAAAACGTAAAGAAAAACTAAAAACTCGCACGCTAGGGCTAATCCCGAGCCTAAAAAGTGAAATCTTTGAAATACTAACCCTAGAAACGCAAAACTATTTTTTCTAAGTCCTATTTGATAAAAGAAAATTTTACAAAAAAGAAATTTAGTTTTTTGACTTTTATTTTATTTATTATGATTTAAAAACTAAAATAAAGAAATTAAATGATTAAAAATACTAAAACTATTAGGAAAAATCTAAAACTTTGCAGGTAAATAATTTAAACTAAGCTAAGCCTAGGAAAAATAAAAAAAGGGGAAACAACTTTATGGAATAAGCAGTAAATAAGCTAATTAGTAAATAAAGCTAAGAATGAAAAGAAGGGTTAAGTAAAAAATAATGCAAGGTATAACTTGAAAAAGACCCAAGGGTCACTGGTAATGGTGCTTGTGTGTGAGGCTGTGTGAGGGTGAGGTCTCAGGTTCGAACCTGGTCCTCACCTTTTTATTATTTTTTTTGTTTTTGATTTTTAAAACAAAAAACTTGAAAAACAGATAAAAATAAGAAACTTGAAAAAAGGAAACTTTTTCAGAACTTGAAAATAAGCTGTTTAGAAGCTAATGAGATAAGCAGTTTGGCTTTTAGGACTAAAAAGGAAATCTTGAAAATGAAAAGTTAACTAAAAAGCTATAAACTGAAATTTAAATACTAAATAAGCTAAAGACTACTAAGGGGAACCTAAATAAGCAAATTACTCTTAATAAGCTGAACTAAATAAGCCAAAAAGCACTAAAACAAAAATAAGCTGATGCAAACTTAAACTAATCCAAACAGTCCTAAGCTATATTAAGCACTAGAAAAAGCTACTAGACCTAAGGCTATTCAACTAAAAGCAGTAAAATCCTAAAGCCTACACTATAAGCTACTTCTAAAAGCAAAATGGGGCAAAAAGGGGCTTATTAAGACCTATAAAATAAGCTAAGACAACTGCTACTCAGACTGTTGTCTAACACAGCAAATCCAAACAGCCCTAACCAAGGCCTACTTATAAGCTGATATAAGCTACTCCTAAGGGTAAAACAAGCTAAAGCTAATCTAAAGGGAACCTAAATAAGCTACAGGAACAATAATTAGGCAAGGATAAGTAGATAAGCACAAAAATAAGCTAAAAGGTAATATGGGGCTGCTGTGGCTAAAACAGCCTAAGGGGATAAGTAGAGCAGTCCTAAAAGCTATTCAAAAGCTCAAATAAAAAATCATAAAAATATAATCAACTAGATTACCAACCAATTAGCATGCATACCAAATTTTAGAGCATAAGGGCTTAAAATGAGTAAACTAAAAATCAAAAGCATAAGCTGATTAGGGCAAATGGCTAACTGATGCAGTTGGGTGAAAGTGGGTCAAAACCTGTTATTACCTAAAGAAACTAACACAGAAGTTGCAACATGTAATTCTAAACTATATTGAGTAAACAAAAACACCAAAAAATCCTAAATCCTATTGGATCTAACCTAAACTGCTACAACAAGTTAGAAAACAGGAAGTTTTATAAATCTATGAAATAGCTATGAAACTTAATAGAAATGTTGAAAACAAGTTTTAAACTACTGATTATACTTAACTAAAGCTAATTCAAGTATTATCAATGACCAAAAGAAAGTTGTTAGCTAAAATAACCATTGTGCCAAACACTCCTTTAGAAGGACTGTTTTGATTTTTGAACTTATATAGACCACTTTAAGTTGAGAGTTGAGAAGTCAGATGTTGCACCAGCTATATTAAGGACTAAAAAGCAGATTTGAACTTAAAATAAGCACTAAAATAAGCTAATAAGCTAAAAGCTATTTTTTTTGTATTTTTTTGATTTTTTTGAAAACTTAAGTAAAATGTGCTTAAAACAGTTTAAAGGTAAACAAAAGCTCACAATAAGCTATGATTAAGCTAGAATGAGCTTAAGAAACAGTAAATAAGGGCTCAAAAGATATTTAGAAACAATGAGAGAAAGCTTAAAATTATGAGACAAGGAAATTTAAAGGCAAAACTTGAAATTGTATTAATCTTAAAAGCTGATTACAACGATTGAAAGACAGAATTAAGAAAGCAAAAATAAACTAAAAACAAGCTATTACTAAGCTAAATTACACTACCCTAAACTACTCCTACTCCTAATGCCTAACAGCCTCAACTTGTGTGTGAGAAGGGCTATTTATAGCCTAGCTGAGGAGCATTTTAGGGTTTTGAGAGAAGCATCTGGATCCTTAAACATCAGCCCTTGATTATTTCTTGATTCCTAATCCATGATTCGTAGCCTTTGGATCATGTGGTGATGTGTATCCTCCAATCACAGTGCTTTCTTTGGCCAGCGTGGCATTCCCTTGTCAGCTTTCTTCCAGAAGATTTTAAGTTTTGGGTTAATTTGTACGGGTAAGAGTAGCAGGGTAAGATTGGGGAAGAGGGTAATGAACAGTAAATGGGGAAAAAGGGCGCGCTAGGGTTTTTTTTTTATTATTAGATTGACTGGTTATTTTTGACCCGGGTCATAAAGGGAATCGGGTTGTGGGTTTATTAAAAAGAGGTTGGGCTGGGTTGGATGGTTGGGTTTGGATTTTGTGTTTGGTTCTGGCAGATTTTGTAGTAGTAGTTTAGTATTAGGATAGTTTAGGTTTAAAGTTTAAGGATTAACTTTGACATTTTGCAAAATCCAAGGACTACTTCTGCCAATCTTCATAAAATATCTCCAAGGGCTATTTTTGACACTTTGAGCATATTTGTGATCCAATTTGGTAAATTCCTTCCCCGGCTTCGGCTTTTATACTCTTTCCATATCTCGTGCTCGGTTTTGCCGGTTTTCTTTTGATTTTTGCCCTTTTTCTTAATATCCGTACCTGCACATGTATAAACACAAAAACACAATATATTTGACATTCATGGTTAGTTTTTGGTCTGTTTTTGGTCAAGAAAAGGTATGTGTTTTCACACATACCAAATACTTTCATTACTAGCAGATCAACTGATGTAATGGAACTATGTCAATTAGGATCCTAGCTTTAAGGAAATACTATGGTTTATATGAGTATTTACCAATGGGTATTTTATTTTCTTAAAGATTTTATTATCGAAAATACTAAAATTGAATTTTGTTAATTCTTTTAAATGTATTAATGCAACGTTAAACCGTAAACGTAGTTTGGGCTTTGGTAAATTGATCTAGTTCTGTTTTCAAACAAATGTTTGATTAAGAAAAATTTACTTAAAAGACAAACATAGTCTCTTTTCCATGTAAGAAGAGTGTGACTTAATCCTAGTCCTTTTCATGAATGAAGTTGGAATAATAGGAACATTAGAGTTGTCTAAATTCTAATATAACTCATAACAAACTTTAATAGTTAAGAGAATTGCATATTTTCCATAGAGATTTCATCATTCTCATTTGGTGATTAAATTCTTTTGTAACAAATATGACATTTGGTTAACAGGAAAATATGTATGACACTTTATGAGTTATTAAAATCAGAAGCTAAACTAATTACCGCAAAATGGTAAAAGAAAAATTAGTATATTTATCTAGTTGTTTTGCTTTGACCATTTAAAGGTGCTACATACCATTGTGGAAATGGTAGACCTTTTAATGAAGAAATTGCATGCCCAATTTTTCAAGTTAATTACATTGATGGATTGTCCATCATCAACGTCGTAGAATACATCATTTTAGTACCTAAGTAATTGTTACGTATAGGTTTTCTTAAAGATGTAGGAAAGTAAATAAGCACACTATTTTCTTTCACTGGTTAATGAAACACTTACAATGTTGTCAAATCCAGTGGGAGCATTGTGTTCTTATTACTGAATAAGGAATTATTGTAATGATCTTTAATTCAGTGGGAGTTACAAGCTTTGTCATCTTGGTAGTAATCCAAATTATCTATAGAATGTCTTAAGATAATTACTTTCCAATAGTAGACACTTGTGTTTTAAGGACAGTCATGTACGTTTCCTTACTAGACATTGTAGTGCTACATCTACTTGTTTTGCTAATATCTACGATACAACAATATTAACAAACGCATGTCGTGTTGTTTATCTGCTACATGATGTTGTTCCACGCACAAGTAGGAGAAATCTTTAATTGTTTGCAAGAAACAACACATAGAGATATGAGCTAAAGGATTATCTTGACTACAAGGTAAGAGAATAACGTTCTAATATGGATTATACACATCTAATTCAAGAAATACTTGGTGTTGCAATTTATGTTATGTGAGAGCTTAGCTAGATTGCAACTACAAGGTAAATTTCATACTTTCATTACTAGCAGATCAACTCATGTAATGGAACTATGAAATTTGCAGTTTATAAATTAGACACCTATTAGAACATGTGTCAATATGATATCAAGACTACTTCAATTTGAATATTTATGAATTCTTGAAATGACATAAATGAATGAAGTAATCTAATGCTACTTCAATCTGAATATTTATGTGTTCTTGGAATGACATAAATAAATGAAGAAATAATGTAGTCTTACATTATTGTGAAGTAATAAATTAACTTGAAATTACTAATAAAACCAAATTGGTGGTGTTCATGAATACTTTAGTTAAATATGTTTATGTTTTATTTTAAAGTCACAAACATGAAGTCTTTTAACTGTTACAAGACTTTGAATAAAGTAAGATGTTAACTTGTTATGGTTTTTAATTAAGACATATACAAGAAGTCATTGGGTTGATCAATGATTTATAACGTATAGTGGGATTATAACAGTTTATGTCTTCTTGTTGAGACATGGACATGAAGTGACTTAGTCAAAAGTACTTGTGTTATAAAGTATGCAATTGGCTAGGAAATTCTATTATATCATTAAGATGACTTAGTTGGTAAATAGATAAGCCAAAAGGAATATGTTTATCTTACATATTGTTAGATTGTCTTACAATATTAATCCTAATGAAATATCACATGTTTATGGTATGTTCAGTTAGGAAAATCAAACTCTTGTTATATTGTTTGATTCAAGATAACTATATTTTCTTTTCTTCCAAAAGTTATCAAGGTTAGAATATTGAGTATGGCTTGGACATACTTAATAAGACTCCAACTTAGAAGATCAATTAGATACCATTTTGTTATGAAATGTGATGAATCACATTAAGTCTTAAAATGAAGTTCTGAATTTGTTAAACTGCTTATGAGTAGGTTATTAACAAATAAGAGTCAGGAACTGTCATTGTGTTTTGTAATGTCCCAAAAGAGAACATTGTATTGTTGCTCTATTTGCTAAGTATTTATAGATTGTCTTTAAATTACTAAAAGCACGTGGGATTTTTGATCTTGAAAAGATAAAATTACAAGATACATAATCTTCTGAAATACACTAGTAAATATCATTATGAGACTAGACATGTAAATATTAAACCTCAAGATGATGGAATTCTCATTCATAGATTTGCAAGGATATCTCAGATATTTGATTAATATGCTGAGGATTATGAGTTACAGGATTATGGTAAGCCTGATAATCATTATGATGCATTACCAAATATTGAATTGAGTAAAATGACTCATGCTATGAATGTTAAAGATGATGTCCAAAAGATAATCGATTTTTAGAAACTTGATTTATCTTAAAAGTTAGACTAGAAAATGAAGATGAGTTTCTTCAAAGATAATGGTAAACCTTGTGGTTTAAAATCTTTGTGTAGAAATCATGTGGACAATATTGTATATATATTTAATGCTTGTTTTATATCAAGATTATTAATCACACTTAAGCAATTAATTGTGATTGAATATTCTTTTAAACACATTAAATATATAAAGATTATGATTGTCATATTTAATGAAATTGACAATGGAATATCAAAACTCTTTCTTGAGTGATTACTTGAGCAAGAACGGTAAGTAATCAAAAGGAGTTTATGAATTCAAATAATCTTTGGAAGTGTACAAAGTGCAATAATACATGAATGGATAAATGCATGCATCTAGGAGATTATTCTTATGTTTAATTATTAAATCCAAGTTTTGATTTATAATTGACATAAGATAATTTCTAAGTATTCCTGAAAGCTCGTGAGAGTATTATGTTTATTTTCTTAAATCATATATGTTGTATAACATATAGGAAAGTAAAATTTCATTCAAATTAAATGTTGAGTTTAATTTAGCTTTGAATGAAACTTCACTTGAAAGATTTAGAAAATAACACATACAACCTTGAAATAAATGTTTATTATTAATAAACATATGCGGTAAATGAATCTAATAGAACATGATATATCATTTAGAAAGTCTGAATGAATATGTAAAAGATGAATGAAATCTAAGTCTGACGTAATAATTTTTCATGTACATCTTGTTAGTAGTGTATCATGCTTGAATGCAAGATGATTCGACAACATTGATTTCTAATTGAAAGTTATTAGATAACTTGTGTAATGAATATTCTAAAGGAACATGTTTGATTATAGAATTACATCCTCAGCCTAGAACAGCTTCCAATTCTATAGATGAACAATATGTCAACTATTGTGCAGATTGTCATGGCCAACAAACTTGAAAGTTTGGAAGGCATCAAACATTACACAATAGATATTAAGGTTTACGGGAATTTTAAAGAGCATACTGTTTTTTGCAAACAATGATGCTAATGAAATTGAGATGATACTCAATACTAGTCATGGTAGGATTTCATCCTTGATAATGGCCATGTATACTAGTTATGCTTAACTGAGAGCATAGTTGCATTATACATTAAAGAAGAAGAATACTTTAAACTTTAAAATGTTTGAAAGTTTTATTATCATAAATTGGTAGTTAAGGATGACACACAATTTATGAAGTATTATGTGGCAATATCAAATTATTTGAATACACATATAAAAGAACTTCAATAGTTGAATTCTTGAAATAAGTATTCTCAAAATTCTGATAGATCAAGTTGGTTGATTTATGCCTTGTCAACAAGTATGAATGTCATTACTTGAGGCATAATTCATCAACTAGAGTTATCATGCATTGATCTATTTAGTATTTGGATAAAGGATGTTAAACATTTATTATTCGTAATGAATTTAAGTACTTGGTATGTTTATTTTCATTAATAATAAATTGTGTCCTGTATTTGCATGTTTAATCCGTGAATAATTTAGTTATTCTAAACTGTCCGTTGTCAATTAATGATATGGGAATATCATTAAATTAATACAAATCTAAGTATTGGTATAATATACTTAGAAGTATATTGATGCGTTGATATGCCAATTTCACATGATATTCAATGAATTGAATATAGGACTTATCCCAAACTACATGATTGTACTTTATGGATCTTGTCATTAAGTAAATCATGAATAGTTATCCTCAGACTTGAGATACCAGATAACTGTCATGAATGTAGTGCATTTCTGTGGAACAACTTAACGCTATACGTAACTGGTAGTCATAAGGGTTGTTTTCGGAATGTTGCAAAGTTTGTGGGTTATGCTTGTAGTCAAGATAGAATTTGTTCCTTCAAATTTATTTTGGAGTTTAATACTGCTGGGCCCCTCGTAGGGTTGACAAGATGTTCGCGTGCGCACGCCCAAGATCTTCCCTAAATATGTTAAGAAGATTTGGTAATCTTGATCAATCACAAACAACGAGAAACAGAATAGTTGAATAAAGTATGACTTAGATCCATAGCTTTATTTAACGTGGTATTAGTAACAAAAGGATAATAATAATGAGAAATCATTAAAAGGTTTTTCCAGGAGCCTTACTCGAGTTGTACTAGAGGCATCGGTGTGTTGCTAGACGCTAACCGATGTGATCACGCTATTAAGATATGTCCAAGTGGGAGGTGTTAGTTTTATAGACATAAACTAATAGTCGTGTGTTAGGATCGAACTTGAGATCACGGGATTGCACACTTTACGTATGAGAATTAAAGTTTAATAATTTTATATAAAATGTTATATTAAATTATTAATTACACAAAACGACTAACGACCGTTAGTATTTAACGATAAATGACTAACAACCGTTAGACGAATAAAAGGAAAGAATTATGTATGAATATTTGGTATGTCAAGAAGGTTCCGGATTGCCCTATGGGGGTGATGGATGATCGGTTAGGGGAGGGGAAACCCAACCCATAACCTAACTTGAGCTCCAAGTTTCTATTACTATATAAACAAATCTAGGGATCATTATTTGGACGCTTGTACACATAATTAATCCCTAAAATTTGTTTTCTCTTTATTTTCCTTCTAGTCGATCAAACAAAACCCCCCTCCAAGGGATTGATCGACTTTTGTCTTTTACAAAGCGTTTGGTTTAAGTTTTGTGTTCTAAAACTAGCATTACTTTAATTTGTTATAGTACGTGTGTACAAGAACGTGATACAATTACACTATTGATTGTATCTTGGATTGAATTACAAAAAGGTAAGGGGTAATTCCAATAATCCACACAAACCATAATTAGGGTTCATAAGTTGATTGCTTGGAATTGGTTATTTTTTTGCTAGAATCATCAAGGTACGTTTACTTTATGTTTTGGTTAATTAGTTTACATATTATATGATCATATACGCTTCCGCATGTATACTTGATGTTATGTGTTTATATTTATATGTTTGACATGATATATAATTCCAACAGTTATATGCATTAGACGAAAGTTTACCAGTTGACAACTTAGCTCATTTCACGGGCAGTCTTAGTCATTTTTCAAAAATCAAGAATTATACATATATGAGAATCGCTGGAACATTCAATGGGATAGTCCTTTTACTGGTTCCTGATTATTTTGCTGCGCCTGTGCTTGGATGTAAACCTATTCAAATGATCCTATACAATCTGTTTACTAGAGCATCCAAAATTGTTCCTGATCCATATTCACTATCTACTGATTACCACCCTCTATATGGATTTTGCTATGGTGAAACTCTCGATGACTTGAAGATTTTTAGGTTTAGGCACTATAACTGGCCCGTCAATCACAATTGGAAGACTTGTGATGTCTTTAATCTTAAAACGAGTTTATGGAGCACGTCGGAAATCCCTATTCTAGATGCTGATTTTTGGCCTAGATATGGATATGGGGGTTATATTGGTACCTTTATAAGTGGATTTTTGTATTGGGTTGCGTCTAATAAGATTGTGGCTCTTAGTGTTGAAGAAATGGTAATCTCATATGTGTTGAATTATGGTTAAATATTAATGTGTAAATGTCTAGTATCGAACCCGAGACATCGGGATTGCACACATTACAAATGAGTATTAAGGAATAATAATAAATGTATTTTATATATATTTATTATTAACACAAGAACTTAACGACTGTTAGTGTTTTCCGTTAAATGACTAACGACCGTTAGACGCAAATAACGAAAGAGGTGTTAGTATACAATTAGGAAACAAGGAAAAGGCTCTAGAAACCCTTGCTTGGGTTGGGTCGGCCGAACATCAACAAAGGGGCAACCCATTGCCCTAACTTGTTCCCAAAGTTTTCTAATTAGTATATAAACAAACTCAAGGGTAATTGTTTGGCTAATCTTTTGTGCACACAATTATCCCTAACTTTTCCTCTCCTTCCTTCTTGGTAAAACCGGTCGACAAACACCCTTAGGGTTGTGGGTCGATTTTTGTGCTTCCAAAACAAACTCTTGTGTTTTACTTGCATAACCTTAATACGGTTTAATTTGTGTGTACAAGAATGAGGTAATAACTCAATATAGTTATTATTAAGAGATCGATAAACAAAACGGTAAGGGGTTTATCATTGAACTAGTTTTATTAATAATCAAGATTTATTGAAGTGCATCGGGTACGTTTTCTATTTATATTTAAATTAATAATTATGTGTTATATAATTGTTTACACGCTTCCACAATTTGTGTACTTTGATTATGGAGTTTTATGATTGTCATGGTTTTCAAATTTCAACAGTGGCATCATGAGCCATGTATAACATGTAATTAATTACTTAAACAATAAAAAATGTATCTTTAAATTGTTTAGATTATACATGTTTTATTTACTAGGGTTTTATTATTAATTTTTTTTTAATAAAAAGTCAAAACCCTAACCCTAATTTGGGGGGGGGGGTGTCGATTTGTTCCATAAACCCTAATTAGGGTTTGTGGTTTTCATAATTAATTGTGATTAATTAGAAACCCTAGGTCTTTAACAAGTTGTTGTGTCATGTATCTTGTGACCTAATTGCTATGTGATATGCATAAGTCCGTGACAAAACATGCATGTTAGTCACGGATAATTACTTGAATTAAATTGTTTAGTTGCTTCCACATGATTAATAATTCTTAAATTGGGGAAGACTCCAATTAAATATTAAAAATCAATTATGTGCAATTTGGTATATGTTTGCTATGACTTACGCAATTGACTATGTCAATGTATGTGGCTCACCTGTGCAAGGTGAAAGTCTTAGTTAAAACATATGCATACTTGACATCTAGATATTGATTTTATTTAGGATTGTTTAAAAGGATGCATGTGGCTATATGTTTCACTAACAATTAATTGTTTTCTTATTAGTTGATTGTTTGTTTTTCTTTTAATTACTTGTTTATTGTTTTTCTATTTGTGATATGTTAAAGTAAGCAATAAAAAGGGTAATTTTTAAAGAAAAATTAAATTGGACTAATAACGGTGAAACATAAAGTGAAAAAGTAAGGATCTTGCAGAGTCTTATGTGCCGCTAGTGGTCCGATTCGCACGGTAATCAGCTCCCAGGCGAGACTAGCAAGATCTAAACTTTGTTACTTAAATTTTTTTAAGATTAAGATCATAAACTTTTGCTTGATTGATGTTTTTGTACAATAGTGTGTGAAAGGCGGACCAAAGTTGACAAACTGTGTGGTGGGTTTATCTGGAGAGGGGTTTTTTTAAGAGATCCGCTCCTACCGGCTCTCCGGGCCCGCTTGTGCGTCAACTGCGACTTACCTATATCACTATTTACGTACACTATCATCTTAAGGGTGATTTACCTCAATTCCACGCGCCACTTTTGTGGCAAATATCCGAATAACATGTAAGAGTAGGATATGTGGGCGATAATTGTTGGTACTTCTTTAATTGGTGAACCCAATACCTCAAGTACATAGTTTTTTTGGTTTACTCTTAACTAATTGGTAAATAAAATTGTTTTGAAAACTAATGATACAAAGATGAATGCATGCATCTTTGTACATGTTTTTGTCACATCAAAAACTAAATACCCTAAAATTTAAGTTACATGCCATCTAACTATGAGGAACACTTGAAGTTAATTTTGGGTATGCGTGAGACCTGGACCAAAATTAATGACAAGGTAAATTTCCGAGTGTGCGTGAGACCACACATGGATTAATTTGCAGTTTCTAAGTTAGACAACTTAATTAAGCTGATGCGTGAGACCTAGAGCTTAAGGCATGAGATGGGATAAACATGCTTACGTGACATATTGATGAATCAATATGTAGTAAATCCCATAAATCATCTAGGAATTGGAAAACTTGTTTGCCAATTATTGTACGACAGATTACCATCTTTTGTACTTCCACTACTAGCAGATCAACTGATGTAGTGGAATTATGTAAAGTTGGATCCTAGATTTTCAAGGAAATTAAGTTGGTTATATGAATATATCCATGGGTATTATATTTTCTTGAGAATAAGAATTATCGAAAATACTAATGTTTGAACTTTTCTATTTTCTGTAGAATGGCTCAACCCGATAACTCCGTGTTTGCTGCTTTCAAGAGTCATCTTGAAAGAGCCAAATTGACTGGAAAGAACTTCAATGATTGGCATAGGTCGCTCAAAATTGTTTTGAGAGCGACCGATAAGCTCAATTATTTGATTACTCCTTGCCCAGATGAGCCTGCTGCTACAGCCACTGATGAGGCTAAAGCACAGTGGAGAGCAGAGTATAAAAAGTACAATGAAGTTGCGTGCTTAATGCTCCAAAGTATGGATCCTATGATGCAAAAGAAGTTTGAGTATTACTTTCCATATAACATGCTCGAACAGCTCAAGAAGTCTTATGAAAAGACTCCTGTAGTTGAATTGTATGAGTCTCTTGACAAACTACACAGCTGCAAACATGGTGATGGTAAACCAGTGGAAGATTATGTGTTGGAGATGCAAGGTTTATTCGACCATCTACACAGGATCGGTTTTGGTTACCCTGAGAATGTGCAAGTGAACTTGATCAATAGGTCCCTTAACAAGGATTTTAGTGGTTTTGTTCAGAATTTCAACATGCACTGCTCGGGGAAGACAGTCTCAGAGTTACTCGCATTGCTTGTTGACTATGAGAAGAATCTACCATCTAAGGGCAAGGTACCTACTCCTCAAGTGTTGGCAATTCAAGGAGGTAGGATCCAGAGAAAATCGCATGTGAACAAGGGTAAGGGTAAAGGTGATAAAGGCAAGCAGGTCATGGCCTATCAACCAAATCCTAAGGTGAATCAACACCAGCCCAAGAAGAACAAGGTGAGTCCTCCAGGAAAGAAGGATCAGGCTTGTCACCACTGTCATGAAGTAGGGCACTGGAAGAGGAACTGTCCGCTCTACATCAATGACTTGCGACAGAAGAAGCAAAAGAGTGAAGCTGGTAAACCCAGCTCTTCAGGTGCGTTCTTTGTAATCGAATTATTTACTCTAACTCGTAAGTTAAATTCCTGGGTATATGATACGGGATGTGGTATTCATATTTGTAATACTATGCAGGGGTTTAGAGTTGAGAGAAAGCTGGCCTATGGACAAAAATTCTTGCACGTGGGTAATGGAGCACATGCAGAAGTTGAAGCTATAGGCGTATTTGATTTAGTGTTGCCTTCGGGCTTAGTACTATCTTTAAATAATTGTCATTATGCACCGTCAATTGTTAGAGGTGTTATTTCATTTTCATGTTTGTTGAACCTTGGTTTTGAACATACTATTAATAGCAATGGAATTTCTGTTTCTTTAAATGATGTATTTTATTTTAATGCTATTGCTGTGAATGGTATTTTTGAACTTGATATGAATGATAATGATAATGCTTGTGTTAAAAATAATTCGATGTATAGCATCAACAATAAGAGAATCAAGAAACGTCTGGATTCGTCTTATCTTTGGCATTGTCGACTTGCTCACATAAGCAAGGATCGCATGAAAAAGCTGCAACATGATGGGCTTTTAGAAAAGATCAATGATGAATCATTTGATAAATGCGAGTCTTGTATTAGTGGGAAGATGACAAAGAAACCCTTTAATAATAGGATTGAAAGGGCTACTGATCTACTTGGTCTTATTCACACAGATGTGTGTGGACCACTTAGACATGTGTCAAGGAGAGGTGCTAGCTACTTCTTAACATTTACGGATGATTTCAGCCGTTATGGTTATGTTTATTTACTTAAACATAAACATGAGGTGTTTGAAACATTCAAAGTGTTTAAAGCTGAAGTAGAGTTGCAACTTGGAAAGAAGATTAAAGCTCTTCGATCCGATAGAGGTGGTGAATACCTGAGTCAAGAGTTTGTGGATTATCTAGCTAAGGAAGGAATTGTCCAGCACCTTACTTCTCCATATACACCACAACAAAACGGTGTATCTGAGAGAAGAAATCGTACATTGCAAGATGATACGATCTATGTTTAATCTAACTACTCTTCCCTTCTCATTCTGGGATTATGCCTTGGAGTCTACTGTTCGCATTCTTAATATGGTTCCCACAAAGAAGGTTGATAAGACACCATATGAGTTATGGACTGGAAATGCTCCTAACTTGTCTTATCTTAAGGTCTGGGGTTGCGAGGCGTACGTTAAACGTGACTCGGGCGACAAGCTCCAACAAAGATCTGTAAAGTGCATCTTCGTAGGATACCCAAAGGAAACAATGGGTTACTACTTTTATTATCCTCCTGAGAACAAAGTATTCGTTGCTAGGTATGGAGATTTCTTGGAAAAGGATCTCATATCTCAAGAATTAAGTGGGAGGATATATGATCTGGTAGAAGATCAAGATGATACATTACCTTCTGAAAACACTAGCCAACTTCCTGAAGAACCAGAAAGTCTGGGTCCTCCACCAGAAGTTGAAGTGGTTCCCGTTCGCAGATCCGTAAGGACTGTAAAAGCTCCTGAACGTCTATGTCTTAACTTAGAATGTGAGGAATATATACAAGGGGATCTTGATGAACCGCCTAGTTATAAAGCTGCCATTAATAGTCCTGAAAAGGAAAAATGGTTAGTTGCTATGAATAGGGAAATGCAATCCATGAGAGACAATGAAGTCTGGATTGAAGTAGACCTTCCTCCTAATGCCAAGGTAGTTGGGAGTAAGTGGCTCTTCAAGAAGAAAACTGACATGGATGGCAATGTACACACCTATAAAGCCCGTTTGGTAGCTAAAGGCTTTACTCAAACGTATGGTGTTGACTACGAGGAGACCTTTTCTCCTGTAGCTGACATTAGGGCTATTAGGATTCTCATAGCCATAGCTGCATACTATGACTATGAGATTTGGCAAATGGATGTCAAAACCGCCTTCTTAAATGGTCGCCTAGATGAGGATATCTATATGGCGCAGCCTGAGGGGTTTGTGAATCCAAAGTTTCCAAATCGTGTGTGCAAACTTCAAAGATCCATTTATGGATTGAAGCAAGCATCACGACAATGGAACAAGAGGTTTGATAGTGAAATTAAAAGGTTTGGTTTTACTCAAAATCTTGATGAGTCATGTGTATACCACAAAGCTAGTGGGAGTGAAGTAATTTTCCTTATATTATATGTCGATGACATATTGATCATGGGGAAAGACATTCCAAGTTTGTATGAAGTCAAGGCATATCTTGGAAAGTGTTTTTCTATGAAAGATTTAGGGGAAGCTGCTTTCATTCTGGGAATTAAGATATATAGAGATAGATCTCAGCGATTAATTGGATTAAGCCAAAGTGCTTACATCGATAAAATATTGAAGAGATTCAATATGCAAAATTCCAAGAAGGGATATATGCCGATGCAAGAACAACATGGCTTGAGCAAGAAAGTTTGTGCTTCAACACCTGAAGAGGTGAAACGCATGGCAAAAGTCCCTTATGCTTCGGCTGTGGGATCTATTATGTATGCGGTTAAAAGCACAAGGCCTGATGTGGCGTTTGCTCAGAACTTAACCAGTCGATATCAGCAGAATCCGGGTGAAGCTCACTGGACTGCTGTTAAGAATATTCTTAAGTACCTTAGGGCTACTAAAGATATGTTCTTAGTTTATGGGGGTGATCCACAAGCAGAACTTGATGTTACAGGTTACTGCGATGCTTCATGGAAAGGTGATAAGGATGATATGAAGTCTCAGACTGGATACGTCTTTGTCATTACTGGAGGAGCTGTGGATTGGAGGAGCAAGAAGCAGAGTACATTAGCGATGTCTGCAGCAGAAAGTGAGTACATAGCTGCATCAGATGCTGTAATGGAAGCCGTCTGGATTAGGAAGTTTATATCAAGGCTTGGAGTTATGCCTTCGATTCAACAACCTATAAAAATGTATTGTGACAATTCAGCTGCAATTACATTTGCCAATGAACCTGGAATCATGAAAGGCACCAGACATTATCCGATCAAATATCACTATGTGCGAGAGCAAGTAGAGATTGGGCAGATCGAAGTACTCAAAGTTCACACAGATGATAACTTGGCAGATCAATTAACGAAAGCTCTTCCTGGCACTAAGCTTTATAAGTTAGCTGAAGGAATAGGTCTTCGTAAGGCTGAAAGTTTCATGCCCATTTGTGATTAGTATTTGGATAAAGGATGTAATAGACAATTATTGATTTTATGAAATAAAGTATTGTTTATGTTTATTTATATTGTCTTGTTGAAATATACATATATCCTGTTTTTGCATGTTTATATCCTTGAATAATTTTATTATTCTAAATGTGTCCATTGTCGGTTAATGATATGGGAATATCATTAAATTAAGACAAATGTGAATGTTGGTTAGAATATACTTGAAAGTATATTGATGCGTAGTCATACCAATTTCACATGATATTCTATGAATAGAATATAGGACTTATCCCAACTAAGCATGAGATTACTTATGGATCTTGTCATCAAGTAATTCATGAAATAGTTATCCTCAGACTTGAGATACCAGATAAGAGTCATGAATGTAGTGCATTTTTGTGAAGCAATCTACCGCTTACCGTAACTGGAAGTTATAAGGATTGTTTTCAAAAGTGTTGCAAAGTCCATGGGTTATTCTTGTAGTCAAGAAAGAATTTGTTCCTTCAAATTTGTTTTGAAGTATAATACTACTGGGCCCTTCGTAGGGTTGACAAAATGTTTGCGTGGCCACGCCCAAAGTCTATCTGGAATACGTTCAGATGTTTTGGTAATTTTGTTCAATCATTAAACAACGAGAAACAGAAACATTAATAAAGTGTGACTTAGATCCATATTTTTATTAATAGAGTGTTAGTAACAAAAGGATAATAATAATGATGAATCATTAAAGATTTTCCAGGAAATCTAGCTCGAGTCGAACTGGGGGCATTGGAGTGTTGCAAGACGCCAACCAATGTCATTTTGCTATTAATAATTAACCAAGTGGGAGTTGTTGAATTATGGTTAAATATTAATGTGCAAATGTCTAGTATCGAACCCGAGACCTCGGGATTGCACACATTACAAATGAGTATTAAGGAATAATAATAAATGTATTTTATATATATTTATTATTAACACAAGAACTTAACGACCGTTAGTGTTTTCCGTTAAATGACTAACGACCGTTAGACGCAAATAAGGAAAGAGGTGTTAGTATACAATTAGGAAACAAGGAAAAGGCTCTAGAAACCCTTGCTTGGGTTGGGTCGGCCGAACATCAACAATGGGGCAACCCATTGCCCTAACTTGTTCCCAAAGTTTTCTAATTAGTATATAAACAAACTCAAGGGTAATTGTTTGGCTAATCTTTTGTGCACACAATTATCCCTAACTTTTCCTCTCCTTCCTTCTTGGTAAAACCGGTCGACAAACACCCTTAGGGTTGTGGGTCGATTTTTGTGCTTCCAAAACAAACTCTTGTGTTTTACTTGCATAACCTTAATACGGTTTAATTTGTGTGTACAAGAACGAGGTAATAACTCAATATAGTTATTAGCAAGAGATCGATAAACAAAACGGTAAGGGGTTTATCATTGATCTAGTTTTATTAATAATCAAGATTTATTGAAGTGCATCGGGTACGTTTTCTATTTATATTTAAGTTAATAATTATGTGTTATATAATTGTTTACACGCTTCCGCAATTTGTGTACTTTGATTATGGAGTTTTATGATTGTCATGGTTTTCAAATTCTAACAATATGTACCTCTACCTGTTCCATATTACATAGACATTGTTTGGGGCACGTTGCATGGTTGCTTTTTGATGATCACTGAAGCGGACATTTCTTTTGACTTCAATGTGTGGGTAATGAAGGAACATGGGATTGAGAATCCCTGGTCAAAAGTACATTCGTTCAGACTACCTCTTGAACTTTGTTGTCTTGCAGGTTGCCATATTATTAATACCATGGATGATGGAAGAATTCTTATCGTGGATTGTAAAGATAACTTAGTTATCTTTGACACATTAAACCATTCATATAAAATGCTAGGCACGTCTAGAATGGGTGTAGAACACCATGTTGTGCATGCCATCGAATATGATGAAAGTCTCGTATCGCTTTCAGACATTTGTGGTTTTTGATATTTTCGAATTGGCCCGTTGAAACTAGTTGCCAAGCCTGATTTCTTAATTCTGCAGGTTTTTGTTTATTGAGGATTACAAGTATTTTCTTAATTAAGATTTTCTTTTAATAATACTTTTAATTAAGATCTCTATTGTGCTATGAATATATCTCGTCCATTTGTCTTTGTTTATGTCGATCAGCACTAGAATTTCAAGTAGACTATATATCGTTTTGCTTTAAGCATTATTCACTTAAGTAATGTAAAGAGTTTAGATGTGCATAAAAAACGAATATCCCTATAGTCATAAATTTCACCTACTTATCTTTTGTAAATTCTAATTTATGTAGTGATACTTACAAGCTTAGAAATGTGTTGGACGTGAGAGTTGGCTATGAAGTATTCAGTCGTAGGATTTGTCAGTTTTGCAGCCACCTTGATTGGGAATCAACTAGATTAATCATTGGGAGTTATGACACCAATCTCTATTCTATATAGTTTGAATTTAGGAATTTTTCTGGTGGAAACGGGTATATGACATGTTATATAGTCGGGTTGCATTACATGTGATAGGGGTTTAAGAGAACGTAAATTGGTATTCTCCTTTCGCATATGACACAATTTTATTTGGCTTATCACATGTTGGACTTTTCAAACAAGATGGAGCCTCGGAAGCTTACATATTATATTGCAAGTTCCACTTGGAATTTGATGTTTTCAAGTAACACATAGGCTAGCTCTTCATATGAGATATGTAATATTTTGGTTTTTGTTGGACTGGTTAAGTGGATCAATTTCACATTTTCACTTGATCAAGGCTTTAATTAGCTTGCAATATGTGTATGCCAACAAGTGCTTTGAACTAAGCTTGTTTAACAAAATTGGGTTCTAACTTAATCAATTATAAGTTTTGGAAAAAAAGAAAAAAAGAAAAGAAAATAAAAAAAAAAGAAAGTAAGTGAAATGCAACGAAAATTGGGTTCTAACTTAATCAATTATAACTGAGAAATGATTGATCACTTAATATGCAACGTTTTTATTGGTATGTAAATGAACCATGCTCTCATTAAGAAATGAACGTGATTTGTGTGAATTAATAAGTAAATAAATCTATATCTTATGTAACACAAATAGTAGTTAAACAATGTACGTAGAAAAGTAGAAAGATAGATTAGGGAAGTTACTTTTTATGTTCCATTTTCGATCAAATGAACGTAAGATGGAAATTAATATACATATTTGAAACGGACGGCGACATATATAACAAATTGGCTAACACGTTTGCATCCGAAAGTCATAATGTTAAAATACCTATCAAACTTTCAGGGACTGTTTATGTCATATGCAGAAACTTGCTAACACTAACAGTTTAGTTCTTTCTTTGTTTGTTATGTTTCTTATTGTGCAAGGACTAAAGCTGGTCAATCTCAAAGTTGAAGCCTATATAAAGATGCTTCCAGTCTAGGGTTTCACATCTTTGCTAATCATCATCTCAAATACGCTCTCTCAAAGTTTACTGCAAAAACTCTGTGTCTTGTAATCGTTAGACTGATCAACATATTGATCCAGTCTTGAGTCTTATTGTTCTTGTATCTGATTGTTCATTGTTGGTGTCCAATAAATTGAGGACTAAGATTTTCTTTAATTCCAAAACGTTTCATACCTCTGAATGGCGATACCTTAAGAAATACACAATCCCCAATCTGAAACTCCAAATCACGACGATGCTTATCAGCATAACTCTTCTGTCTAGCACGAGCCTCTTTCAGCTTCTCTTTGGCAACCACCACCTTCTCATTTGTGATCTCAATAATTTCCGGACCTTCAATCAAACGCTCACCCACTTCATTCCAACAAATGGACGCCCTACATTTCCTCCCATACAAAAGCTCATAAGGTGCTGCCTTAATGCTAGCATGCCAACTGTTGTTGTAGGCAAACTCCACCAAGCACAAGTATTCATACCAATTACCAGTCCACTCCAATGCACAAGCTCTCAGCATGTCCTCCAAAGTCTGAATGGTCCTTTCTGACTGACCATCTGTCTGAGGATGAAAAGCCGTGCTAAACTTAAGACGTGCACCCCAAGCATTATATAGACCCTTCCAAAAACGAGAAGTAAACCGCAGATCTCTGTCTGACACAATCGATGATGGAGTACCATGAAGTCTAATAATCTCCTCCTGAAAAATCTTCGCCAATTTACTAACACGATAATCCATACGAATAGGTAAGAAATGAGCAGACTTGGTTAGCCGATCAATAACCACCCAAATCGCGTCATGTCTTTTCTGAGTACGAGGTAACCCCGTGACGAAGTTCATAGAAATCTCATCCCACTTCCAGGTAGGAATATCTAAAGGTTGCAACAAACCACTCGCCCTTTGATGTTCAATCTTGACTTGCTGACAAGTCATAAACTTGGCTACAAACGAAGCTACATCTTGCTTCATACCATTCCACCAAAAATGTTGCTTAAGGTCTGTGTACATCTTGGTAGAACCAGGATGAATAGTGAATGGGGAACTATGAGCCTTAGACAAAACAGCCTCACGCAGTTCAGGATCATCCGGAACACAAAGCCGATCTTCAAACCATACTATACCAGAGTCATCCACTCTGAACTCTGATTGTTTACCCTCTTGAACATTCTGAACCACAGCCCAAAGCTCACCATCATCCTTTTGAGCTTCCTTAATCCGTAGTATAAGATTGGACTCGGCCTTCAAGCTGGCCCAATATCCATCATAACCCCGCACACAAAGTTCAACATCCAAAATCTCTAAGTCATTAAGAACTCTAGGTTCATTCTCAAGGCTCGCTATCATACCAGACTTTCGGCTAAGTGCATCAGCCACAACATTAGCTTTTCCCGGAGGGTTTGAATGTTCATGTCATAATCTTTGAGTATTGAATGTTCATGTCATAATCTTTGAGGAGTTCTAACCATCGTCTTTGTCTCATGTTAAGTTCCTTCTGGGTGAAGATATACTTGAGACTCTTAGGGTCAGTAAAGATGTCACATGACTCGTGTGGAAACGTAGAGGGGGGTGAATACGTTTACCGTTTTAAAACTTAAAACTTCTTGTATCAAATTTCCAATTTGGCTAGTTCTAATATGAAAGATGTTTGTTGTAGTTTATGACTACCAAGTTGTCACACAAGTATTATCAAATAATCACAACACAAGCAATCACATAATGCAAACATAAAAGTAAAGAGATAAGTAAAAGAAAGCGCAAACCGAACACGATAATTTATAGTGGTTCGGTCACGGAGCTCCTCTCCGCCCTACTCCACTCCCCGAGTACCCAACTCGAGAGTTACTTCACTAGATCAACAAGCTCCCTTTCTTAGGCGGAGAAAACCTTTACACGTTGCGTACTTCCTTTTCCGGTACTAAGCTAAACACCGGGTTCTACTTTCAAGTCAGAACCTAACTTAACGTTGCTTATACAATTACCGACACTAAGCTAGATGTCGAGTTCTTCTACACGGGTACAACCACTCCCATCGTTGCTTACTTCCTTTTTTGGTACTAAGCTAAACACCGAGTTGCTTTCACAAGGGTACAACCACTCCCTACACTCTTTGTGTTTTGAGGACTAAAACACTAACCACACTCACTTATCTAAATGATACAATGATGGTTACAACAATGATCCATGACATAAGTGTATCATGGATATGGATGCCTAATCTATATGAACTTCCATTGACGGGAAGTCTTCAATCATTGAGGATGTCAAGTGTCCTTGAATCTTCATATGTTGGAATGCTATGGTGGATAATGATTTCAAGATCTTCTAACCTTCTTGGTAGATCAGGAAGTATGCTATGAATGATGACACATGATCTTGAGCTTGCTTCACAGGATCATTAACAATGTATGCTTACAACATGATGAAAGTTAGTAACATTATGATCATTATGTAAAGGGTGATTAATGTATGAATCTACATGTTTAGCTACTGATCTAAGTGTGTGAAATGAGTGAGGGAATGTGTGTTCTAATTGCATGAACAATGGGTAAACAATGGGCTAGTATTTATAGGCAAAATGTAAAAACAGCTCACTGCTTTGGAGGATCCTGAAAAAAGGATCCACGGGATCCGTCGGGATCCGTGCTTTATATCAAAGGGATCCGCCCTTTATACCAAAGGGATCCGCGGATTAGCAAAGGGATCCGCGGGTTCCGCCGAACCAGACAGCTAGCAAATCTTACTATATCTTACCATATCTTGCCATATCATTCCATATCTTTGTCAAGTCATTTCAAGATCTTCCAATGTCAACTATCTTACTTGAAGATCTAAACAAGATATCACATAATCTTTCCAAGATTTCATTTGTGATGTATGCCATGATGTCATCCTAATATTTAACTAATAAAGTTTCCATTTTAAGAAATAAACATGTAAACTTGTATATGTTATTCCTAGTGAACTTTGTAATGTGTATATGTATGTAACATGTATCCTAGTGATCATGTAGAATGAGATTCTAAGTAGAATGATTAGTCTTTTTAAAATACTTAATTACCTAACCATATTTTAAACATTCTAAAGGGTTTGTTACGGGTTTGATCATAATTCTACATAACAAACATGTACGAACCTGTGTTGTATCATACGAGGACTTGAGAGGAGTTGAATGTATGTTGAGACAAGATATGATTACAAGTAACTTGTACATTTTACGCCATGTATCAAGTTACATGTTTATCATCACTCAAAACAAACGAGACTGCTTGCACTAGCAATCTCCCCAACGAGACTGCTTGCACTAACAATCTCCCCCTTTTTGATGATGACAAAATATGTAAACGTGATAGAAAGTAAAATGTAAAAAGTTACTTGTGTCTGTTCTACCTTTAATATTACCTTCTCCGTTTACACCTTTCTCAACTATTACTTTCTCCGTTTACACCTTTCTCCCCCTTTTGTCGAAGCAAAAAGGGTGTGTCCTTGGAGTTAACTTCATTTCTCCCCGAAATGGCGAGCTTGCATCATCCCTAGTGAAGTTAAATATACTACTCCAATCTCCTATGGTTGTTGCATCCCCTAGGTTGTTAGCGGATCCATGGATCAAACTAGACTCTTAACCTACATCAAGGTTAGTGGTGTGCAATATAAAAAGAATATATATGAAAAATGCATGATGAATGAAATGCATATAGCCAACGATACACGTGAGTAAGCAATGTTGGACTATGTTGACCTATCTCCTCCTTCTTGTCGAAGCAAAAAGAAGATATGCGTAGCAGAATGCGATTTTGAGAACTTTAAAGCTCCCCCTTGATTTATACTCTCCCTAAATGGAGTGACAAGGATATGGTGTATGATTATGCATGATCCTACAAAACAAATAGTTAGACTATTATATGCTCCCCCTTGATGTATACTCCTCATTGCTAGAGTACCAACGTATATGGTTCAAGGTGTGAAGAATCCTACAAAATAAAGATTAGTATAAAACAATATTTGTCCAAGGACAAGTATGTGATATACACCAATGCGTATATATGATGCATCCTAAAAAAATGCTTGACAAAAACTCCCCCTTGCTCTAGGGCGTCAAGATGAACCTACAAAATAAAAGATTAGTGCACTAGAAGCTATGTCTTAAGTCATATACGACCAATGTGTATAGACGATGCAATATGAGTGCTAGACTAATAATCCTCCTGGTTTAAGAGTGTTAAGCAGCACCTTATAAAAGAATAAAAATAATTGATGCAAACTACATCCTATGACGAGTATGCTATAAACGATCGAGCGTATATGATGATGAACCTACAATGAAATGGTTAGTGCAATATATTTTATCTCAATAAAAAATATATGCAACATATCTAATTACAAACAACTTACCAATTGTGATTGTCTAATCAAAGAAAAGTATGATGCAGCATACTAATTGTGATATCAATCGTGATTAACTAGTAAATCATGTTATAAAGAGTGTAATCTTCTAATAAGAGTTACATTTACAAGAACATATTCCTACAAAACAATGCCTATGATGACGATATGAAGTGGAGTTAAAGTGAGTGATGTTAGTGTTGGTGATGGTTTACTAGTGATGACTCAATTTATAACTAAAGGTTGATTGATGAACTCAAATAAGTACATTTTATTGCCATCATTTATCCTATTTATTTGACTTGTTTTATTATATTATATATGAGAATTGATACGTTAATGTTTACTTTTTTAATTCTCAGGTAAAAACAAGTACTATGTGAAACTTGGCGATTTTGGACTAATTATGGAGCAAAACAAGCAAGATGTTAAGAGTCTACTGAAATGTACAAGATCAAGATCATTCTACTCCAGATACGCCGCATCCTACTTCTTACATACGGCGCATCACTATCAAGATTTCACAAGTTATAATCCAAGACGGCAATGGACATGCGCCGCATAGATAAATGGAGTTACGCCGCATCTTAAGGCGGTATACGAATATTCCTGAATATATTAATCTTGGACCCCACGTGAAGTTAAGTCAATGCGCCGCATCTACTTATCCTATGCGCCGCATCTAACCCTCAGACAGAAACTATAAATACCCCAAGACCAGACGAATTTCGAGACACTTAGAGACTTTAGAGACCGAAGACCGAAGAAACCCTAAGCCAAATTCAGACGTGTTAGCAGCACAAGACACGCCCTAAACGAAGATACAAGAGCTGTAAGAAGGCCCTGCATGTATTCAATTCATTAAGTAGTTTTGTTTTATTGTATTAGTATACTTTAATTCATCAGGATTGATGGGCCGATTCCATGTGACTACGGAAAACCATGGGCACCCCTTAAAATTGCTTTCCCATTAATTAAAGTTTATATGTTGATGTCTTTGGTGACTTTTATTAGTGCATTGATAACCTCTGTGTCTAGCTGAGCATTGCTTGGGTCGCCATGCCCCTTCCTCGCCTATTTGTTTCAGCGTCTCTTTAAATAAATAGGATAGACATAAGTAATCATTAAGGGTTTACTCACCGATAAGATTAGAGCCAACGAGAAAGGGTTAATTATATACACTTCATATAAAACTAGCAATAAAACAAGTGACAAGCTACTTAATTATCAGGACAGGTCTTCTTATTGTCTCAAGTATCTATTTGTGTACGTGTGTGCTAATCGCTGATTCGTGCTCATTAGTTTAGTTTATTATTTAATCACAACCAAACCGTGCCAGTCTCTCAGGCTGAACCCCTTGCGTTAGATTAGTTTGTACAGCTAACTTAAGATATTAAAATACTGATTAGAATAACTAGATAATACGTTCCACTCTTAGTGATCGACACTCTACTTACCATTATATTCATACTGACCGGGTACACTGCTCGTTAAAGTGTGTGTTTTATTGATAAGTCGGCTAAATATAAATTTAAAACTTGAATACTGCTAAAACCACAACGACACACCGGGGATATAAAAATTAGAGCAACACACACGCACATCAAGTTTTTGGCGCCGCTGCCGGGGAGTGAATTGTAATTATCTGTTAATTTGATTAGTATTTTAATTAGGTTTTCTTTTTAATTTTTTAGATTCTAACCACTAACCCTGTTGTATATTAGTTAAATTGCATTCATTGTATTATTTGCATATTTTCTGTTTTTGTGTGTTTTTATTTTCTTTAATTTTTGTTTCTTTTTGTTTGATTTTATTTTTTGTTTTTATTTTTTTTCTGTATTTTTCTATCGTTGTACTGTGCTAATTCAAATGATACGGCGCATCTATTTTCATAGATACGGCGTATTGCGTTTAATTTTTATAAAATACAACGCGTTTAATAAATTCGATACGACGCATCTTTCCCCAAGATACGGCGTATTCTGTTTTTAATAAGAAATTTTTCTAAACCTAACGCCATGAGACGCATCTGTTTTATCAGATACGGCGTATTCAGTATTTAAGTTAAAAATAGTTTTTGAATTATTAAACAGGTACGACGCATCGATTTTTATCGATACGGCGCATCTTCTGAATCAAAAATCAGTTATATTTGCTAAAATTAGATACGTTAATTTTTGATAAATTAAAACTGATACGGCGCATTCTAAAATTATAAGCGGCGTATCCACTTTCTGAATAAAAGTTTGATTAAATTTTAACGTAATAGGATACGGCGTATCAAACTTTTTGGATACGGCGCATCATCTGCAGATATCAGTTATTTTTATATCCGTTTCTAAATTCATTAATTTCTCTTCTAGCGAACAAATCCTACTGACGATTTTACCTATGATGACAGGTTTTGCTATGGAAGACATGACAGTGAACGGATATCTTGCTATGGAACTCTTGCTTTTGGATTCAATCAAAGTGGAAGTTTTTGAAGATGTCAACTTCAATGTGCTCATGATTGATGCCGATTTATTCTCTTGGGAGACCCCTCTTGAAGCTACTTATAAGGAATTCAAACGCTTATGCAATGTTGAAGATGGGATATTCTCTTATGATTTATTAATGAGCTACACTGAAGATGAATTGTTACTCTCATGGCCCATCATTGAATCTAAAGGATTAACTTGGACTACTATCGAAGAAAAAGATGGGAAATTCCAAATTAAATACATGAACTCAGCAAATGCAGTCAACAAATCAAGCAACAAACGCTATGAAGTCCAACCTTTACAAACTTCTTATATGCCTTATTCCGAACAGTATTGGGGATTAGATAAAAGCTATCTGGATAACGAAAGAATGTATGCTGAATCGGAGATACTATTCCATGGAAAGTTGGTAAGGTTGATGGATATCTCTTTAGAAGAGTGTCTTGAACTTAAATACAGCGATCCCAAATTTGCTCCTGTGAATGAAGTCAAATGGATTGTGACCTCATGGTTGACACGAAGTTTTAAAGAACAATTTTATGAGTTCATGGAAATAAGAAGGAACATGATTGGTAACACTAGCTTTGACGTTAACCACGATCCTAACAATGTTGATTTTTCAAATTGGTTAGCTAGTAAGTTCAATAACCATAAGAGCATGGACCGTGCTACTAAAGATGTGTTATGGGTATATTGGATGAGAGGTGAAGATGAGAAAGTAGAAAGCAACAATGGAACATCACATGACGATTCAACGATCGAGGAAGGCATTGAAGAATTATTCAGCATAGACATTGATGTGTTCAATTATGAGACACCCTTGTGCAAACAATTTAAAGAATTTAATTACCTTCTTCAAGTCGACGCTGATGTGCTAACTGGAGACCTACCAGGATTCAAAACTTATGATGATTTCAAAAACACCTGGTACTACGAATGGAATGACCAGATACCATGGGTTTGGGATAAACCATGGGAATTTGAGCATATTAATCACACTTGTACACCTTTGTGTTTCAAGGATGGAAGTAGTGAATGGCCAACCTGTGATTATAAGAATGATGGAACCTGTAATGGGGGAAGTATAATTGGAATGAAACGGGTTGAAAACGATGTATACTTTGAAGACGATGATTGGTATGAAAAAGTTGAAGACTGCCCTCGTAAAGCAGAGGCTTTGCAAGAAAAAGGTAGAATCAACTACTTAAAAGAACTTAAGGGAGCATCGGACACTACTTTCTGGGAATGGGTGCATGGACAATTTGATGATTACACAAAGCTTAGTCGACGCTTGCAATGGGAATTGAAAAAAGAGTGGGATGAGATTCAAGATTATTATCAAACCTTTAACGTGGTTAATTATGATCCCTCTGCTAATAACGATGTGTCGCGAGGAGAATTGATTGATGAACTTGATGACCATTTGAATGAGGATCCTTATTTCAATTTTTTTGATAGAGACGAAGAAGAATTCATCAAGAGAAAGTGTCGACTACTTGGGATCCCTTATAATAAGACACCCATGATTATTTCTGAAAAAATTAAAGTCATCAAATACTCTTTGGGACCTGATGAGGAATATGTTGCGACTAAGACCAAAGCATATATTAGATTAAGTCGTACGGAAGAAAATGTTGCGGAGCTTTACGGGAACATCTTTCGGATGAAAGAAGAAGGATGGCACGTAACAAGAACAAAATAAGGAGCTGAACGTGAGTCTAACTTGAAGACTCTGGAATAAAGACAAGTGCTGACCGGGAGACAACCCGGATAATTTTTACCTTTCTGTTTTGTGTTGAGTCAGTCAGACTTGCAGAGGATACGGCGCATCTCCATCCTAAGATGCGACGCATCGCCTGCACTGGTCATATCTTACTTTATTTTCTGCATTTTTATTTTTAACTTTAAAAACTTTCTGTCAGTATTTTAATGCGGCGCATCCCTGGTTAAGGATGCGACGCATCTTTTATTCTGATTCGTACTTATTCCAGGCTCGATACGGCGTATCTTCTTCCATAAGATACGGCGTATCGACTGACCTGATGATTTTCATTTTAATTTTTTAAGTTTTATTTTTACTAACTACTAATGTATTATGCAAGTTTGAACTTTCTTAACTCAGGTGTGTTAAAGTCTTGATGGTATTATAGATTCCTGCATTTCCTGTGGATACATCAAATACGAAGCTTAAACGTTCTCATCCACAAGAAAGTTGATTTTTGCTCTTATACAAACAATGGAGGATCATACCGAGCAAATCTCAGGGGAGTTTTTCTGTTCTAATTCTTTTATTTTCCAGTTTTTAACCTTTGATACAAACAACGAGGACGTTGTTTAACTTAAGTGGGGGGATTGGAGAATTAGAACACTTACTTGTCCTAAACTTTTTCAAAATATGCTTAAAATGTGCTTAATATATCAAATTTTAAAATTTTTAGCATGTTTTTGTTTAAAGTCTAAATTACATAGCTGCACACATAACATTATTTTCAAAAATTGTGAACTTTTCAAAAATTCACAAATCTATGAGTGTGCTGGTGACTTGTAAACTTTAGAACTTGGCTTATATACTATTCGAGACCACCATAATAAGTATTATCTATATAATTGGAATGACTTGTCTAAATTGATAAATTTCTAGGATTACACCCAAATAGCCTTTATATGTTATGTGATATTAACTAACTACACTGGTTAGTTAACCCCCGTATAAACCTTTTGTTACTCTCACTTTTAGAGTAAGATACCCCTAGAAAAACACTCAGAGCCATTCCTTTTGTTTCTTACACCTTTGTTATAATGTTTCGTTACACCTTTACACCTTAGCCTACCCTGTAGATTAAAATCCGTGGTTGGTTAATTGCTTTAGGCAAAGTGTGTTTCCTTACATTACCTGTGTTCGCGTGCGTAATTCATTATCTTTGGTTGAGTCAGGAAATTGCACAATGCAATTGGTATGAAAGTAAATATTGTATATCTTTGAGTTTATTTTTCGTGTGTTTACTACTTTCGCTATTACAGTTATTTCTGAAAGTATGAAGAGCATGAAAAAATTATCCGAAAAAATGGTGATAGTAAAGTTGTGAAATTTTACACATATATGTTGATGTAAAAAAAAAAAAAAAAATCGAAAAAAAAAGAGAAAAAGGAAAAGTTGGAAGTTTGTTTTAACCAACTTATGTAAAGTTTTGTATTAAGTGGGCGATATCACCACTAATTGTTGTATATTATATTTATGGATTGAATGGGAGTTGGCCGTTATGGGAACGCCAACTAAGGTTATTCTTTGATTGAGATCTTGTTGAGTATAATTCGTGTCTACCTAAAGCGTGTGTTTCAAGTGTTAAAGCGTGAGTTATTCAATGATATGAGTCTTATTCATGGGATGGTTGGGATAGCAATTTACCACACTTAGGATTTTAATTTATCTGTTTTGTTTATTTTTCATTCTACACCAATTTGTATCCCAAATATTATCCATACCTATATTATTCTTTATCCAAACCTTTGATTTATTGAGATTAGGGATTTGAGCAATCTTAAGTATCGTAGTCGTGGATTCGGCTATGTATTTATGATTTTGTCGCCCTTTTTGATATAATATTATTGGTAAAGATTACTTGGTCCTATCTTTAGCCTATTCGAGTTAAGGATTTGAGCAATTGCAAGTATCGTGTTCGTGGATTCGATCATGTATTTGTGATTTTGTCGCCTTTTCTGGAATTTGAGATCGATAGAGATTAAGAAGGATGATTAACCCTTAACTTACAAACCCTTTTTACCGCTTTAGACTTGTTATTCCTTAGCTTTAGTGGGGGAGATGCGTATACTTGCCAAGCTTATGATAGAATGTTCGTCACGACTGGACAGTTAAACGATTAGATTTGCGTTTATCAAAATATTTTATTTTATTTCTAATTCGTTAAGTGTTTGGTTGTGCAATTATGACAAAACGAATACATGCTTTAATATAAAAATAAATCCTAATATCTTTTAGGATACATTTTCATTAGATTAATTCTAAGGTTTACTTGGGGACAAGTAAAGTTCAAGTGGGGGGATATTTGATGAACTCAAATAAGTACATTTTATTACCATCATTTATCCTATTTATTTGACTTGTTTTATTATATTATATATGAGAATTGATACGTTAATGTTTACTTTTGTAATTCTCAGGTAAAAATAAGTACTATGTGAAACTTGGCGATTTTGGACTAATTATGGAGCAAAACAAGCAAGATGTTAAGAGTCTACTGAAATGTACAAGATCAAGATCATTCTGCTCCAGATACGCCGCATCCTACTTCTTACATACGGCGCATCACTATCAAGATTTCACAAGTTATAATCCAAGACGGCAATGGACATGCGCCGCATAGATAAATGGAGTTACGCCGCATCTTAAGGCGGTATACGAATATTCCTGAATATATTAATCTTGGACCCCACGTGAAGTTAAGTCAATGCGCCGCATCTACTTATCCTATGCGCCGCATCTAACCCTCAGACAGAAACTATAAATACCCCAAGACCAGACGAATTTCGAGACACTTAGACACTTTAGAGACCGAAGACCGAAGAAACCCTAAGCCGAATTCAGACGTGTTAGCAGCACAAGACACACCCTAAACGAAGATACAAGAGCTGTAAGAAGGTCCTGCATGTATTCAATTCATTAAGTAGTTTTGTTTTATTGTATTAGTACACTTTAATTCATCAGGATTGATGGGCCGATTCCATGTGACTACGGAAAACCATGGGCACCCCTTAAAATTGCTTTCCCATTAATTAAAGTTTATATGTTGATGTCTTTGGTGACTTTTATTAGTGCATTGATAACCTCTGTGTCTAGCTGAGCATTGCTTGGGTCGCCATGCCCCTTCCTCGCCTATTTGTTTCAGCGTCTCTTTAAATAAATAGGATAGACATAAGTAATCATTAAGGGTTTACTCGCCGATAAGATTAGAGCCAACGAGAAAGGGTTAATTATATACACTTCATATAAAACTAGCAATAAAACAAGTGACAAGCTACTTAATTATCAGGACAGGTCTTCTTATTGTCTCAAGTATCTATCTGTGTACGTGTGTGCTAATCGCTGATTCGTGCTCATTAGTTTAGTTTATTATTTAATCACAACCAAACCGTGCCAGTCTCTCAGGCTGAACCCCTTGCGTTAGATTAGTTTGTACAGCTAACTTAAGATATTAAAATACTGATTAGAATAACTAGATAATACGTTCCACTCTTAGTGATCGACACTCTACTTACCATTATATTCATACTGACCGGGTACACTGCTCGTTAAAGTGTGTGTTTTATTGATAAGTCGGCTAAATATAAATTTAAAACTTGAATACTGCTAAAACCACAACGACACACCGTGGATATAAAAATTAGAGCAACGCACACGCACATCATTGATGCAGGTAGGTTTTTCGCTAATCCATAGGGTTGATGATTAGTGATGGAAGGTTATGGTTATAATGAATAGAATGAATTCAGAAACTCTAATGTATAGCAAATGCTATAAGACTATTGAAGACGGTTAAGGTAATGATATTATCATCTACCAAAGATGATGAGTCGTGTCATAATAAATGCTCGAATGGAAATTAGAGGAAGTGACGACAATGATCACTTAGGAATAGAAATTCCATATTCAACAATTAGAAATACTAGATACCTATATGCGGATGAAAATGACATCATATGATGAGAGTGTTGGTTGGAATAACGTGTTGAGAATGATGGTTCTGTTTGCACTGACAATGACATGCTTGATATGTATCAAGAATGAAAAGGATGAGATCCTATGATGGTGTTCTAGACACTGAAGATGTTCTAGACAATTAAGTTGTGAGATTAAGATGAAAATTCTAGATTCGTTGGTTACGAGAAGGTTGTTTGGTTTCTGAATGGTTAAAAGCTGACCAGGTACCCGCGGATTTGGCGGAACCAAAATTTTGGTTCCGTCATTCTTATCGAAGGGTTCCGTGAGACCAAAATTGATTTGGTCATGTTTTGTCGTTTTTGATCAAACAAAGGTTCAAGCTAAGGTCTATTTACTTACAACTACTGATTTGGTTTCACTAATCCTAGTCAAATTCTAAGAAGACTTAATGTATCTCATTTAAGAGGTTTGTCAAACACATGATGTGTTTTTAATGAGGTATTGGTGCAGAACTGTGATGTTGAGCTAATAAGGTTTGAAACACTTTGTGATTTTGTGAACTGATTTAACTAAGTGATTTAAACCTACATGTCGGTATTTGGGAATGTAAGAAACATGAGTACATGTTCTTTAATGTGAAAAGACAATTATGTGAATGAATTTCTCTCCTCCTTAATTGGTGGACATTCAACATAATCTGTGATGCATCAAATGAAGAATGACGATGAAATGTTTAGGAGGTTGTAGCTTAATGAAAGCGGTGAGCTTAGCAATGTTTATGTGGATGTTGGTTAGCATACAATAAACTTTATCCGTGAAGTTACGTAGCTCTTCTCTATCAATGTGAGATGATCGCACGATGAGGCATGTGGTTTTCCTTATGGGAGATGTATTGTTTTAACTAAAAGATGATGGAGATATTGTTAGGTAAGCTGTTGATGCAAATAATGTTCTAAAAACGTTATTTATATCTTTCGATTACTTCACGTTTTGAGGATGACAAAATGTGAACTCACGTTACGTTAAAATTAACGCTAACAAGTTTTTAATCGGAAGATCCCGTTTCTATGCAAATCACTCTTGAACAAAGTTACAACTTGGACTAGTGATCAAAGAAGTGAATTCATGTTTTGAAAATTCACATTTTAAATGGGACAAAACATTTTTTTTTCAAAAATACACATGACAAATTATTTTTGAAATATTAAGAAATGTTTTAATGGAAAAATAAGTTTGAAAATCACAACAGCTATTTTCCCCCCCAAAATCAGCTCCAACCTTCCCCAAATAAGTTTTCACCAGAAAAGACAAGATTTGGAGCATCCTAGTCTACCACGGCTCCACGGTACCGTTAAATTTAACGGAGCCGTGGGTCATTTAGTGGAGCCGTCCGTACCATTTTGAATTGTAACATTCAGATTTTCTTTGCCTATAAATACCCACCTCTTTCACAGGTTTAGGCACCCTTTACACACAGAAAAATCCCTTAACTAAATCCTCTCACACCTTTCACTTCTAAGGGTCAATTAGATTAGTTTTTCTTTGTTTCAAGAGTGATCCAATCATCCTTCAAGTGATCCTCTTCATACCTCTTCACTAGCAAGAGAAGAACACAAGTATCCAAGTTGATACAAGGTGTTGTCATCCCTCTTCATTGGCAAGAGAAGAACTCAAGTAATCAAGAAGATACTAGAGTTATAGTTGATAGGTTTTTGTAACTCTTGTTACAACCTTGTTGTATCTTAGCATACATCAAGTTTATTTTCTTTTTGTGAGTGAGAGTGAAGATCAAGTGTGATCTATAGAGATAGTGAACATCTCTTGAAGCCATTGGGCTTGTGTGATTGATCAAGAAGATCAAGGGTCATTAGGTTAGTGTTAGTTGAGTAGAGTGAAGTGAGTGTTGATCATTGTGATCGTGTTGAGATCTTGGTGATCTCTTGAAGCCATTGGGCTTGTGTGTTTGGTCACGTGGACCTTGGTAGATTGGTGCTAGCTAAGCGACGTGTACGGTTTTCTCCGCCTGAAGGGAGGTTGTTGATATAGTGTTTGAAACTCTCGAGTGTGGTACTCGGGGAGTGGAGTAGGGCGAAGAAGAGCTTCGTAGCCGAACCACTATAAATCCTCTGTCTCGGTTTGATCTTTCCAACTCTACTCTTTACTTTTATTTGTTATTATTACTTAGCTTAGTGTGTAGTTCATATTGGTGTTGATTGATTACACATAGAGTTCGAATCAAAGTTTCCAATAACATACTTTTAAAACAAGATTTTTAAAAGAAGTTTTTTAAACCGGTAAACTATTCAACCCCCCTTCTAGTTTCCCACATAAGCGAAAGCAACAATACGATTTGGAGAGAGGTATATTGAAAGATATACAAACACAAATTTCAAACCTCTAAAACTTAATCCTATTAGCTTTTAAAGCTATATGCAAGAAAATGGATCCCATAAACATATTACTAATCTAAGTAGCAATAATGAGATAACAATTATGCAAAATAAGCATAACAAGGATAAATAACAAATAATTTGTTATCAATCTACAAGACTGATGAAGCGAAAAGTGTACCGCTTTTAGGGGGTCATTTAAGCCCTAAATCGTATTTATTTGATCAAATATTGCCCTAAATCGTTCCTTTTGTCATTTTAGGTACTTTGGAGAAGAAATCTGGAAAAGGAAGCATTTTGGACGTTTTTGGAGCATAAAAGTGAAGAAAACGACAAAGTCTCCAAAGCTGCTGGAAAAGTACACATGACGGCGTCAAGGATTGCTCCTGACGGCGTCACGGCTTGGCAAAAGAGGTGGATATAAAAAATATACACATGACGCGCCAGAAAGTTTTGCAATGAAAAGTCTGACGGCGTCACCCTTTAAGGTGATCAAGGCCATCACGGTTTAAGTTAAAGAGAGACGGCGTCGAGCACAATTCTGACGGCGTCAACCCTTGATAGGCCAGAGCGGATTTTGGAGGATTAAAGAGGGACGGCGTCAGGAAGGCCATCCGGGAACCCTAGCCGCGGCGAGGTGACGGCGTCACCTCCTACAACGTGACGCCGTCAGCCCCTAAACTCTATATATAGTTTTGCAATTTTTAGTCATTAGTGTGCAACTTTGTGAGGAGAAACCCTAAGATGAATTTTCTGCCATTTTTAAGGGTTTTATACCCTTGGATCTCCCATGTTTAATTGAAGATAAGTAATCATTTAATCATTCAATATGTCTATGTGTTGTTTGATTATATCTTGTTCTTGTCTTTTGATTAACATGCTAGGCTAGATTTATCTTGTGTTTGCTTAGATCTAATGAAACCTAGCTATTGATTATTGGTTGTTGGTGTGTTATTAATTGTATTGGATGATTGCTTATCGATGTTAGGCTTAAGAAAACTGGCTAACCTCCTATTCGGTAATTTGCTTGAACGTCTTAAGAAACATGAACCAATGCGTACTAAGGTTATTATGGTTGTATTTAATGCATGAGCGAATTCTAGTGATCCCATGTTAGGAGCTTCTTAGCTGGCTCGACATAGGAGTGAAGTAGGAGCTTGTAGAATTGGGGAAGTACGTACGCCACCCCACGATTGGTATTAAGGAATACACCCGTCATCCACACAATTAATACACACTAATCAACCGGTAAAAGATAGTTAGGGAGTAAGGAAATCTAAGTAAACACATTTCTCTCCATATAAGTTCCACCACCTTTTCATTTTCAGTTATTTTATTTTATTTGCAATTGTAGTTATTTGGGTTAGTTGACTAGCAACTAATTCCGCCCACTCCTTCAAACCCGAGATTTTACTTGCTTTCATAAAAATAGAAAAATACAAAAAGAATCTTCCCTCACCCTTAGACCTATTAGAGTAGTTTTTCAATCCTAACGACACTATTCCCCTATAGAACGATCAATCCCCCAGTACTTGCCACTTCACTATACTACATCGGTCAGGTACACTGCCTGGTGGGGATTGCAAGCCTCTTGAGATCCCTCGAGAGGTAAAACCTGTTGTAAGGTCGCAAAACCACGCATCAAGTTTTTGGCGCCGCTGCCGGGGAATAGTTATTGTTTAGGTTGAATTTTTATTTTATTAGGTCTACTCACTAGATTCCTTTCTAGTGAGATTTTTATTTTATTTTTCTAGGTTTTTCTTTAGTCTATCTTATTTCTTTGTACTTTTGTTTGTGATACCTTCCACTTACCTCATGAGTAATAGTGATCGCTTGATCCCTGTTATTCGTATTTTCCGCCGTGCAAACTTCCAACTACCGTTCCTGCCCCCATCATAGAAAACAACAACCTTTCACCCGACCACCACTTTGGTAACAATTCTGAGATGGAGGAGTCTGACCATGAGAATGACTATGCAGTTAGTCCATTTTACGACTCAGACTCCGAAGAGGATGCTGGTAATGGAGAAGTAGTTAACGAGGAATGGAGAAAAGAGGAAATTGATCCCTTTAAGTATGTTGACCCTAGGACTAAGATCGAAAGGGATAGCCTCTTTAACATGCAATTTCCATGTAAGATTGGTTATCATAGTTTTCATGCTTATCTTAACTCATCTTTGCCTATGAACATTATCTCTCGCGCTAATTATAATAAAATCATGGTAGATGAGCTAGAATATCAAGGAGATAACATTGTTGCTAGGATTAAGCCACTACACGTATTCATAGGAAGTTTTGTGTATTTGGTGGATTTTATGGTTATGGAGAACTTAGGAGAATTTATTGATAACAAATTAACCCAAGTCATTTTTGGAGAACCCTTCAAAAGATTGACCAACCTTGACGAAAAACTTGTGGACGGGTTAATTACATTCTCAGATGGGGATGAAGATTTTGTTTACCAAATGCCCCGATCACATCCTAGGTTTAAGAACTTCTCCATTGAATCTTGCAATAGACTTGTGCCTATTGACTTGTTAAGTGAGAATGATAAGAAAAAGGGGCTCAAATATCCACATGAGAAAAATAAGAGATATTATCATGGATGTCTAGAGCTGAATGATGAATACAAGAAAGATGAGGCAACAATTAGATGGCTCACACTCGGATACGTGAGCATAAGCGACACTAGATGAGCCTTACTTTGAGTCTAGCTACAAGACTCGTTAATAAAGAAAAGCGCTTCTTGGGAGGCAACCCAAGCTTTATTTGCTTTGTGTGTTTATTTATTTGTTTGTTTGATTTTATTTGCTTCCGTATGTATGTTTAATTTTTATTATTATTGATTCATGTTCAAAACTAAATTGTGAAAATGCTTTATCTTGTTTTTAACTTCGTCTTAACTACATATAAAGGTATTTTGCAAAAGTTAAGTGTAAGGGAAATCGAAATCGGTTTACAAGAACAAGAATGAACATGAATCGTAACAATAATAAATTAACATACATATTAGTAACTGTTTGAGTCAAATGCTTGTATCGAGTCATAATGATATTTTGCAGGAATTCCAGGAAGTAAGGTATAGGTTTTTCCAGAAATTATCCAGAAACTTAACATGAGAATTCTGTCAGATCATTTCTAGCGGCGTCAGGCATTACAACCTGACGGCGTCAGGTTTTAATTTTTTGAAATTTTTGAAAGTTTTGTTTTCATAAAAAGTTTTTATTAAATCTCTAACTTATAAAATCCAGGAATCTGCAAAATTATCATTCCACAAGCATTATATCCTTATATAGATTTATCCCGCCGATGTTATGCAGGTTTTCGTGTTTGTTTTCTCAGGTTTAACAGGTTATTTTGGACAAGGAAATGTATGTGGAATCTAGCTTTTGACGATGCTTTAGTCTTGGAGCTTCTACTTTCTCTTGAAAGAAGATCTAACCATGTTACCTCTTTATCCACCAAATGAATCAGGGGAGTATTTGATTTCATTCTTTTACCTTATTTACTTTTACATCTTGTTATTTGAACATTGGGGACAATGTTCATCTTAAGTGTAAGGGGGGGGGGGGGGTAAAGTACGATACTTTAGAGAATGCAATTACGCTTGATTTTTGTTTGTTTAATGGTAGATGTGTAATAAAACTGAGAGAAATACCTGTTAAGGCAATTTTAGTGCCAAATTTAAATTTTTTTACAACATATAGGAGTGAAACTTTGATCTTAATGAGCGTCTCATGGATAGGAGTTATATGACTAGCACAAAACCGTACCACTAAAAAATTTTCCACCCCCAAATATGTGAGGTTCGCCCCTAGAATTGGTAGGAAAAGCATTTATGCTATGATGTGTGTACCGGTAGCACTTAGATTCTAGAACTTGCGTTAGGACCATTCCGAGGCCACAAGTGAGACTACATTCGTGCAGTTAGATTTACTACATGATAAGAGGCATTAGGATTAACCCATTGTTTTACACCTGTGTTTTTGTTATAATTACGTTGGCTACATTGGTCAAGTAATTCTCCTACACCCTTTGTGTTGTACTCATTTTTAGTACACGATACCCCTAGTACACCCCTCAGAGCCTATCTTTTCGTTTCTAACTTTAAGCATTTTACTTAAAGGAAGAATTTGTTTACACCCCACTTAAATGTACACCCAAATCGCCTTAGCCTACCTTGTATGCACTCATTTTTAGTGCATTATTGTGACAACATTTGTTTAAACCCTAAGTTAATTATCTAATTGATTACATGGTTGCTAAGTCGAGTCATATCCTTGTACATATTGTTCTGGGACGATTGAGACTCATGGGTAAAGTACTAGTGTAATGGAGTAATGGGGAAGAACAACATTATTACCCCCATATGTGCTAAATATTTTAAAAGTACTCCAAGTATTTCGATTATCTTAATTCGAGTCATTAGAATAGTTATTTGTAAAGTTATGTAAAAGTTCAAGTGTAAGGGGAGAACCGAGGCCCCTATGATGTATTATTTTGGATGGTAGGGCAAGAGTGTATGAAAAAAAAAATCGAAAAAATCAAAAAAAATACAAAAAAAATGAGAAAAAGAAAAGTAGAAAAAAACATACGGACTACCATCCCGTTTCATTTTATGTTTATTTTATTTTTTTGTTATTTTGTTTTTAGCTTAAGTCGAGTCTAGTCTTGGCTTAGCAACGCCATATTGTACATGTAATTAATCAAGATCTTTAACTCGCCACCAGTAAAATATCCCTTATCCAACAAATCCGTGTTTATCATATCCCCACACCTCACGTTATAACCCATGTAAAAGCCCTCTTTGATAGTTTATCTTAGGTGCTTACGCCTAGAGGAGGAGGTTTTTGATCCTTTCCCAAGCCTATGGTAATCTATTTGCTATGACAGGTAGTGAGAGATATTATCCATTTTCATTTATGAGATATACTTTTATGACACCTGAGAGATGTGAGTATCTAAACATTATTTGTGAGGTGCTAGTGTGTAATCTCCGTGCTTATTATGATTAAAGTGGAACGACTATTTGTTGTAATTACTTTTATATTAGCGTTAAATGACCCCTAACTTGTATTTTGATTAGAATAAAAGCGCATTTGCTTGAGGACAAGCAAATCTCAAGTGTAAGGGTATTTGATGAAGCGAAAAGTGTACCGCTTTTAGGGGGTCATTTAAGCCCTAAATCGTATTTATTTGATCAAATATTGCCCTAAATCGTTCCTTTTGTCATTTTAGGTACTTTGGAGAAGAAATCTGGAAAAGGAAGCATTTTGGACGTTTTTGGAGCATAAAAGTGAAGAAAACGACAAAGTCTCCAAAGCTGCTGGAAAAGTACACATGACGGCGTCAAGGATTGCTCCTGACGGCGTCACGGCTTGGCAAAAGAGGTGGATATGACAAATATACACATGACGCGCCAGAAAGTTTTGCAATGAAAAGTCTGACGGCGTCACCCTTTAAGGTGATCAAGGCCATCACGGTTTAAGTTAAAGAGAGACGGCGTCGAGCACAATTCTGACGGCGTCAACCCTTGATAGGCCAGAGCGGATTTTGGAGGATTAAAGAGGGACGGCGTCAGGAAGGCCATCCGGGAACCCTAGCCGCGGCGAGGTGACGGCGTCACCTCCTACAACGTGACGCCGTCAGCCCCTAAACTCTATATATAGTTTTGCAATTTTTAGTCATTAGTGTGCAACTTTGTGAGGAGAAACCCTAAGACGAATTTTCTGCCATTTTTAAGGGTTTTATACCCTTGGATCTCCCATGTTTAATTGAAGATAAGTAATCATTTAATCATTCAATATGTCTATGTGTTGTTTGATTATATCTTGTTCTTGTCTTTTGATTAACATGCTAGGCTAGATTTATCTTGTGTTTGCTTAGATCTAATGAAACCTTGCTATTGATTATTGGTTGTTGGTATGTTATTAATTGTATTGGATGATTGCTTATCAATGTTAGGCTTAAGAAAACTGGCTAACCTCCTATACGGTAATTTGCTTGAACGTCTTAAGAAACATGAACCAATGCGTACTAAGGTTATTATGGTTGTATTTAATGCATGAGCGAATTCTAGTGATCCCATGTTAGGAGCTTCTTAGCCGGCTCGACATAGGAGTGAAGTAGGAGCTTGTAGAGTTGGGGAAGTACGTACGCCACCCCACGATTGGTATTAAGGAATACACCCGTCATCCACACAATTAATACACACTAATCAACCGGTAAAAGATAGTTAGGGAGTAAGGAAATCTAAGTAAACACATTTCTCTCCATATAAGTTCCACCACCTTTTCATTTTCAGTTATTTTATTTTATTTGCAATTGTAGTTATTTGGGTTAGTTGACTAGCAACTAATTCCGCCCACTCCTGCAAACCCGAGATTTTACTTGCTTTCATAAAAATAGAAAAATACAAAAAGAATCTTCCCTCACCCTTAGACCTATTAGAGTAGTTTTTCAATCCTAACGACACTATTCTCCTAGAGAACGATCAATCCCCCGGTACTTGCCACTTCACTATACTACATCGGTCAGGTACACTGCCTGGTGGGGATTGCAAGCCTCTTGAGATCCCTCGAGAGGTAAAACCTGTTGTAAGGTCGCAAAACCACGCATCAAAGACAAAAGTCCTAATGACAAAAGATGTGAATATCATAGAAATCATAACATCTTATGTAAACGAAGACAAATATTCATCTATCAGAAAAAAGCTACCACATGGCATCAAGACAAATAATCATATTGTAAGATGACATGACATTGTTTTTGATATTACATTGTGAAATTGTTTTGAAATTAGGCTTAGTTACTTAAGCATACTTACCCATTAATTAACACAATGATCTATGTGATTAATAAAACAACTTCTAAGTGTTTATCATACCAAAAAGCACTTAGACATATAGGTGCACACATGGCAAACAAATAGTGTGACGTGGTCACAAAAGTAATGAAACGACAGGTTCATGCAAACAATTCCTACATTTTAGAAACATGCATTATTTAGACTATCCTATGAAAAAGACTCAACGAATGTCAACAAAATACACGAGCTTTCAAATATAGAAATATCATATAAGAATGACATATCATGAGTTAACAAGTAATACATTAATCTTGCGAAATATTATATAACGAAAGAATGAACATATTATTTAAATCATGTTAACATGAAGCATATAATCATGCAGACAAAAACCTTTTTAAGGTTTACACATTTGACAATCAATCAAATAATTATTATAACATTAAGATATCAAACAAATATCATGTAATCAATACATGTATATGTAATGCAAGTGATTTTATTAATTATTCCTAAGACAAGATAATTTACCAATACATGACTTAATGACACTCAACTATTTCTATTAAAACTAGTCATGTTATACACGTAAATATGTGTCAACAGATTTTAATCATTGTGTTTGGAATCTAAAGGGTGAATGATCTAAAGGGTGACATCCTTTGAGTTGAGTTTAAGTATGAGTTATGCAAGTGATCTAAGATCAAGACATGTGTTTGTGTGTGGTAATGGGATATGTCATGAACGTTCTGAAGAAAGTTCTTTGGAACAAGAATCTAAATAAAGTTACCAACTTTAATAGGTCTTGTGTATGCTCCAGAGATGTGGATATGCACAAAGTTTGACCAAGGTTTAATGTATGCTGAAAGGAAATATATACGTATGGTATCTTTCAACAAGTAAGATAGAGTCATTATGCTTATGAAAATAAGAATGACAAGATGAGGAGGAAGCTCTAGTTAATAAAACTTGCAGATATTTATTTAAGATCATTTGCCTACTGAGATGTAATGAAATTTCTTGTAATACAACCGATCATGTTGCAAGGAGAGAATGATGCATAGGATATATGTTATCCTTTTATGAAAACCAAATACATAATGTTTTTCCGAAATATCATAAATGAAGATATGAAGCTTAATTGTTTTGATAGACCTATCCTAAGTTTACTGGATGAATTCACTTTGAGTTTCTTATATGTACTTCTCAAGTGTCATTGTTGCTTGGGGTGTATGAGGTTGTCATTGCATTTCAACATATGTTGTTAAAATACTAATTTAAGGGTTTACGAGACTTATTCAGAAGCTTGGTGACAAAGTATTACTAATACTTTGATTACTTGTGAAAGTGGTACTACTAGTGGAAATTGATAAACACTGAATGTGAATATCATGCTCATTTGATGATTGAAGTTCTAATTCTATAGGTGGCAAGGTATTGTTAAGTTGATTCAACGTGTATTTGATTTGGTATGAGTGTTGGACTAAGGGCTTTCTGAGCAATGCACTCAATGGAGTGAATTATGGTGATGTAGGAGTTTGTTGTACTATGGATGAACTTTTGGTTTTCATGAATGTTGAAGATTACAAGAATGGATACTAATTCTTGTGGTTCACTAGCGGATGAAGTGTTTGGTTATGTTTGTGAAACCTAGGGGCAGAATGTGACGGGTTGATGAAAGAACACATGTTCTAGTTATGATGGGATGCGTGTTTTAACATACATTGTTAAAATACTTGGGAGTTGATTGTTTCGGATATGACTTTTAATGACTACAATCGTAAGTCAGATATACTTGAATATTTCGGACGAAATACTTAAGTTGTCAATCCTACTTGGAGAAAAGAGTAACAAGACATGATAATTACATCTATAACCTAAGTGTGAGTAATGAATCGATGTAAATCTTAATTGTCTTGAAAGATGACATGTTAACCAAACCAGGCAACATATGTGAGTATTGGACAATATCCACAGTCATGAGTTGGGTTTGTAATCTATGATATATTTGCAAACAGTGAGTCTGAATTAGTTTGGAAGTTGTCAATTTACAAATCAAGTTAGTGAATGAGTAAAGGACGGGAGGATACAGTGAATGTGTGTAATGATCACAAATACTTAGTGGTTTACCGAAAAGGTACCTTGGAGCATTTTCATGAAATTGAAACTGTGATTAGATATGATTATCCTATTTGGAGTTTGGTGAGATGTCTTAATCCTAATTTGAGTGAACATCAGTGATACGAATCCTAAGAACTAGAATCAATAATCTAAGGATCGGGATTAGTCAGGAGTTACAGTTGAGACTAACGGATCCAATCGACAACACATGCGGATCCAAATTTGTGGATCCGTCTGATCCGTAGGTGCAATAATGGCGGAGCCAAGGAATACACATGGCGGATCCAAATTCTGGGATCCGCTGGATCCGTTGATCAGAATGTCCTAAAACAAACAGAGAGCAATGCAAATTTTGTGTTTTTCGACCAAAACCCGAAAGTACTCCTGGAACATATCTATTATCTAATATGTAATGCAAAACTATCAAATATGTAGATTCTAACACACGTATACACATAGATTAATCCGTTCATAATAACTTACCATAAATGGATGTTAAGCCAAAAAGTGGTTTAAACACGGAAACTTGATAACATCAAAGTGTTATCGTCCTGCATGATATGGTTAGTTTACTTGATTATTCAAAGATAAGTTTCTATCCTAATAACACAACAAGTCATTACATCATTGTTTGAAATTTTCTTATGCCAAACATTCTTTCATAGATACTACATGTTTACACATTTTAACACTTGACATTAAGTGAGATTTTGTGCAAGACAATACATTTTAAGACTCTAAACTAGTTTCATTTAGTTCACATTTCTAAGTAAAATATGTAAGATATTCACATAACATATGCAAACAAAAATATCTAAAATAAACACAGTTTATCAACTTAGTTTATACGATCTAGCAAAAGTCATATTGTGCATCAAACAAGCAATTGCTAAACAAGCAAATAATTGTCATGGCAAACACTTATGTATATCCTATCAACAAATGCAATCACAATTACCAACAGGCAAATCATATGTATGCAAATAACTTGAACAGATAGTCACATAGCATGGCATAAGTGAAAAGATACTTTTCGTCACTTTGCGTTTAAATATGACGATGTATGCCAAGCTTGATTTATTTCCTTTATATTTCCAAATTCTTTAGTTTCAATAGAAATCATATCAATGTTTAAAGGATACCAACATACATCACTTGACTCAAAAATTTACGTTACTGTGTCAAAATAAAACCAAATATTTTGGACAGGTTGTACCTTTTGATTTGTTTTACCTATTTAAATTTAGATTCAGGCCATGCTATTATTTTTAAATGAAAGTAGACTTAATTCCCTTCAAAATGATAGGTGGCGCGACTTCTACGGACTTACGGTTAATTAGTTATGAATTTTTGAAGTTTGACAAAAAACTACAAACAACACAGACAGATCCGACGGATCCTTTTTGAGGGATCCGCCCTTTATGTGATTTGGATCCGCCGGGACCTGTACCAGATTCACCTAAACACGTATTTTGACATAGTGAAAGTGTGTGGGACTTGCTAGACTTAATCTTAAGCATATATTACAAATATTTAACAATATTTCTACCTATGTGACTTATCTAAATATTATGGAGGTGATTTTTCAATTAAATTAATGGTTATTCCAAACACTCCCTTAAAACTTGAGTTTTTCGTAAATTAGCTTTATGCACACAATTTGACACATAAACCTTTTTAAGAAATCTTCTCTTTTGATTTTCCAAAGACATCTTCAAGCTTGTATACAAAGTAATATTTAACAACAAAATTTCAAAGTATACTTAGCGAAACATTTTTCATATTATGTTCTGCTTCAGAGGTAATTTGATACATGGATCTTACTCTATTTTAAAAACCATTTGTTTTGAAAATGAGAGCCAACCCGCTCTGATACCAATTGTGGAAACGTAGAGGGCGGGGGGGGGGGGGGGGGGTGAATACGTTTACCGTTTTAAAACTTAAAACTTCTTGTATCAAATTTCCAATTTGGTTAGTTCTAATATGAAAGATGTTTGTTGTAGTTTATGACTACCAAGTTGTCACACAAGTATTATCAAATAATCACAACACAAGCAATCACATAATGCAAACATAAAAGTAAAGAGATAAGTAAAAGAAAGCGCAAACCGAACACGATGATTTATAGTGGTTCGGTCACGGAGCTCCTCTCCGTCCTACTCCACTCCCCGAGTACCCAACTCGAGAGTTACTTCACTAGATCAACAAGCTCCCTTTCTTAGGCGGAGAAAACCTTTACACGTTGCTTACTTCCTTTTCCGGTACTAAGCTAAACACCGGGTTCTACTTTCAAGTCAGAACCTAACTTAACGTTGCTTATACAATTACCGACACTAAGCTAGATGTCGAGTTCTTCTACACGGGTACAACCACTCCCATCGTTGCTTACTTCCTTTTCCGGTACTAAGCTAAACACCGAGTTGCTTTCACAAGGGTACAACCACTCCCTACACTCTTTGTGTTTTGAGGACTAAAACACTAACCACACTCACTTATCTAAATGATACAATGATGGTTACAACAATGATCCATGACATAAGTGTATCATGGATATGGATGCCTAATCTATATGAACTTCCATTGACGGGAAGCCTTCAATCATTGAGGATGTCAAGTGTCCTTGAATTTTCATATGTTGGAATGCTATGGTGGATAATGATTTCAAGATCTTCTAACCTTCTTGGTAGATCAGGAAGTATGCTATGAATGATGACACATGATCTTGAGCTTGCTTCACAGGATCATTAACAATGTATGCATACAACATGATGAAAGTTAGTAACATTATGATCATTATGTAAAGGGTGATTAATGTATGAATCTACATGTTTAGCTACTGATCTAAGTGTGTGAAATGAGTGAGGGAATGTGTGTTCTAATTGCATGAACAATGGGTAAACAATGGGCTAGTATTTATAGGCAAAATGTAAAAACAGCTCACTGCTTTGGAGGATCCTGAAAAAAGGATCCACGAGATCCGTCGGGATCCGTGCTTTATATCAAAGGGATCCGCCCTTTATACCAAAGGGATCCGCGGATTAGCAAAGGGATCCGCGGGTTCCGCCGAACCAGACAGCTAGCAAATCTTACTATATCTTACCATATCTTGCCATATCATTCCATATCTTTGTCAAGTCATTTCAAGATCTTCCAATGTCAACTATCTTACTCGAAGATCTAAACAAGATATCACATAATCTTTCCAAGATTTCATTTGTGATGTATGCCATGATGTCATCCTAATATTTAACTAATAAAGTTTCCATTTTAAGAAATAAACATGTAAACTTGTATATGTTATTCCTAGTGAACTTTGTAATGTGTATATGTATGTAACATGTATCCTAGTGATCATGTAGAATGAGATTCTAAGTAGAATGATTATTCTTTTTAAAATACTTAATTACCTAACCGTATTTTAAACATTCTAAAGGGTTTGTTACGGGTTTGATCATAATTCTACATAACAAACATGTACGAACCTATGTTGTATCATACGAGGACTTGAGAGTAGTTGAATGTATGTTGAGACAAGATATGATTACAAGTAACTTGTACATTTTATGCCATGTATCAAGTTACATGTTTGTCATCACTCAAAACAAACGAGACTGCTTGCACTAGCAATCTCCCCAACGAGAATTCTTGCACTAACAACTCGCCATACAAATAGTGTCTCCAAATTTTCAACGCAAACACAACAGCAGCCAACTCTGGATCATGGGTCGGGTAATTCTCCTCATAGGGTTTTAATTTCCTCGAAGCATAAGTGATGCGCGTGATGTGTCGTTGCGGTTTAGCAGTTTTAATGCCTACTCAAGTTTTAAATTTATATTTAGCCGACTTATCAATAACACACACACTTAACGAGCAGTGTACCCGGTCAGTATGAATATAATGGTAAGTAGAGTGTCGATCACTAAGAGTGGAACGTATTATCTCGTTATTCTAATCAGTATTTTAATATCCTAACGCAAGGGGGTTTCAGCCTGAGAGACTGGCACGATTTGTTTGCAATTAAATAATAAAATAAACCAATAGGCACGAATCAGCAAGTAGCACACACGTACACAGATAAATACTCGAGACAATAAGAGGGCTGTCCTTATAATTAAGTAGATTGTCACTTGTTTTATTGATAGCTTTATATGAAGTGTATGTAGTTAACCCTTTCTCGTTGGTCCTAATCTTATCGGCGAGTAAACCCTTAATGATTACTTATGTCTAAAAGTTATTCCTAAGTGATCAATTTAGTAATAACCGTGGGAGCCACATTATTTTCCGCAGTCAAATGCCCGCAAGCCACTAATAAACACAGAGGTTATCAATGCACTAATAAGTAGTAACCAAAGACATCAACATATAAAACTTTAATTGATGGGAAAGCAAGTATTAAAGGGAGTGCAATCTTTCGTTGTCACATTACACAAGCCACCAATCCTGATGAATTAAAGTTTGCTAACACAATAAAACAAAACTACTTAATGAATTAAACACATGCAGCACCTTCTTACAGCTCTTGTATCTTCGTTTGGTGTATCTTGTGCTGCCTCCTTGACTGAATTCGTCCTAGGGTTCTGCTCTTCGGTTCTGATATATGTCTGACCAAAGCTTTTGGAATTCGTCTGGTCTTGGGGTATTTATAGTTTCTGTCTGAGGGAAGATGCGGCGCATCTTGTAAGTAGATGCGGCGCATTGACTTAACTTCGCGTGGGGTCCAAGATTATAATATTCAGGAATATTCGTACACCGCCAGAAGATGCGGCGTAACTCCATGATTAGATGCGGCGCATGTCCTCTTGTATCTTGGATCGTATCTGGTGATATCTTGATAGAGATGCGGCGCATGTCATGACTGAGATGCGGCGCATCTGGAGCAGATTTGACTTGATCTTGTCCATTTCAGTAGACTCTTTACTTTATGCATGTTTTGCTCCATAATTAGTCCAAAATCGCCAAGTTTCACCAAATGCTTGTTTTCAACTGAGAATTACAAAAGTAAACGATTAAGTATCAATCCTCATACATAATATAGTAAAACAAGTCAAATTAATAGGATAAATGATAGTAATAAAATGTACTTATTTGAGTTCATCAAAGCATAAGCAATCACCTTGCCATGTTGCATAAGGACACAACCTAAACCCTTCTTCGACGCATCACTATAAATCTGATAACCCCCAGAACCAGATGGAAGAGTCAAAATAGGTGCGGACACCAATCTCTGTTTTAGCTCTTCGAAACTCTTCTCACGTTCCTCCATCCAAACAAACTTCTCACCCTTCCTCAACAGTTGCGTCAAAGGTAACGCCAACCGTGAGAAGCCCTCAACAAACCGTCGATAGTAACCCGCAAGCCCCAGAAAACTCCTAACCTCAGTCACAGTAGTAGGTCTTGGCCACTTGGTGATAGCCTCAACCTTAGATGGATCCATGGTGATACCATCGGCGGATACAATGTGACCAAGAAAATCAACTTGGCTCAACCAAAATTCACACTTCGAAAACTTCGCATACAACTTCTGTTGCCGAAGAGTCTCCAAAACAATCTTAAGATGCTGCTCGTGTTCTTCCTTGGTCTTAGAGTAGACTAGGATATCGTCGATGAACACAATCACGAATTTTTCGAGATATTCATGGAATACTCGATTCATCAAATCCATGAATACAGCAGGAGCATTAGTCAAACCGAAAGGCATAACCAAAAACTTGTAGTGACCATATCGGGTTCGAAAAGCGGTTTTGGGAACATCTTGTTCCTTCACACGAAGTTGATGATAACCGGACCTCAAATCAATCTTTGAAAAGAATTTAGCCCCTTGCAACTGATCAAATAAATCATCGATACGCGGAAGAGGGTAACGATTACGGATAGTGATACAGTTAAGTTCACGGTAGTCGGTACAGAGTCGCATACTCCCATCCTTCTTCTTAACAAATAAAACAGGTGCACCCCAAGTAGAAACACTGGGTCGGATGAAACCATTCTCCAAGAGTTCCTGTAACTGCTCCTTCAACTCCTTCAATTCAATAGGCGCCATGCGGTACGGAGCTTTGGAAATAGGTTCGGCACCTGGGATCAAGTCAATGCCAAACTCAACTTCCCTAGCAGGAGGAATATCAGGAAGTTCGTCGGGAAACACATCAGGAAATTCACGCACAACGGGAAGACTATCAATACTCGGACTTTCCAAAGATGTATCTTTTTTGGATGCCAGAAAACCTTGGCAACCATGGGAAAATCAGAGTTTCAGGGCTTACATAGCCGCAAATAATTTTGCGACATGGAGTTGAGAACCCAATGATAGACATATAATTCGGGGGTGGAATTACAATCAGTCAAGATACATTTTGGATACCAATAGTAGTGTGTTGGGTTAATAATTTCTTGGCAAATGAAATAGATACAATGGAATGTTGCACCGTGCAAATATTGCAAACAGACATCGCATATAAAGTGCGGTAATAGTACTGGTGATTCCTTCTGTCAATGACATAAACAGACATAGTAGGAGGTGGCCTAGCAGAGATCACTGGTACAATATGTTTTGCCGGGGACAATCCTTCACCATATGGGCAGTGGCCACAATTGAAAATCCCTCGTAGCCCTAGTAACATAAACACCCGGGTGAGGCTTTCACAAGGTAGCTCAAGGTGACATGGAGGGGTAAGGTCTCTGTAGGCCTTTTATGACCCGAAGAACCTGAAGAACGACCCTGCTGAGAATCCCGAGTCGACTGATCCCTAAACTGACGCTACTTGTTGTTACCATGACCCTGACGGTCATTCCCATTCCTACCAGTAACCCTCTGATCTTAACCCCTGGACTCCTGTCGCCTCGAATCAAACCCCAGTCCTGATGACCCTTGTGCTTAAAACCCTGGTCTTGGCGACCCTTATGCTCATAACCCTGATCCTGGCGACCCTGACCCCTGTAGTTAATACGGTTTCCATCTCTGTCCATCTTGTTTGAACCCCCATCAGCATGAAGTAACTCTATGTTACGGGCCGCGTCCGCAACTTGTGCAACATCTGTGTAGTCAGTATTCACAATCCGGTCCAAAACCCACTTTTTCAGTCCCCACTTAAAGTGCGTAGCCTGCCTCTGAGCATCACCCGCAACCGGTCCAACGAAACTAGCTAACCTCAGAAACCTCTGCATGTATTCCCCAGATGACTCCCAATCAAATTGATATATAGTTCCATACTCCCGCTCATACCTTTGCTGCTCAGAGAAGGGAAAATACTGCTTATAGAAGATGTCACGGAAAGTCTCCCATGCACAAGTGTCAGCAAAGTTCTCTCCCTTAGCCTGGAGATACGCCTTCCACCAACTCAACGCATCACCTTCCAACTTGAAGGTAGCCAAACGCGTCTTGAATTCGTCACCACAACCCAAGACCTTGAACAATTTCTCCATATGAGTGATCCAATCTTCTGCCTCCGAGGGGGTGGCAGCAGATCGAAAGGAAAGAGGCTTAAGCTTGGTAAATCTCTCAATCCAAACATGTATCCCAATAGGTGGAGCACCACCACCTGATGAACCAGCACCATTCCTGATGTCGTTGGCGATTCTAGTCATCAATTCAGCAGAGAGATTCGGGAGAACATTAGCCAAAGCGTTGGCTATCATAGCCTCGAAGTCAGGGGCATCCCCACCATCACCATTCCTACGCGTAGTCACCATCTGAACGATCACCAAAACAATTAGAAATAGAGAGATTAAGCACGAAAGGAAAAGACGAAGCAGAAACCTAGTGTCTACCCAAATCCTCACCAGTCAAAACCTAAGCTCTAAGGGTCAAATCCTAAGGTCCATATGTTCACAGGTCATGACTTATGTACTACAGGTCGCAACCCGGTCTCTGATACCATAATTGTAACACCCCAACCCGAGAAGGGTAGAAGTATCACATTATGGTGACATATCAAAGCATACATAATAAATAGCGGAAGTCTTAAACATAAATAATCAAAGGAGTTAAGTCAACATGACTTAAACCAATACATAAGTTCAAGAGAAAGGAAATACTCCAAATTTAAGAACAATGAATCCAAGTCTAACAAACTCATAACATAAATAAATGGTAACTAATATGACTAGGGTAAAGTCTCCACACAAGCTCAACTCTCAACCCAAAGCAATCCCCAGCTCCTAGCTTAAATACCTGTCGCAGGAAAAGAAAATGCGGCTAAGCTTAAAAAGCCTAGTGAACAGATATGTATAAACGATGCAAAAGATAAGGAACAAAGAATAAAATATGGTGCATTGGGGAAAAGCATAAGGTATAAACAAACAGATATCAAGAGTAAAAAAAAATCAGTATTCTACAACAAGCCCAAACAAATCAAATCATATCATAATATCCATTGGATTCGTAGGGGTGACCTCAGAATACCAAAGGTAAAAGGAGGGGAGTCCTCAGTAACCATTGGAGTGATCAGCTCCTAAAATGTGAAGATGTGGATTGCACCCAACATCAGACACCAAACAGATCACAACATAGCATACACAAAACATACCTAGGATGCGTCCATACGCCCCTGCAAAGATGTTAGTGGCCAAATATATATATAATAATCGAGCTCATAATAAATAACAAAAAGGGACGGTGTGGAACATCACTCGACCACACTAGAGTCATGCCATTGGTGCATCAATGACACGGCCATGGAACCCCCATGACTAGGAAACATAGTGGCTCAGGTATCAACTGTAGGGTTTAAAAGTCATATTATATCAAAGGTCCATAAGTTTCATAACAAGGGTTCATAATTAATAGTTCATAATTCTAGGGAAGCATGACAAAGGCATAGATCATATAAGAAAGCCATAATAAGAAGGCTCAGATCATGATCAAACTAATATAGAAAGATGTAAATGAATCATGAGAAACCTTACGAGATAAGGTCAGAATATGTGTACCTTATTCAACAGCAAAAGCAACAAAGATAGATGGATCAAAAGACACAGGATCACTCCCGCTTCACGGAACCTATACGAATTAATAACCATATATTACTTTAAGTTCATATGAATTAGGTTACTCATTTTAGTACTCTTTCCCTTTTTAGTAACTTTCTATTTTCAGTAGCTTTCCAATTATAGTAACCTTCTATTTTTAGTAAGTTTCCGCTTTAAGTAAGTTAACCTTCTAAGTGACTTCTATTTTTAGCAGGTTTCTCAAATTAGTAAGTTTCCAAAATTAGTAGGTTTCCATATATGGTATCTTAGGGTAAATTTTATCCTAATTAGGGTTTTAATCTAAGGTTTAACATTTAATACATGCACTAATCATGTCATCGGCCACTTTAGGGTATGAAATGTATTAAGGTATCTTAATTATGCCTTTAAAGGTTATATTAATGATAAGGTGTAATTAGGTTAAAGCATGTTAGTGACAATTAGGTTTAAAACATTTATTTAGCCCTTTAAACTTTTATCAGCTTTTATCTAAGAACAGGTCACAAATATATGAATTTTTCTACCACATCAGAACTCAAAAATAAAATCCACAAAAATTCACACTGATACTCCAATGTATTGAAAACCCACACGAATTTTCCCAGAATTTATTAGTTAGTTTAACCCTACACAAAAAATACTCCGACTCAGACTACCCAGAAAACGGATCTGCTCTAGTACCCAGAAAGTATCCACTTGGTTGACCCACCAATACATCCAGGAAAAATCCCCAAAATTTCATGACATTACTAGGCATATAGAAGTTAAATACTGAAAAGTTTCATGACCCAACTCCTCATAGTTTATAAATGAAAAATCGGAAAAATGGACTGATTTTCAGACTCCCAAAATACAGTTTTAACACTTGAACTTGTAAAATCAAAAAGGACATTATCCCGACCTCTAAAAATTATAAGGCTTATATATTCAGAAAGCTCTTTTCCAAAACTTGATTTTAGACCCAAGTATCACTCAAAACACGTTACTAACATGAAGATCCACCCTAATCAATTCGACCTAATTTCCTGGACAGCAACCTAGGGTTTATTATTTTATGTGATCGGTTAAGGTTTTATTATTCCAACAATTTATCTCTATACATAAAATGATTTTTGAAGTAATTCAAGCAGGTTTAGGTCGACATATATATGGCGTTAACATGTGTATATCAATCGGAACAAAACAATAACAATAGGTCGATTATATAGGGTTTTCCAAATCGTTATTTTATGTGTACTTGTTATGATTTCATGTGAGTCGTAATTCGTATACATGTTCAATAATGTAACCGATTCATGTAAGCTTTAGATGGCATATAATACGATCAGAGTAGGATCAAAAGATGAGGAAACAAAACAGAAAAGGTTCGATACCCTAGTGCTCGAATCGACAGACAAGAACAAGAGACCAAGAACACCACACGAATCCTATTACCTTCGGCTAGAAAAACTACGATCACCTCCTATAGCAATTCACGATCACTCTCACATTCTAACCACCAAATAGAAGCTACAACAAGCCTCCTTTTGCTACCCTTTTGAATCGAACAAGGAAGGAGAAAGAAATAGCAGTCGACTTGTAGGTTTTAGGGTTTGTTTCAAAGTGATGAAAAATAATGTTCGGTATATAAAGAATGAATAGAAACCGTGTATTGTGATTAGGGTAAATAAGGAAGGACCTATTTTTGTGGGATTGTGATATCAATCAAAATTAATGCATGCTTATCTTTTACTTGATCCTTAGCCAAAAATTTGATATGGGTCACAATATAATGTCGCCCATTATAGACTTAATTTAGAGAACCATTTGTTTTGTGATCTTTACTTATAATGTAAAGTTTTATTAGCTTAATTTGTTAGGTAACTTAGGATGTTAATTACTTTAGGTTAGGTTCAAATAATATTCAGTTGCATGATTTTATAAATTCTTAAAATTTCAAAATTAGAGGGGTATTTTGGTCATTTCAGATTATGGTAATTTTAGGGTTTTACAACACCTAGTTCTCTTGGCTGGGCTTTGATATTCTTGGGTGTACGTTTTTAATTTTCTTGCATTATTTTATTATTTGTATGTTTCTGCTGCTTATCTGTGCTTATTTGTTTCTATTTGTTATTTATCTGTTGTTTATCTGTTCTTTGATTTATTATGGCTCCTAGTGGTAGTAATGAGGATCTTATTAGTAATCTTGATTTGGGTAATCCTTTACATCTTTACTCTAATGATATTAGTACTAGTTCTATTGTGTCTGTGAAACTTACTGGTACTGATAATTATAGAGTTTGGTCTACTGATATGAATCTGGCTATTAATACTAAAAACAAAACTGGTTTTATTAATGAAACATGTATTAAGGCAACTTATGCTTCTAGTGATGTGTTGTCTAATCAGTGGGAGAGATGTAACTCTATTGTTTTGTCTTGGATTTTGAATTCTTTGTCTGAAGATTTATATCTTGGTCAAATTTTTTCTGAAAATGTTGCTGAGGTTTGGGCTGAACTTGAGGAAACTTATGATAAACTTGATGGGTCTATTATTCTGAGTTTAATGCAAAAGATTAATAACTTTAAACAAGGTGAATTAACTGTTTCTGAGTACTATCATAAGCTTAACTCCTTATGGAGATAATTTGATATTATGACCAAATTGCCTAAGTGTACTTGTACTGCTAGAGTGGATGTTTTAAAACATAATCAGTTTATGAAATTATGCAATTTCTCATGGGTCTTAATGAAATTTATCAGCCTATCAGGAGTAGTATTCTTTCTAGAGAAACTCTCCCAGATGTTAAAGATGCTTTTGTTACTGTTTCCAGAGAAGAGTCTCACAGAGGCATTGCCTCTTTTTCTTCTGGTTCTAAATCTAAACCACAAATTGCTGGGTTTGTTTCTAAAACAAATTGGACTAATAATGGAAATAAGAGGTTTGATAATATAAAGGGTTCTGGTTCTGATAATAAGAAGTTTGTTAATACTAGGAATAATAATAATGGTGGTAACAGGGGGCCTAATTCAAATCTGCTTTGTAATAACTGTGGTAAAATTGGTCACACTGTTGACAGATGTTTTGATCTTATTGGGTACCCTCCTGGTTATAATAAAAATCCTGGTAAAAAACAAACTAATTTCAAACCTTCTTATAATGCTAATTCTAGTACATCATCTGTGGAAATTGGGACTTCTATGACTTTTACTAATGATCAGATGATGAAATTAATGAGTCTTATCAATGACAAGCCTTCAAGCAGTATGCAGGCCAACATGGCAAGTATACCCAGTTTTATGAACAATAATGTTTTCTTTAATATAAACTTTCATAAGTTTTATAACAACAATACTACCTTATGTAAAGTTAGTATTGGGTGGATTATTGATTCAGGAGCTAATCAATACATGACTATTAATACTCTTAACTTGTTTAGTATTATTGATATCTTTGATTTAAATCTTATTTTGGGATATCCTAATGGTACTCTTGCTAAAATCAAGTATATTGGTAATCTTAAACTTTCTGATAAAGTCATCTTATATGATGTGTTGGTAGTTCCTGAATACTGTGTCTGTCTTTTATCTGTGCATAAACTTATTAAAGATAGCAGAATGTTTGTTGGTTTTGATGAATCTAAATGTTACATTCAGGATTTGACTCAAAACAAAATCATGGGGACTGGTAGTGAAAATGGTGGCCTCTATTTGTTTGATACTTCCTCTCCTCTTAGTTCTAATAATCAAACTATAGGTAATATGTCTGTTACTTGTTTTGTGTATAAATCTATGTGGCGTAACAAACTTGGTCAGGTAACACCCCTAATTTCGTGACATGCAGCGGAATTCAAACTGAGTGTTACTCGACGGCACAACAATCATAATAGTAGAAAACGATCTCTAACTGAGTCGTTTAAAAAGGATTTATCATTCAAATTACTATAATATATCAGAGTTTACAAAGATAGGTCCCAGTTGGTTCCATTGTTTACAAAATACATCAATAACAAGTATTTGATGTTTAGTGAATGATAAAATAATTATAGCCTTCTTGATTGAGTCTGTGCCCCTCTGTGCCAGCCTCTAACATCATGGACCTGAAATACAAGCTTAAAACTGTCAACACAAAGGTTGAGTGAAGTTCGTAGTGTGAGTTACCAATGGTTTTGAAAACAAAACGGTTATTATTACACTAAGCTCATGCCACCAAAACGTTAACGGGTTACCAAAATTAATTGGCGGATCTGTGCCCGGTAGGTATCCTGTCAGTATACCTAATTCAAATATAATGCGTTTGATTGAACGTACTAGGCCAATACAAACGGGATTCGTCAATCCCAATAGATCTATTCACAATATTCGCGCTCACTAAAGCTAGTGATTAACTGGTTCATGATAAAGGGACGTATGTTTGACAGCAAGGTACTTAGTGACAATAAAATAATCAGGCAAGCATACAATTGAAAAGCATTGTGTTCGGTTGAAAAATAATAGCATTTTCCCCCCCAAGGGTTTGTAAAACAATTAAGTAATAGAAAGTGGGGCTATGAACTCACCGTGAGTTGGATGATGTTTTAGTACTCTACGAATTGGATTGATAAGTCGGGAAACCTCTACGTGCAACCTAAAATAGAATGTTGCGACTTAGGTTGGAGTAATGTCTAAGAAAACATAAACGTGCCTATATATGTCTTTATATGGTCATGATGTAGTACTTTGATAGGTTGTGTATGTCGTTATATAAAAACGGTTTATGAAACATGTTTAGTTTATATCTTGTACTACCGTTCGGGCCATCATAATTCAGAGGTCATGCAGTAAACGTTCAAGGAGCTAGGACACTTTAATTCGTAAATTCAGCAATTCGTCGATCCATTTTACTTTAATGAACCCTCACATGAAGATCCCTAGTATTGTAGTATTCGATAGAAAATATATATTTTTGGTCGTTACAAGTTACATGTCCTAAGGTCGAATAAACTTAGAAAAGTTTGTTTTGAATAAGATTGTTATCTTTATAAGTTTACTAAGTCTAGTACGGATGTGATATTACTTGCAAAAATCTCATGTTCTATCGATGGAATAGATCCAAATTGTTTTGTTTTGTTAAGACTAAAACTTTAGTTAATGTTTTCGATTTTGAAAGCCTTGAGGTCTTAGTCGTGGCCATGCCGTGGCTTTGGTCTTGGCTACAATGCCTTTAAGATCTAAACCTTGGCCTTAGCCGAGTTTGTGATCTCAATCCTAGGCCTTTAGGCCTCTTGGTTTTCCTTAGTCGTGACAAAATATATAGTCGTGAGACTATATATAGGGCTGTTTCAGTTTTTGAAAGGAAATGGCATGTTTTAAGCGTTTTTAGGCCGAATTTCCACGTTATAGACGTAAAACATCATTCTGGACAACTTTTGTGTTTTAAATTTTTGATGAAACGGACCAGAAGGGTCTTGTTCAAAATGGACAGCTGCTTAACAGCTTGTAAATGGCAGTTTCGTCGTTTTGGTTTCGCTAACTTCTTTTGGCCGTATCTTTTGACTCGTGTACTTATTTTCGGTGATTCCAATCGCTATGTTTTCCTTGTGAAGTCCTCTTTTACAGTAATGTAATTGTCCAATATCATGGTTATAGCTTTCTTGTTTACTTACTTTAAGTTAACGTAAAGTTCTATTAACTTGTTTTAAAGGTTTTAGTACATCATGAACATAACATAAAGACCATATGTATATCATAAATGAAGTGTAAGAAGTATGAAAATGATGTTGAGCAAGAGAGTGTGTTAGGGTTTCTTACAACTTTTGGCTTTCTAAAGAAAGGAAGTTAAGAACAAGGATTTGGACTTTGATTGAACTAGGATCTCTAGCTTCCAACTTCTTCAAGCTCTTGACACCAACTTGTGACTACTTGAGAAGGCACTTGAAGTCTTCTACTAGAACACTTCTTGTGTGGATGGAAGATCACCAAAGGAAGGAAGAACTAGGACTTTGGATCAATCAAAACTTAACAAGAGCTTTGGAATTGATAAGGACCTTGTGTTTCTTGAATAATACTTGAAGTAAACTATCAAATGAAGAGAGTATGTGTGTGTATGAGAGGCGTTGGAATGAGAAGAAAAGGGACAGGATAATTGCCTTTTATAGTAGCTTGAGGAGGTTACATTTCTTGAGATATTTAGCTAGTAGTTATCAAATTTGCAACTTAAACTACACATGTACTCATCCTAGATGATCAAGGCTTCATCACAAGCCAAAAAGGCTTGTGAATCACTCCTATAGTCGGCAAAGGGTGACATAGGGTGACTAGATGATTAATCTTGGTTACGGAGTGAGTTTTGGTTCCGTTAATCATTAATTGTAAGCCATTAAGTCACGAAACGTAAAACCGGGTATCGTAAAAATAAAAAACTTATAGAAATGATTAAACTTGTCAATATACTCATTATTATCTTATAAAAATGAGTGATAAGTTTAATGGGTCGTAAAAACGCTGATAACGCTGGAAACGTAGGTTTAAAACGCGTTAAACATAAAACGTACGAAAGTTGCGTAAAACTGAGAAAAGTAAAATGTAACTTTTCTAATATGATTATAATGAAATAAAAAGGCTTATAATGTCTAGACTAGGCATAGTCTAGTGTCGGTTGGTGTTAAACGTTCTTTAGACCTAAAACCGTAAGCCTAAAACGTGTAAATCGCGTAAAACGCAGATTCGGAAAACGTAAAATTCCAAAATTCTTGAGTATGTCACGGAAGGTGAAAAACTTAAATTTCTCTTGTTTGTAATGTTGTGTGGACATATCGGGATGCCTAAATGACGTTTAAAACTAAAGTAATTCTCAGACACGGTTTCGTGATTTTTGCATAAGTGATCCGACGAGTGTCAAACTCTCGGGTTATCATTAAAATAGTTTAACTTACAAGAATGTGAAATAAAAATTTCGAAAATGAATAGTGAAAGTTAATAGTAAAAATGAATAGTAAAAAAAATTTCGGGATTGGATATTAACCTGAAAATGTGAATTGTTACAGTCTCTTCCCCTTAAGAGAATCCCGTCCCGGGATTTAGTACATGTTAGGTGTTGGAGTGGTTTCGGTGAAAAAGTGTAATTACTTGCGGTGAATTGTTTATAGGATAAATAGAAATGTATTTCGATTCGTCGTTTCGGAGTATGACGTAGGATGAAGCTGACTTTTTACGTGGTAAATGTAGGGTAAGAGTTTGATTAATTGTGCTTTTTTATCATATGAATTCTTATGAATTTCTTATACTTACACAAAATTTGCTTTAAGGATATAAGTGGAAAGTTTGTTTTTCATAAAATATACAAGTGACTGCTCCCAACATAACATGATCCCTCCCTAATTAGACATAGGTAGCTAGGCTATGTATAATTAAGGATCGATAATGTGATGTTCGGTTTAGTAAAGTAGTTTTATGATCCTTGGTATTTAATCAGATTTAAGACATGCATTTCATAAAATGGTAGTTTAAAGTAGAATAAAGTAAAATTTTATAAGTGATAACGAATCAGTTTATCATATGGAATTTGGAGGTAGAAAGTACAATAGATGAGAATTATCACAACGAGTTATTTTTTGAACAGTAATTAGTCTCAAGTCATAAAATTCCCATTACTAGGGATGACATACACGTAGTACAACATAGTGCATAAGGAAATATGACTGCTAAGTTCTAAACTTCATTATTCTGCAGCGTTGTCGAGATTCTGATAAGCTTTTTCTCCTCCTAACATATATGCTTTCCCGCGATCATCTTCAACTTGTTGACCTTGGTTTTGGGGACATCGGTTCTTGAAATGTCCATTTTCTTCACACCTGAAGCATATAACTATCGACAGTGTATTGCTGCCAGTAGCTACAGTCTTGCTTCTACAATCCTTGGCAAGGTGTCCCGCATTTTGGCAGTTGTGGCACCTAGCCGGGCAAGGACCAGAGTGATGGAATCTACACCATTTACATAGGAGGGCTTTCCCGATATATTCTCTGCCTCCAGTTGGTGCGGCAACATAAGCCCTCATGGTTTCTTGCCTCTTGTTTTGTTGTTGATGATGGTTATTGTTTCGGTTTTTCTTGTTGTTATGGTAATCTCCCTAGTTATTTTCCCAACTTCTTTTGTTGTTGTTGGTTTAGTTAATGTTGTCGTTCCGGGTGTTGTTGTTGGTGTAGGTGTTATTGTTGGTGCTAATTCTTTGGGAAATCCTCGTTCACACCACTTGATCCATGAGGTTACGAGACAGCCGCATAGCCTTATTAAGTGTTTTGGGACAAGACGTAATCATGTTCCCATGTATGCTAGGTGGGAGTCCCCATATATACTCTTACAACATTTTCTCATTTGTCGAAACCATTGTTTGGCATAGTATCCTCAATTCTTGGAATCGACGGTTGTAAGTCAGGATGTTGGTTCCTTTAACAACATGGTTCCAGAATTCTACTTCTAATTTCCGCATTTCACTGCGAGGGAAATACTCTTTGATCATCATTTTCTTCAAATCATCCCAAGAATTCTTATAAGCATTTTCGATGCCCATTGGTTGAGATATTGAATTCCTCCATGATAATGCCTCATCCAGCAGTGTACTGGTGGCATATTGAACTTTATCATTCTCGGTGCATTTGCTGACCAAAAATTCTAACTCCGCTTTTCCAAACCAGGGGTTCAAACCTACGGCTGCTTTAGTACCTTTGTAATTGGTAGGTTGACAGTTTAAATAACCCTTGAATGTGTAGCTCTTAGTTACCGGATCAATATTTATTACTGGAGAACTGGCTGGGTTTGGTCCTCTAGTATTGATGGTAGTTGCAGCAATTCGGGCAGCTTCAACAGTTCTAGCAGCTTCAGCAGTTGTGGTGGCTTTATCAGCTGTTGCAGCCTTTGTAGCTAGGATTAGAATGGGATTGGGCTGGTTTGTTAATATTAGTAGTATAGATTTTTAGGTTAAAATTTAAAAGACCAAGTTTGTAAATTTTAAAAGTTCAAGGACCAATTCTGTAAATTACTCCAAGGGCTAATAAAGACAACTTGAGCATAATTGTGATCACTTTTGGTAAATTCCTTCCCCGGCCTCGGCTTTTGACACTCTTTCCATTCCCGTGCTCGGTTTTGTCCATTTTTCTTGATTTTTGTCCTTTTTTCTCATATCCGTACCTGCACATGCATAAACACAAAAACACAATATATTTGGCATTTATGGTTAGTTTTTTGTCTTTTTGGTCCGTTTTATTAGGTAAAAGGTATGTGTAATTTAGCACATACCAAAATCCCTCAGACTAAAGTATTTTCGTGTCCTCACGCAATGGCATCAATTCACATTTCTAGATAACCTTGAAAGTAGCAAAGCTTCTCAAAAAATGCCCCATTTTACCATTTTATTACACATATACTCTTTTTTTGTACTTCTTCATTTTTCTCTTGTGACGGTATGTTGACTTTCATTATTTTCATAACTTTTAAGGTCATAAAGTAAGAAACACAACTCATGAAGAAGTGACCATACAGATAGAATTCATCGTCCTTGATTTTTCACGAGTATCCAAACCAAGCTTAAAAACGAAATCACAGCTAAAGTATGAATTTAGATGCTAACACTACCCGTAAATGATAATTGTGTACGCGTAGTGTTATCCTTAAAAGTAATGTTATATTAGGAATTGCAATAGTTATTTAGTACAAGGTCTAGTTTTGCCATTTGTGTAAAGTTAGGCTTGTAAGGTTGTATGAATACCCTCCTAGTTGAGACTAGGAGGTAAGGGAATTCATTTGTATCATTGAAGGTGTGTATGGTTTCACTTTCTCTCTCTAGAAAACACACACACCTTCCCCCATTCTTTAACCTAATAATACTATGTTTAACCTTTATTTTGAGTTCCCCCGACCTCCTGAACACGGATCTTGATCGTTACAATTGGCATCAGAGCTAACCAGGGGCGAATCGTGGGGTTTTGAGGTGAAAAACGTGATTTTTGGGGCGGTACTGTTCATCAGTCGAGTTTCTCGACGAGTTAGTCGAGTAACTCCATTTGATAGAGTAACTCACTTTAGCAGAGTAACTTTAATAGAGTAACTCAATTTAGCAGAGTAACTTTAGTAGAGTAACTCACTTTAGTAGAGTAACTTTAGTAGAGTAACTCACTTTAGTAGAGTAACTCACTTTAGCAAAGTAACTTTAGTAGAGTAACTCACTTTCGCAGAGTAACTTTAGTAGAGTAACTCACTTTAGTAGAGTAACTTTAGTAGAGTAACTCACTTTAATAGAGTAACTTTTGTAGAGTAACTCAATATAGTTGAGTAACTTTAGTAGAGTAATTCACTTTAGCAGAGTAACTTTAGTAGAGTAACTCACTTTAGTAGACTAACTTTAGTAGAGTAACTCACTTTAGTAGAGTAACTTAACTCACTTTACTAGAGTAACTCGCTTTAGCAGAGTAACTTTAGTAGAGTAACTCGCTTTAGGAGAGTAACTTTAGTAGAGTAACTCGCTTTAGCAGAGTAACTTTAGTAGAGTAACTCGCTTTAGTAGAGTAACTGACTTTAGTAGAGTAACTTTAGTAGAGTTACTACTAAAGTAACTTTAGTAGAGTTACTCACTTTAGTAGAGTTACTTTAGTAGAGTAACTGCACATGCATAAACACAAAAACATAATATATTTGGCATTTATGGTTAGTTTTTTGTCTTTTTGGTCCGTTTTATTAGGTAAAAGGTATGTGTAATTTAGCACATACCAAAATCCCTCAGACTAAAGTATTGCCGTTTCCTCACGCAATGACATCAATTCACATTTCTAGATAACCTTGAAAGTAGCAAAGCTTCTCAAAAAATGCCCCATTTTACCATTTTATTACACATATACACTTTTTTTGTACTTCTTCATTTTTCTCTTGTGACGGTATGTTGACATTCATTATTTTCATAACTTTTAAGGTCATAAAGTAAGAAACACAACTCATGAAGAAGTGACCATACAGATAGAATTCATCGTCCTTGATTTTTCACGAGTATCCAAACCAAGCTTAAAAACGAAATCACAGCTAAAGTATGAATTTAGATGCTAACACTACCCGTAAATGATAATTGTGTACGCGTAGTGTTATCCTTAAAAGTAATGTTATATTAGGAATTGCAATAGTTATTTAGTACAAGGTCTAGTTTTGCCATTTGTGTAAAGTTAGGCTTGTAAGGTTGTATGAATACCCTCCTAGTTGAGACTAGGAGGTAAGGGAATTCATTTGTATCGTTGAAGGTGTGTATGGTTTCACTTTCTCTCTCTAGAAAATACACACACCTTCCCCCATTCTTTAACCTAATAATACTATGTTTAACCTTTATTTTGAGTTCCCCCGACCTCCTGAACACGGATCTTGATCGTTACAATTGGCATCAGAGCTAACCAGGGGCGAATCGTGGGGTTTTGAGGTGAAAAACGTGATTTTTGGGGCGGTACTGTTCATCAGTCGAGTTTCTCGACGAGTTAGTCGAGTAACTCCATTTGATAGAGTAACTCACTTTAGCAGAGTAACTTTAATAGAGTAACTCACTTTAGCAGAGTAACTTTAGTAGAGTAACTCACTTTAGTAGAGTAACTTTAGTAGAGTAACTCACTTTAGTAGAGTAACTCACTTTAGCAGAGTAACTTTAGTAGAGTAACTCACTTTCGCAGAGTAACTTTAGTAGAGTAACTCACTTTAGTAGAGTAACTTTAGTAGAGTAACTCACTTTAATAGAGTAACTTTTGTAGAGTAACTCAATATAGTTGAGTAACTTTAGTAGAGTAACTCACTTTAGCAGAGTAACTTTAGTAGAGTAACTCACTTTAGTAGACTAACTTTAGTAGAGTAACTCACTTTAGTAGAGTAACTTAACTCACTTTACTAGAGTAACTCGCTTTAGCAGAGTAACTTTAGTAGAGTAACTCGCTTTAGGAGAGTAACTTTAGTAGAGTAACTCGCTTTAGCAGAGTAACTTTAGTAGAGTAACTCGCTTTAGTAGAGTAACTTTAGTAGAGTAACTGACTTTAGTAGAGTAACTTTAGTAGAGTTACTACTAAAGTAACTTTAGTAGAGTTACTCACTTTAGTAGAGTAACTTTAGTAGAGTAACTCACTTTAGTAGAGTAACTTTAGTAGAGTAACTCAATATAGTAGAGTAACTTTAGTAGAGTAACTCACTTTAGCAGAGTAACTTTAGTAGAGTAACTCACTTTAGTAAAGTAACTTTAGTAGACTAACTCACTTTAGTAGAGTAACTTTAGTAGAGTAACTCACTTTAGTAGAGTAACTTTAGTAGAGTAACTCACTTTAGCAGAGTAACTTTAGTAGAGTAAATCACTTTAGTAGAGTAACTCACTTTAGCAGAGTAACTTTATTACTTTAGTAAAGTAACTCACTTTAGTAGAGTAACTCACTTTAGTAGAGTAACTTTAGTAGAGTAACTTTAGTAGAGTAACTCACTTTAGTAGAGTAACTTTAGTAGAGTAACTTGATCGAGTAAGTTTGATCGAGTAACTCAATATAGTCGAGTAACTTAGTCGAGGAAGTAACTTAGTCGAGTATCAGTTTAACCTAATCGAGTTCCTCACGTGTATGCCAAAAAAAAAAAGTATTTTGGCGGGAAATGTTGAGCAAAATTTAATTTCGAGGAGTGACTATACGGTCCATTTTTACGCTAAATTGAAATTATGGTATAAGGATGAAAATTTTGGCCCAAAATTCAAATTTTTAGACCAAAATTCGAATTTTTTCGGCAAAATTTGGCGTAAAAATTTCCTAAACTCATATTTTCCTAGCATGTTTAGAATTGAAAATAAGGCATATCTCAAACTCGCACCACACCAAAATCACAAAAGTATTATTGGCCTACATCCTCAAAACACCACATATCGCTTAAACGATCCTGATCAAGATTCACTATCAAATGACAATGGCTAAAGTTTGCAATGAACTGTGACTACGGGGATGATTCGTTATTATTTATTTGGGTTTGAAGTAAGGTTTTATGGACGCGTGTACTTATTTCATCTTCTTTCTTTCTACCCTCCCGCGAAGATGACTTGTTTGGGCTTATATTAATGGTGATGAAGACTTGGATATCTAGTTACTTTTGTGATTCTTCCTCTCTATACTCACAAAGTAGCTATCACTTTAAGGAGTTACGTTGTAGTGCTCAGTGTCTCACGTAGTTGAGGATATGTCAAGAGGTTTTCTACTAATACTTCTATTGAGGGTATAGGGTACACCGTTCTTAGTCACAAGGATCGTACAAGATTAAGTCACAAATCTGAGTGATTTTACTTCATTCTCAAGTTCATCATATTGGGTCATCTTATCATGTGGTTACTACAAAAAGCCGTTGTTTTTTGATACAGGAGGTTGATAAAGAGTTAGACATCTTATATGGTATTGTTAGTAGATTGGGTTTATCGACATCTCCTCATAGGTTGATCGGGTTAATGATAAAGTACTTCCAGTTAATACTTCACGTACACATCATTATGCTGATTCCGATAAATCGTAACCAGCAGGGGAGAGAAATGTGTACATCAAGGACGCACAACAAGTTCACGTGATCGGGTTTAATGATCTATGAAATGATTTATGTCGGAGATTGGTTGATTCTATGTCTTATCTTCCACTCATCTTATTCTACGTACTTCTACCTTATCCACCTTCACCAATTTCGAGCAACAAAATCAAGATGATCAGTGGTTCAACTTGTTACTTTGGTGTTATCATTTCATGTGTACGTTATTAATTGTGCCAAATAGATAAACGTTAGTTGATAAGATTAGGATATCGGATTTCCCATAAAGCATCGAAGGATGAGACTCGGGTGGAGTAAAGACAAAACCACGAGCACGAAAGTCTTCAAACTTCGGGCAAATCCTGGACATAAACAACAACAAGCACAAAACACGAGAAAATGGAAGAGGTAGCCCTCCTCACGTCACTTATTAGTAAGAAAATAGAAAGAAGATAGAAGGATAAACATGGAGTGCCTCCCACGAAGCGCTTGTTTTTAATTGAGTCGTAGCTTGACTCGCCCCGAATTTAATTGTACTTGGGGGAGCATGTGGAAAAGAAAATCTCCATCGGACTTTCATTCAAGATGTTTGGATAAACATTGAAATACTTGAAAGTTCCACTCCGATGAGATGCCCATGGTTCTAAATAGAAACTATAAGCGGTGATGTCGGGGTCAAAGATGGTGTCCTCACTCCCGAACGAGTGAAGAAGAGGAGAAGTCACATCATATATGATAAAAGGAAGAAAGATCTTGATAACAATTGTGATAAAATCTTCATCCTCAAATGTGAGTTTAACATTTTCTTTAATTTGAATTTCATCATTAAAGTTCTTTTGGTCAAAAATCATCTCGGGCGGGAGGGTCAGGATTTTGTCATCAAAAAGCAAACTCTTATGATAGAGTACGTCTCCCTCCGGGTCCTTAGAATGATCATACTCCGGCGGAGATATGATGTGAGCGGTTTCATCGGCGAACTCCTCATGACAAGAAGAAGAATCAATCGACGGATCATGATTAAGAAAAAACTCTATCTTTCTCAGATCTGTTTCAAAATCAAAAACATCGTCATCATCCCCCGGTGGGATGAGATCAATATGAGCGAGTTCATCGGCGAACTCCTCGAGAAGGGAATCACTCTTATGATATAAATTTGTGAGCTCGGGTTCCGTATCGGACTCATCACTATCCTCATTCTGAATATCGAAGATTAGATTATCTAATTGTAGAATAAATTCTGAATCGAGATCAAACAAAGGATTGGTGATAGTTGTTTTAAATATTTTTGAATCGAAAGGTTTCTCAGATACCCTTGGGATTGGAACAAGGTCATCAATTTCCTCAAGAGGATTGATTTCGACTTCCTTGTCCCCCATTGACAAGGTATCTGAAGATTCCTTAATGAGTGGATCGATCTTAGAGTTGACTTCTTCTGACGGCTCATCATCATCACTCTCACTCTCATCGGAGTATGTATAGTTATTGGTGTAAGGAAGACCTGGTCCTGGCTGAGATTGATAATTGTGACTGATATAATTTACTTGCTTGCCAAGGACTTCAATTTGTGCACTCACTATGGAAATTTTCTCGGAGTAATGATCACTCATCATAGTGGTAGAGTCATACTGAACTTCAGCGTCCCACTGATAATGATGTTGTGTCATATTCTCGATCAAATCATAAGCTTCTTGAGGAGTTTTCCGCATGAGATTTCCACCAGCCGCCAACATGATTTTGTCTCAATCAATCGGAGTTATGCCATTATAAAAGGCTAGGATTTGATCAAGAAGCAAAATTTTATGATCTGGACATTTTCGCAATAACGACTTGAATCTCTCCCAAGCTTCAAATACTGATTCCTTGGGCAATTGCTGGAAATTTAGAATGTCTTTCCTCAGCTGCACTGTTTTTGAATATGGAAAGTATTTAGAAAGAAACTTAAGGAACATCTCTTCCCAAGTATGAATTGAGTGAGTTTTAAGAGTATAAAACCAAGATTCAGCGTCGTGGGTTATAGAGAAGTGAAAAAGATTCAATCGAATGCTATCAAGAGAAACTCCATTTTGTTTTATGGATTGAGTGATGGATAAGTATTTGTTTAAGTGTTCGTTTGCATCTTCATCTCGAAATCCATGAAATTGGCAATTTTGCCGGATCAGTCGAACCATATGATTTTTCAATTTGAAATTGGTTCCCGGAACTGATGTCAGAGTGATCGGTCTTCCTCTACCGATCACTGTTGGACGATAGAAATCCTCCATGGTCCGAAGATCATGGGGATGATACGGTGGAAAATAGATCATTGTGAAGAATTAAACGGCGAGAGGGTAAAGAGATAAGAATTAAACATTTAGGAGGATAGCGAAGATTTTTTTTAGGATTTTTATACAAAAGAAAGGAAAATAATAAGAAAAACATTTTTGGATTTTTTTTTTTTTTATAATTAGGAAAATGGAAAACTAAGATAGAAGAAAAACAAAATTTTAAAGAAAAACAAATTTTGGAAAAGAAAATATTTTTGGGTTTTAACAATTGGAAAACAAATGAGAAGAAAAATTTTAAAACAAATTTTGAAAAAGAAAATATTTTTTGTTTTTATATAAAAATAATAAGAAAACATTCACAAGAAAAAAAAAATGATAACTTCATGGGGAAGGATCTTCAAAACACTAATCGACGAATGGGAATAAAAAAATCGCTTCAACACTTCCCCGGCAGCGGCGCCAAAAACTTAATTCGTTGTAATTAGTTATATTCCAAAGAAATACAAAGGAAGTATGTATTTCCCGGGTCGTTATGTCCCAACGAAGTGTGAATGGAACTTTCGATTCAAGTCGTGATTGTGTCGTGAATAGTGATAAAAATGAGATTTTTGGAATTTAAACTACAAATGATGAAATAATAACTAAAAAACAAGTAATTAAGCAATGGAAACAGGTAAGCAATGCACACGTAGGCTAAAACGCAAAAGAAAACTAAAAACGAGCAAAACCCGGGCTAATCCCGAGCTTAAAAGTGAAATTAATGAAATACTAACCCTAGAAACGCAAAACTATTTTTCCTAAGTCCTAATTGATAAAAGAAAATTTTAGAAAAAAGAATTTTATTTTTTTGACTTTTATTTAATTTATTATGATTTTAAAACTATTTTAAACTTATTAAATGATTAAAAATAGTAAAACCAATGAGAAAAATCTGAAACTTTTTTGGAAAATAATTTAAAGTAATTAGAATGTAAGAAAAATAAGTAGGACCCAACAGCTTATTAGATTAAGCTGTTAAAAGTTAAAAAGGACTAAATAAGCTAAATAAGCAAAAGAGGGGTTAAGTATTAAATTTTGCAACTAAGAATTGGTAAAGACCCAAGGGCGACTGGTTAGTATGTGTTGTGTTGAGGTGCTCTTTGTGTTAAGGTCCCAGGTTCGAGCCCTGTTGACTTCATTTTTTGAAACTTTTTTATTCTTTTGATTTTCTTTTTGAAAATTGTTTATAAGCTAAAAATAAAACACTTTTGTAAAAACAACTTTTTTGAAAACTGAAAATAAGCAAGAAATATGAAACAGTTATAAATAAAAGCTAAAAAGAAAATTTTTAAAACTGAAAAAGCTATTTCAAAAGCTAAAAGCTAATCCTAAAGACTAAATAAGCTACTAGGGGACTAAAAGGAATCTAAATAAGCAGTTCTAATCTAATAAGCTACCCTAAATAAGCCATTAAGCTAGAATAATAAGCAATAACCACACAAGGGCTGCTGATGCAACAGCAGCCCTGTGCCTAGGGGTGCAAACGAGCCGAGCCGAGCCCGAGCTTTACTATACTCGACCTCGGCTCGTCAGGTATTTTTCAAGCTCGAGCTCGAGCTCGGCTTGATCCGAGCCTTTATTTCGAGCTCGAGCTCGGCTCGTAAACTTTTCACAAAGCTTGAGCTCGGCTCGAGCTCGACAAAGCTCGGCTCGAGTAAATAAAAAAGATGTTTTTCACGAGCCTACTCGACAAAGCTCGGCTTAATAATCTAAATATATGAACAAATATGCCAAAATATAAGGCACGAAGATTATAACGTAAGGCTCGATAAGGCTCGACGAGCCTAAAAAGAAAAAGCGAATTCCTCTATTTGATGTTGATTCACCCACACTTCCATTCCTCGAGCTCGATAAGCGAAGCTCGAGCTTGGGCTCGTTAAGTAAACGAGTTGATTTTCAGGCTTGAGCTCGGCTCGAGCTCGACAAGGATCGGCTCATTTCGAGCTTTTTATCGTGTCGAGCTCGACTAGCTCGGCTCGTTTGCACCCCTACCTGTGCCCTACTCTGAGCTAATAAAAAGCTACCTAAAAGCTATTATAAAAAATCAAAAAAAATAATGTGAACAAACTATATTAGCAACCAAATAACTAGCATACCAATTTTCAGATCATATGGGCTTATAATGAGCAAATGAAAAATAAAAAACATAAGCTGAATGGGCAAATTTTGTAACTGATGCAGTTTTGGAAATGGGTAGAAAGGAGGATTTTGACTAATGAAGGCCTAGTACGAGATAATGAACAACTGGTATAACCTATATCGAACCTATTTCAAGCAAAAACAACAACTAAAAAGGGCCTAATCTAGATTTCACTATCACTAATTATCAAAAGAGTTTTAAGCTTAGATATTTGGAAAATTGATTCAAAATTTATAAATCTACTTGAAACTGATTAAAAACACTTTTAAACTACTTATAATATGAAATTAAAGCTGAATCAAATCCAAGTTTTGGTCAAAAGAAACTTTCACTTGAAAACTTCCCTTATTCCAAACACACCCTTAAGTATAACTAATTTTGGTTTTCTAGAGATTTAGACTGAATTAAGCTGAAACAGTGAACCAAACTTGATTAATAAGAAATTTAAACTATGATTAAGCTAAAATGACTGAAAAATAAGCAATACAATAAGCTAAAAGTAATTTAGCTAAAATGAGTATAAAATGTGAAAATGCTCAAAAATGACCAAGAGTAAATGAAAGCAAGTAATAAAGCAACAAATAAGCACAAGTAGACTAATTAAGCAGGAAATTAACAGATAAGCAAAGAAATAAGCAGTAATAAGCTAAATTGCATAAAAGAAGAATTTAAATGAAACTTACAAAAGGACCAATGCTTAAAATAATAAGAATGGAAGAAGAAGAAGTAGTAGTAGCATGTTAAGGAAAGCTAATAAGGATTGAGAATCATCATCATCATCACTACATAAGCTCAAGTGCTTATTCATCCACAGTTGACTTTCGTTGACCAGTTTTAGAATTTGAGATTGGATTTGAAATTAGTAACTAATAAGCCTTACAAAAGCTATAGAGAGATAAAATGAGCTTATGCAAACTGAAAACAAGCTTTTTGAAGCTTATGAAACCTATTCTACAATATTTTTTATTTTTCAATGGATTTTCTTATTTTTTTTGGATTTTTGTTTAAAACAGAAGTAAAAGCTAATTTAACTTTTGAAAGCTTGTTGGGTTTTGAAGATTTGCTGCTATGAAGATTATGCTGCTGCTCATGGTTCTAAGGAAATTATACTAAGTATGATTCTGCTGTCAAGACTAAGAATTCTGCTGCTAGTATAATATAATATGCTGCTGATGGTATCTGAAGAATGGTGATATAAGCTGAGTATTAATCTGCTGCTAGCCCAAGAGGATTCTGCTGCCAGAGTTATGATTATGTTGCTTATTGGATATGTATAGTTTGTTAGGATAAGTATGGAAAAGATACGTAAATATATTTTTCTTGTATAGAAAGTTTTGTAATCAACTAGGACTCCTTAGTCTATAAAAGGAGGATCTAGGGTTAGGTTTTACATACGTATCATTATTGTTTTACACTTCAAGGTTTCTTGTAACCCTGTTGCTATTAAGAGCAACCATATTAATATATTGAAGTGTTGTTCGTTTGTGTTTAATTCTTCTTAAGATTAATTACTAGTTTCTGCATAGTAATTAATAGACCGTACAAGAACAGTTTCTATACCTATTGCTTTAGGTTTATATCTAAAGTAATTAACACGATCGTTAAGCTTAACTGGGATCAACAAGTGGTATGATCCGCCCCGAACCAACACTTATATTTAAACAAATGCAGACTCGGAACTGGATGCTCGTGTGTAGTGTGTGAAACCAGGCAAGTGATCACCTGGGTCGTTTCCCAACGAGGTGTGAATGGAAAACTGTGCAAAGCTAGGATTAAAGTGATTGATGAATCAGATATTTTTGATTATGATTTAACAAGATAAAATCTATTAAATAGAAGCTATCACTATTTTTCTGAATCGTTTAATCTAAATTACACTAAAAACGCGAGTCGGGATTTAATTAAAACGCGATTACAACTAAGATAAATGTAAAATTAACTCTACAAGTGATCTAATATTTTTTATAACTTAAAATGACAAAAGAAAGTTATAGAAAAAAGATTTATATTTTTTTAGACTTTTATATTTTTTATTATAATTTAATTACTACTTAAACTAAATAAATAGATTAAAAATAGTAAAACTACTCAAAAAACTACGAAACTTTTTTTTGTAAAATACTCTAAGTGATTACTATGGTATAAAAAAATAAAATTGTGTGACTGCTTTTTCTAAATAAGCTACAAATAATCTAATAAGCTACTAGTAAAATAAGGTATTTAAATTAAGATGTTTAACTAATATTTAAATAACTTGGGATGAAAAGATACAACAACAAGGACTACTTAGCACACTGGGTGGAGTCGTGGGTTAGTGTACGAGAGGTCACTGGTTCGATGCCCAGTTAGCCTTTTTGCTACTTTTATTTTTTTTTTTGACTTTTTCTTTTTGCAAGTTAACTATAAGCTAGTACTAAGTGTTTTCTATAACTGGGACAATCTTTGGAACTCAAGAAATACGCTGAAAACAGCTTATGAAACTAGCAGCTAGCTTTTTTGTTATTTTGAACTAACTTGGTTGCTGGTATGGTGCGCAGCACCTAGGCTGTAGGGGTCACTTCGAGGGCTAGTTTAGAGCTTGTAGAGATTAACTAAAAATGAACCAAAAATACCTAGTGAAGGTGAGCTGGTGGGGTTTAATTTGCAAAAGAAATTAGCTTGTTAGAGCTTGTGAGGTGTGAGAGAAAAATTCACAAAGTTTCTAAAAAGTCACAAAGTGGACTGCGCAACAGTCCATGAACTGTTGTGGTTGTGTTTTTGTTGCACACTTTGTGCAGGGTTCTAGGGTTTATAGTACCTACTAAGTGATCTAAAATGAACTCAAAGAGTCCAAGAAAATGGTCAAAACAGACCTTGAGCTTATTTGAGCTTGTTAGAGCTCAATGAGGACTGAAAATCACAAGATCAATAGAAAACTTCTGGTTCTAGCTATAGGGCTGAATGGACTTTGGAAATAGCTTCTTGGGACTTATTTGAGCTGGTCCAAAGTTGGACAAAAGGTCAATGCACAGTGTTTGTGTGTTTGGATGGTTTGACAATACTAAACCAAACACCCTAATATGTGACTGTTTTAAAGGTTTACACTAGGTTTGATAAAAATAGCTACTGATTCTAACTTTTTAGTGATTAACTTACTTAATAAAGATGAGATAAGCAGATTTCTAATGAATATGAGCTCTAAATAAGCTAAGAGCTTATTCTACTTAAATGACTGTTTTTATACTACTTATTGAAATATAAGTTCTAAACTTAAACTATTTATTAAATTAAACTATGGGTACTTCAAATAACTCAGGAAAGCAAAGAAAATACCAGTAAGCATATAAATAAGCCAATGAACAGTAAATGGCCAAAAAAAATTAGATTATGCTTACAAATTGTTCCAGGCTGAATAACTAAGAACCAAGGACCATAAAATCAACCTATAGGACCTCCACAGGTCCACTAACCCAGGGCAATCCAAAAGCTACCCTGCTCCAATGCCTTCTTCTTCATTGCTGATCTTCCATTTTTCACCAATATATGAATATTTTTGATTTTCTATTGGAACTGAGTTTAAAGCTAATAAAGCTTTTAAAAAGCTTTTAATTACACCTACTGAGTATAAGGAAAACAGAAACAACAACAATTAACAATAATTAAGCAAAACGTAAATTTTACTTAAAATTGCAAATTTCGAATTAACTAATAAAACTTGGAATTTATATTAAACAACCTTCAAAATACACTACTGAGTTGATTACAAGATTTAGAAAGCAATGTTAACAACTAATTACTGAGTTTACACTAATTCGACAATAATGAAATTTATTTCTACTTAATTAAACTACTTGCTTTCAAAAGCTTACAATACTAGTCTATATATACAATAACCAACTGGGATATTCATGTCGACATCTCTTGAGCATATCCCCACCATTTAATTGCTCTGATTTAATCTTGTTCATCCACTTGTAAAATTGGCGGGAAAAGTGGACTTTGGCAATCTTTCTGATTTAGCTAGTGGGAGAGTGGGAGAGATGCATTTATTAGTTTTGGATGTGTTAGGTGGAGTGTAGGAGGAGGGGGAATGAGGTGGATGGTGGTTTTGGGGTGAGCTGTGGTGATGACAAGCTGGTTTGGCGCCATGGGTGGTTTTGGGTGACGGGTTTGACTTATTTTGACTGAGTTGTTAACTCAGTCATGGTTTTGGGCTGTTAAACAATTGGGCTTTGGACATATGGGATAAGGATTTGGACTGGGTTGTTTTTGGATTTAATGGGTAAGTTGTATTTGGATTTTATGGATTAGTTTGGATCCGGATTTGATAGTTAAACAAACATAGGGACCAAACTTGTAATTTGCTGACACTTCGAGGACCAATCCTGTCAAACTTCCAAACTTATTCCAGGGACCATTAGTGACAAGTTGCAATAGTATAAGGACCATAAAAGTTTATTTTCCATTTTTAAATATTCGGGGACCTTTTATAACAACTTTTAAAAGTTCGGGGACTAAAATTGCCAAGTATGCAAATAATGCTCGTTTTCGATCGTTTTTAATCATTTTGCATAAGAAACACATAAAAAACACGATCAAATGATATTTTCGGAATTTTGAAGCATATTCGCATGTTTTTTAAACGTTTTGGCGGTTCAGATGGGACAAAAATGATGAGTATTTAGACACTCATCAATCCCCCACACTAAACTATTGCTAGTCCCTAGCAATATTTTATGAAGATTTAATGGATTTTATCTCTTTACCAAAAGCCATTACTTCTGGAGTAGCCAAATGTTTCAGTTCAAGTAAGAACTTTGGTACACCGATAACCATGTGATTTTGAGCAAATCACCAGCTGTAAACGGTTTTGATTTGTCTTTACCAGAAGCCGTTTGCTTCTGGACTAGCCAACTCTTAGATAAATTATTACTATTATCTTTGGTGAGCTGATTACCAATCATGGTATTCCACTGCCTTTACCACAAGCCATGAACTTGCGGGCTAGCCAACTCTTCACTTATGAAGATATGGTGAGTCGAATACCATACAATTTTGGGCAAATTGCAAGCCATAAACGGATTTGATATATCTTTACCAAGAGCCGTTTGCTCCTGGATTAGCCAATCCTTATGTGGGTTAGACATGGCGGACTGATAACCATTTTTGAGTTCTAAGTGAGAGAAAAAAATTTTAAAATTTTGGCTAAAATGGGGGTGCTAGATGGTACATTTGATCAAATTCGCGAGAATTCCCCCCCACACTTAGAACTGAATATTGCCCTCAATATTCAAAGAACCGGTTGTTAAACCAACACTTAGAACGTGAAAGGGAAATATTAATAGCCATTATTTTTATATACACTTTTTTTTTTTTTTTTTTTTTTTTTTTTTTTTTTTTTTTTTTTTTTTTTGAGATCATATATACAACATGTGGGGCATCCCCCCCACACTAGATGGTAGAACAGAGAAAGAAAACAGAGACACGGGTGAAAACCCATGTTTTGCTAATGTTTTTGATCACCGAGTCGCTAGCTTGACTCGACCCCAAATTGAGTTGATTCCTCCCGAACAGTCAGGTTTATCACGCAAGCTAACCGCTTGTGAACGGTTAACTGTAACAAAGGGATCCTGAACAGCCCGGGAGAGAAAGCAATTTAAAAGTCTATGGGGAAGTAAGTGGAAGAAACCATCTCTATCGGACTTTCTTTCAAGATGCTTGGATAACCAATTGAGCATAAGAAAGTTCCACACCAATGAGATAAATCCGGCATTTAAACCAATGTTAGATGGACAATGCCGGGGTCAAACGTAACATCCTCACTCCCGACTGAGTGACAGATAGGGGAAATCACCGGGTAGGTGAAGGGAAGAAGAGAGATCTGAATAGCAATTAAGACAAGAACTTCCTCCTCAAGAATTTCAAGTGGAGGAGGCAAGTCCTTAAATTCGATCTCAGAAAATTTATCAGTTTTTTCAACTGACTTGATTTCTTTTTTATGAAGTTGTTTTGGTGGAAGAGGGGAAGATGAATCTTCGTTTAACAAATTTTCCAGAAAAAGAATGTCCCCCTCAGGATCAAGATAGTCATCATCAACCTCATTCGGAGGTGAACTATCTACAGCGAGAAAAGCATCGACTTCATCCCAAAAGGGATCACTTCCCTCAACCGAAGTGAGAGAAGGGGAAGAGTCTGCTATGATATGTTGAGAAGATGTGGTGGGTTCCCCACTCACAGAATTATGAAAACAATCAACACTCTCTTGAGAGTACTCCTCTGAAGCAATGTCAATGACATCGATTCGGTTAACCGAAGCAGAATTATAATTAGAGGAGTATTTTGAAGTTTGATCATGATTAAAGGTAACAGCTTCCTTATCCACACGCAAGGTGATCTCATGCTTAAATACATCAATGAGAGCATGGCCCGTTTTTAGGAATCCTCTTCCAAGAATTAGAGGAACCTTTTGATCAGCATCGAAATCAACAACCACAAAGTCAGCTGGAAAATGGAACTTTCCTATTTTCACAAATACATCTTCGGCAATGCCGCAGGGATGAGTTATGGTTCGATCTGCAAGCTCAAGAGTCATGCAGGTAGGAGTAAGAGCCGGAAGAGAAAGTTTCTTCCATACTGAATGAGGCATCAGGTTGATGCTTGCACCTAGATCTGCTAAGGCATAGCATTCAACCATTCCCGGAAATACACAAGGTAACAGAAATTTTCCAGGATCTCCAAGCTTCTCCGGAAGCTTTTTCAAGATAACCGCTGAGCAGTTCTCATTTACTGGAGTTTTAGCCATTTCAATCAGTTTTTCCTTGTTGCTTAACATGTGTTTGATTGCTGCTGCAAATTTGGGCATCAGAATAGTAGCATCCGCAAAGCTTATGTCAAAGTGTAATTCTTTAAAGATTTGATAGAATTTATCATTTTGTTGACTAGCCTTCTCACGGAGCTTTTGCTCATTTAAGCGCGATGGGTAAGGAATGTGAGGTTTGGATTTAGGGACAACGACTTCAGGAGTCTCAAAGACAACTCCTGGTTTGGATTTTTTCGGGACAACCGGAGGATAGACATGTGCTGTACTTTGTGGGCTTGGAATTTGCACTTTGTCTGTTGTATCCTCCGTCTCTTTTTCCATTTCAAATAACGGAGGAGGAATAGGGCCAGCTGGCCCTTTATAAGAAGCACCACTCCGGGTGGTGATAGCTTTGACGTAAGTGGTATCTTCGTCATCATCACTGTCATCAAGTACACTGACAGGAACAGCATTGAGCATTTCGGAATAATATCTGGCTGACCTTTGCTCACTAAGTTTGGTTGACAAACTTTTAACCGTAAATCGTGAAAGAGTAGGATCGATTCTAGACGGCTGGGGAGCAATTGTGGGTGTAGATTTTTGGATGACTGAAGGTTGGATGACCGAAGGTTGGACGTATTTAGCACTTCCATTGTTAGTGGGAAGTACCGGGTCCTTTATCACCTTGAATCCAACATGAGATTTACCACTACATGTACTGACAGCTTTGAGTTCACCCCTAGGGTTGGTAACAGTGTTACTTGGGAGACCTCCCGAGGTAGAAGGTATATCAGTTAAAGACTTTTTGATCTGATTTAATTGAGCAACCAATAACTGGTTTGTCTCACGTTGTGTCTTATTTGTTTCCTCTTGGGTTTTCATGAATTGCATAAGCAACTCATCTGAGGACGTCTGATTTCGGTTTGAACCTTGGTTTTGATTAAAATTTGAACCACGGTTTTGGTTAAAATTACCCTGATTCTGACCTCGGTTTTGATTGAAATTTTGAGAGTTGTGAAAATTTTGTCCCTGATTTTGAACAAAGCGGTTTTGATTATTCTGATTTGGCACGGGTGGAAAACCAGGTGGGACCATAGCATTTTGTGCTCGGTACTGAGTCTCAGCATGCGGACGGTATTGATTTGGGTTTACTGCAGCTACGGGAGCTGGGTAAAGAGAAGCATCGGTTGCTTGACAATCATAATACGCATGTGGGCCACCACAAGTTTCACACACTTTGTTTATTGCTTTGACTTGTTCCGGTTTATGAATTTCACTTTTTAATTCTTTCATTTCCTTCATCATACAACGCATCGAGTCAGTTAAAAAGGCTAACTCTGAGGAGTTACCGGATGAAGAAGAAGCAGTAGGAGTGACTGGAACATTCACTTTGTTTCTGGAAATAGGAACTTTGGATTTATTTTCACAAATTTCAACTACCTCTCTGGGTTTACGATTCAAGATATTGCCACCGGAGGCTGCATTAAGTGCATCTTGATCGTTTTGGGTCAACCCATTATAAAAAGTATTTATCTGTTGTAACACATTGAAATCATGATGTGGGCATTTTCTTAAAAGATCTTTAAATCTATCCCATGCCTCTCCGAAATTTTCATCAAAACCTTGACGAAATCCAGCTATTTCATTTTTTAAATTCGTCGTTTTTGATGGAGGGAAGAAATAATTTACAAATTTCTTAACGAGATCTTCCCAGGTTTCAATGGATCGAGGGGGTTCTTTATCCAGCCAAATTCGGGCTGCCCCCTCAAGTGAGAATGGAAATAGCATCAATTTGATCACTGTTTGCGGCACATTTTTGTAATTGATTGTAGAAGTCAGTTTGTTGAACCAACGAATGTGTGCATAAGGATCCTCTCGTTCAAACCCGTGAAATTGGTTGGTAGAAACGAGCTGAATCAAATGTGTTTTCAGTTCAAAATGATCAGAATCGATGGCTGGTAAAACAATGGCATCTCCATAACCCTCGGTGGGTGCCTGGAGCATTTCAGCCATAGTGCGTTCGTCTGCCATATTTTCAGTGAGAACAGTACGAATCTCAGGTTCGACTATTTGGGCAGCACGTCTACGATTACGTCTTCTCGGAATTTCTACGAGTTCACGTAAAGGGCTTGATGACGTGGAAGAACGAGTGCGCATGCACTAAGTAAAATATTCCAATTAAAACAAGACAGAAGCAAAACACAAGTGAACTTTAAACCAATAATCAACAAGCGTACGGTAGCTCTCTAAAAGATAAACGCACAGAGTGGCGGAGAAGCAAAGGTGGGCAATTACGCTCCTTAAAAACCCGCTTCTTTCAGTCCGACAATTTAATGTCAGACTATCCTAGAACCTCCGTTAGAGTTTGTTTATCAATTAAAGGTGAGCCGATATTCGCAAGTGATACAAAGGCAAGTTTTAAATCTTTAGTTTGGGAACTTATTATGGTCGTACCCCCAGTTAGGTAGTACTCTGTCTTGGTTCTCGATGGTAATTTTTTAATGTTTATTTATTATTAACAAAGAAAAAGGAATTTATTTTTGGTGTTTTTATTTTTTATATGATAATATTAATAATAATATATATAGAAAAGAAAAGAAAAATATTTTTGTATTTTATATGGTTTTTGGGAAATAGGAACTTCTGATAGAAGGGTCTCAGATCACTAATCGCTAAAACTTACACAACAGTCGCAGCACACCTCCCCGGCAGCGGCGCCAAAATTTGATCCGCCCCGAACCAACACTTATATTTAAACAAATGCAGACTCGGAACTGGATGCTCGTGTGTAGTGTGTGAAACCAGGCAAGTGATCACCTGGGTCGTTTCCCAACGAGGTGTGAATGGAAAACTGTGCAAAGCTAGGATTAAAGTGATTGATGAATCAGATATTTTTGATTATGATTTAACAAGATAAAATCTATTAAATAGAAGCTATCACTATTTTTCTGAATCGTTTAATCTAAATTACACTAAAAACGCGAGTCGGGATTTAATTAAAACGCGATTACAACTAAGATAAATGTAAAATTAACTCTACAAGTGATCTAATTTTTTATAACTTAAAATGACAAAAGAAAGTTATAGAAAAAAGATTTATATTTTTTTAGACTTTTATATTTTTTATTATAATTTAATTACTACTTAAACTAAATAAATAGATTAAAAATAGTAAAACTACTCAAAAAACTACGAAACTTTTTTTTTTGTAAAATACTCTAAGTGATTACTATGGTATAAAAAAATAAAATTGTGTGACTGCTTTTTCTAAATAAGCTACAAATAATCTAATAAGCTACTAGTAAAATAAGGTATTTAAATTAAGATGTTTAACTAATATTTAAATAACTTGGGATGAAAAGATATAACAACAAGGACTACTTAGCACACTGGGTGGAGTCGTGGGTTAGTGTACGAGAGGTCACTGGTTCGATGCCCAGTTAGCCTTTTTGCTACTTTTATTTTTTTTTTGACTTTTTCTTTTTGCAAGTTAACTATAAGCTAGTACTAAGTGTTTTCTATAACTGGGACAATCTTTGGAACTCAAGAAATACGCTGAAAACAGCTTATGAAACTAGCAGCTAGCTTTTTTGTTATTTTGAACTAACTTGGTTGCTGGTATGGTGCGCAGCACCTAGGCTGTAGGGGTCACTTCGAGGGCTAGTTTAGAGCTTGTAGAGATTAACTAAAAATGAACCAAAAATACCTAGTGAAGGTGAGCTGGTGGGGTTTAATTTGCAAAAGAAATTAGCTTGTTAGAGCTTGTGAGGTGTGAGAGAAAAATTCACAAAGTTTCTAAAAAGTCACAAAGTGGACTGCGCAACAGTCCATGAACTGTTGTGGTTGTGTTTTTGTTGCACACTTTGTGCAGGGTTCTAGGGTTTATAGTACCTACTAAGTGATCTAAAATGAACTCAAAGAGTCCAAGAAAATGGTCAAAACAGACCTTGAGCTTATTTGAGCTTGTTAGAGCTCAATGAGGACTGAAAATCACAAGATCAATAGAAAACTTCTGGTTCTAGCTATAGGGCTGAATGGACTTTGGAAATAGCTTCTTGGGACTTATTTGAGCTGGTCCAAAGTTGGACAAAAGGTCAATGCACAGTGTTTGTGTGTTTGGATGGTTTGACAATACTAAACCAAACACCCTAATATGTGACTGTTTTAAAGGTTTACACTAGGTTTGATAAAAATAGCTACTGATTCTAACTTTTTAGTGATTAACTTACTTAATAAAGATGAGATAAGCAGATTTCTAATGAATATGAGCTCTAAATAAGCTAAGAGCTTATTCTACTTAAATGACTGTTTTTATACTACTTATTGAAATATAAGTTCTAAACTTAAACTATTTATTAAATTAAACTATGGGTACTTCAAATAACTCAGGAAAGCAAAGAAAATACCAATAAGCATATAAATAAGCCAATGAACAGTAAATGGCCAAAAAAAATTAGATTATGCTTACAAATTGTTCCAGGCTGAATAACTAAGAACCAAGGACCATAAAATCAACCTATAGGACCTCCACAGGTCCACTAACCCAGGGCAATCCAAAAGCTACCCTGCTCCAATGCCTTCTTCTTCATTGCTGATCTTCCATTTTTCACCAATATATGAATATTTTTGATTTTCTATTGGAACTGAGTTTAAAGCTAATAAAGCTTTTAAAAAGCTTTTAATTACACCTACTGAGTATAAGGAAAACAGAAACAACAACAATTAACAATAATTAAGCAAAACGTAAATTTTACTTAAAATTGCAAATTTCGAATTAACTAATAAAACTTGGAATTTATATTAAACAACCTTCAAAATACACTACTGAGTTGATTACAAGATTTAGAAAGCAATGTTAACAACTAATTACTGAGTTTACACTAATTCGACAATAATGAAATTTATTTCTACTTAATTAAACTACTTGCTTTCAAAAGCTTACAATACTAGTCTATATATACAATAACCAACTGGGATATTCATGTCGACATCTCTTGAGCATATCCCCACCATTTAATTGCTCTGATTTAATCTTGTTCATCCACTTGTAAAATTGGCGGGAAAAGTGGACTTTGGCAATCTTTCTGATTTAGCTAGTGGGAGAGTGGGAGAGATGCATTTATTAGTTTTGGATGTGTTAGGTGGAGTGTAGGAGGAGGGGGAATGAGGTGGATGGTGGTTTTGGGGTGAGCTGTGGTGATGACAAGCTGGTTTGGCGCCATGGGTGGTTTTGGGTGACGGGTTTGACTTATTTTGACTGAGTTGTTAACTCAGTCATGGTTTTGGGCTGTTAAACAATTGGGCTTTGGACATATGGGATAAGGATTTGGACTGGGTTGTTTTTGGATTTAATGGGTAAGTTGTATTTGGATTTTATGGATTAGTTTGGATCCGGATTTGATAGTTAAACAAACATAGGGACCAAACTTGTAATTTGCTGACACTTCGAGGACCAATCCTGTCAAACTTCCAAACTTATTCCAGGGACCATTAGTGACAAGTTGCAATAGTATAAGGACCATAAAAGTTTATTTTCCATTTTTAAATATTCGGGGACCTTTTATAACAACTTTTAAAAGTTCGGGGACTAAAATTGCCAAGTATGCAAATAATGCTCGTTTTCGATCGTTTTTAATCATTTTGCATAAGAAACACATAAAAACACGATCAAATGATATTTTCGGAATTTTGAAGCATATTCGCATGTTTTTTAAACGTTTTGGCGGTTCAGATGGGACAAAAATGATGAGTATTTAGACACAACTGGGATCATCAACAAGTGGTATCAGAGCTTGTGATCTAGAGACTGTTACCGAGAAGAATTTTTACTAATCAAGATCTGTTCATCATCAATCGAAGCAATGGATTCATTCTCTGGTGATACTACTCACATGGTAACTGCTTCAAAAGTTCCTATGCTTAACCCTAAGGAATACGAACTATGGAAGATGAGGATTCAGCAGTACTTTAGGATGATCAATTTTTCAATGTGGGACATAGTTGTTGCTGGAGATTCGTTGCCTAAAAAGGGTGCTGATGGGTCAGACTTGCCCATTAAGACTAATGAGGAAAGGGCTCAAAGGAGACTGGAGATTAAAACTCATAGTATTCTCTTGATGGGGGTACCTAATGAGTATCAACTAAGCTTCAGTACCACCAAGACTGCTAAGGAATTAATGGAAGCTATTGAATTGAGATTTGGTGGGAATGATGCAACTAAAAAGTCAAGGAAGAATTTGCTCAAGCATCAATTTGAAACTTTTGCTGCTTTAAGCTCAAAAAACATTGATGGTACCTTTGATAGACTCCAGAAATTGGTAAGTCAGTTAGCACTTCTTAAGGTAACCATTGCTAATGAAGACATCAATCTCAAGTTTTTGAGGAGCTTACCATCCGAATGGAATACTCATATAGTAGTTTGGAGGAACAAATCTGATTTTGAAACAATGACTTTGGATAATTTGTACAACAATTTGAAGGTCTATGAATCCGAAGTCAAGGGATCATCAAGTTCATCCTTATCTGTAAACAACCTTGCATTTATGTCCTCAAACACAAAAGCAACTAGTAGCTCTCAAGACAATCATTCTGCTGCTGGTCACACTATTTTTGCTGTTGGTCCAAGTAATTCTGCTACTGGATTAACAACCAGTATGTCTGAGATCAGTGATGCTGCTATTTGCTCATTCTTGGTTGATCTTACCAACAGTCCTTCAAATACTTCTGTTACTGATCAAGACTTGGATCAAATTGATGATGATGACCTGGAAGAGGTCGATGTTCATATGTATAGATCAATGATTGGTTCATTAATGTATATGACTGCTTCAAGACCAGACATCATGTTTGCTGTGTGTGCTTGTGCCAGATTTCAAGTGACTCCAAAAGTCTCACACTTGAATTCTGTTAAAAGGATTTTTAGGTACTTGAGGAGTCAACCTAGGTTGGGCCTTTGGTATCCTAAGGATTCACCTTTTGACTTGGTGGCATACTCAGATAGTGATTATGCTGGAGCTAGTTTGGATAGAAAGTCAACCACTGGAGGATGTCAATATCTTGGACATAGGTTGATCTCTTGGCAGTGTAAGAAACAAACTGTGGTGGCTAATTCAACAACTGAAGCTGAATATGTGGCTGCTTCTAGTTGTTGTGGACAAGTGCTCTGGATTTAGAATCAACTGCTGGATTATGGGTATAATTTTATGCACACCAAAATTTATATTGATAATAACAGCACAATGTGTATCATAAGAAATCCTGTTTGTCATTCTAAAACTAAGCATATAGAGATAAGACACCATTTTATTAGAGATTGCTATGAGAAAAAGCTAATTCAAGTGGTTAAAATACATACTGACAATAATGTTGCTGATTTACTTACTAAAGGCTTTGATGTAAGTAGGTTTCAATTTTTAGTTGCTAGTATTGGTATGATCAATCTTTAAAATCTTATCTCTGTATGTTTTGTAAAAAGTTTGTAAGGATTTGTGTTGTTATGAGTCAAATAAGTTGTTTCTTAAGATTGCTATGTGTGTATGTTTTCTGCTGCTAAGATGATTGTGTTTAGTGTGGAATATTGCTTTCTTGTGTTTTTGTGGTTTGGACTAACCTTTTGCAGGCTAAGTCACAAGGGAATACTTGATTGATAAGAAAAAGGGTGTTTGGAATGCTCAGATATCATTCTGCTGCTGGTTCCAAAGATTCTGCAGCTAGGCAAAACATTCAGCTGCTGAAGGATTTGCTGCTCAAGTTGAAACAATTGAGATTCTGCTGCACGGTTTTGAAAGTTAAGGGACTATTTTGCAAATTGGCGCCTTTACAGCCCTAATTAGATTCAAACGGTATAAAAACCTAATTCGATCCCCAAATTAAAGTTGTGCCCCAAAATTCCAATTAACTCCAAACCCTAACACCTTCATTAACATCCGATCAAAAACCCCCAAATTAAAACCCTAATTCACAATGGCAAGCCGCAATTAGGCCGACGAACACAATCAAATAGCTTTTCTCCAGAAGATCCCTGAAGCTGATGGATTCACTGAAGTCATAGACTTTCTTAATGCTACTTCAATTAGGTATGCATTAACGGTTAATCCAACTATATACAAGTCCCACATAAAACAGTTTTGGTCGACTGTTACGGCCGAAACTCAAAATGGGGAAGATATGTTAATTGCTACGGTCGATGAAGAAAGAATAGTTGTTACTGAGACATCTGTAAGAAGAATACTTCATCTTACAGATGATGAAGCAACAACTTGCCTTCCTACATCTACTATTTTTGAGGAACTTGCACGAATTGGGTATGAGAGGCCTATTAATAATACTAGATTAAAAATTTTCAAACGCCTCCTCTGCCCACAATGGAAATTTCTTATTCATACCATTTTACACTGTCTTAGTCCTAAAACATCTGGTTGGAATGAGTTCAGTGCAAGTCAAGCTTCTGCTTTGATTTGTCTGGCCACAGGACAACCATTTAATTTTTCGGCTATGATTTTTGAAGGGTTGAAAAGGAATATTTCTGGAAATGTTTATTATTATCCCAGATTTTTGCAACTAATAATTGATAATCAATTGAATGAACCTTTTGAACATGAAAGGATTTATAAAACTCCTAAGATTGTTTTCAAAATGTTTAAACATTTGAGAAAGAATGGGGCTGGATTTTCTGGAACAATAACACCCTTGTCCTAACATATTTTAAACATTGTTGCTGCTGTTGCTGAGGGTGAAGAAGCTGAAATCCCCACAGCTTCCCATCACACACCCACTCCTGAGAACTCAAATGAATCATCTTCCCATTATACAACCCAAAAGATCCAATCCCTTAGAAATTCACACCAAGAGGACATTGTGCTACCTCAGGCCAATGTTGTTATGGTAGCAGATGAGGCTCCCACAGGTGTTGTAGGTGGGATGATGGAAGGGGCTAACACTACTGTTTCCAGCTTAGTAGCTGAACATGATAGTGTTAACATACTTAAGACCCCGACCATGGCAGCACCTAATGTGGAAAGTTCTGTTGAACTTGAAACAGGTGGTGGTAACCCTAGCCAAATGGCTCAAATAGGGGGCTCAGCTGCTCAATCTAGGATTGAGACTGAGTTTCAGTCCCAAGATTCACCTCTCGGAGAAGGTCACACATCTCGAAGTGATGAGGGCAGAGATGTTTCCAAGGAATTGATGGATCATGATGTACACAATGCCAATGGCTGTGATGCACCTCTTGGACCAGGTAACACAGGTCAAAGTGCTGAGGCTAGATTTGAAACTAATACTATTGAATTGATGGATGATATTCATGTACATACTGACAAATCCAATGATCAACCTCTCGGGTCAGGTAACACAGACCGAAGTTGTGAGGATATCATGAAACAATTAAATGAATTGACGGCTACATGTACAAGATTGTCAAATGAAGTCACTGGTGTGAGGAAGGAGCTGCAGAGGGTAAAATCTTCTCAAGGTGCACAAATCAGACGGTTGAGGTTTCGAGTTAGGAAACTTGAGGGGTTACAGAGAACAACAGCTTCACAAACAAAGAAATTCAAACCTAGTTTGGGAGAGGATGCTCCCAAACAGGGGAGGAATAAGAAAAAAGATGAGGTAAAAGGTTCAGGGGAGGTGGAGATAGAACATGTTGCTGGTATTGCATAACATGAGGATAATGTTGATATGGAGTTTGATAGTGGTGAAACAGTTCAAGATTTTGTGGTAAAGGATAGATTTGGAAGCAGTTGAGAAAAATGTTGGATGTGATTCTGCTGTTGGTATTGGTGAGAAAAAGGTACAGAATGAATTTGCTGCTGATGCCGGACATTCTGCTGTTGAACTGAAAGATTCTGCTGCTGATTCAGAAAAGGGTTCTGTTGCTGAATCAGATGAAGATAATATACCCATAGCCCAAATCATGTTAAATAGACAAGCAAAATCACAACAATCACCAAAACTTGCTACAACCACTAAATCTGCTGCCACAACAACACCACAACAATCTTCAATCAAACCTATACCCACAACAAAACCCAAAGCTAAAGGAGTTGTAATAAGAGAACCTGCACCTACACACAAACCTATTCAAGCACATACCTACAAGGGGAAAGGTAAGGAGTAAATGGTGGAAGGATTTGAACCTTATCCTAATCCAGATGAGGTTCTAATTGATTTATGGCCTAAGCATTTGCAAGAAAGGTTTGATGCAGAGGAAGCTCAGAGAAGCTAAATAAGCTGAGTATGATAGGGCAATGGAAAAACAAAAGCAACAATCTGATAAACAAGCTGAAGTAGAAGCTAAACTGAGAGCTTGGGAGGATGAGAAAGCAAGATGTGAAGCAGCCATGAAATGGGAAAAACTGAAAGTAGAGTTGGAAGAGACTTTTACAAATGAAGGTATTAATGATTGGTTTCAACAAGTCATTGTTGAAAATAAGAAAAAGTTTCTGGCTGCAAGGAAGAAAAAGAAGGTGAATAGACCTCCAACTGCTAGACAACAAAGAGATTTTCATGAGCATTATTTGAAAAACATGAAGAACTGGAAACTTGTGCAGTTGAAGAAATTTACAAATGATGAAGTTAAGCAGAAGTTTGAAGCTGCTAAGAAAGAAATGGAGAGGAAATTTGAACCTTTAACAGATGCTGAGATCAAGAACCTTACAAGCAGAGTGGATCCAAGGGCTTATCTCAATCCTGCACCAAGTGCTAAGAAGTTAAAAAGGTCAGAAATTGAGTCAGCTAAGGTTGTAAAAGAAAAAGAGGTTTTGATTGAGGCTAAGAAGAAGAACTTTCAAGGTAAAGCTTCTACAAATGTTGCAGAAAGGTTAGAAGCTCAATGGGATGAAGTGGATGATTTAGTGGAGGAATTTGGGTCAAATGTTGAGATTAAAAGAACTGGAAAAATAAGGAAAAGTAAGGCTAAGAAAAGAAAGAGATCTTCTATCTTAAGTGATTCAGAGGATAATTCAGAAGAGGTGACTGCTGATGACATGAAGAGAATTATGGATATTACAGTTTATAAACCACAGCAAGAACCTGAAGTAGCTAATGTAATTCCTTTGAGTACAAAACATCCAATCATTTCCTATTCACATGGTGTTCAGGATGGAAGTGAAGCATGGTGGGTGATTAAAAGATCAAATGATGTGTGTCAGAAGTTCATTAGATTCTCTCAGATGCTGCATTACATGGATAGGGATGACATAGTACAACTCTGGAGACTGTACAAGGAAAATTATGGTGATAGAAGACCAGAGCTGATCTATGAAAGGTTGCACTATTACTATTTGAAGAACATGTTTGAACCAGATGTCAGAGATAAAGTATGGAGGGATTTATTAAGTTCAAGCAAGGTTCATAAATGGTATCTGTTTCAATCCTGTAGAGTTCATAAATTGGAGGGTAGAGGTACAAGTGTTTATATGCTGGTTGAAAAAGACTATCCTTTTACCAACCATATTGCTATGATTACTCAGATGTTGCAACCAGGGATGTTAAAGATGCAGAGAGCATTTTTGTCAGATAATCAGGCATATGAGCTAGTGGAGAAGTATAAGAAGATTTTGAAATCTAAAACTTCACAGCAGTAGTATGTGTTTGGAAGCATCCTCTCAGTGTATATTTGTGATTAGAAGAAATTTGTATATTTTGGGAGAAAATATCAAGTTTAGGGGAGGATTGTTGGGTTTTGAAGATCTGCTGCTATGAAGATTATGCTGCTGCTCATGGTTCTAAGGAAATTATACTAAGTATGATTCTATTGTCAAGACTAAGAATTATGCTGCTAGTATAATATAATATGCTGCTGATGGTATCTGATGAATGGTGATATAAGCAGAGTATTAATCTGCTGCTAGCCCAAGAGGATTCTGCTGCTAGAGTTATGATTATGCTGCTTATTGGATATGTATAGTTTGTTAGGATAAGTATGGAAAAGATACGTAAATATTTTTTCTTGTATAGAAAGTTTTGTAATCGACTAGGACTCCTTAGTCTATAAAAGGAGGATCTAGGGTTAGGTTTTACATACGTATCATTATTGTTTTACACTTCAAGGTTTCTTGTAACCCTGTTGCTATTAAGAGCAACCGTAGTAATATATTGAAGTGTTGTTCATTTGTGTTTAATTCTTCTTAAGATTAATTACTAGTTTTCGCATAGTAATTAATAGACCGTACAAGAACAGTTTCTATACCTATTGCTTTAGGTTTATATCTAAAGTAATTAACACGATCGTTAAGCTCAACTGGGATCAACAAAGCTTAAAAGTAAACTAAAACTAGCTTATGGAATAGTAATTAAAGCTTGATTAACAACTATTAAGCTAAATTGAGAGCTTAAGTAAAATGTTGGGAATTACATATTTGAAGATTACAAAACCCACGAGCAAGAATGAAGAAAGAAGAAACAATGAGGACCGAATATGTAATAGTTAGCTTTATTAGTAAGCTAGGGTTTGTAACCTCCCTCTATTATATAAAGAGGGTAGGCGTCTAGGTTTCAGGCAACTAAAATTCATAGATAGTCTCTCCAATGAGAGTCTAGAAACGCATAGAGTGTGTAGTAGTAGTAGTAGTAGTAGTAGTAGTAGTAGTAGTAGTAGTAGTAGTAGTTTATTTTATGTTTAATAAAGTAGTAGTAGTAGTTTATTTTATGTTTAGTAGTTTATTTTATGAGTAGTAGTAGTAGTAGTAGTAGTAGTTTATTTTATGTTTAGTAGTAGTAGTAGTAGTAGTAGTAGTACTAGTAGTAGTTTATTTTATGTTTAATAAAGAAAACCTTAGAGAAACTTTGATTGTTCTTATTATTATTCCGCTGTGCTAATCAATGTTGCTATAATCTTAGATGGGCTAGATCTTGGTTTTACAATTGGTATCAGAGTGGGGGCTCTCGATATCTATGGTTTTACAAGGTTGTTCGTTATTAGAGGAGGAGCAGATTCGAAGAACAGAAGCAGATCTGGTGATGTTCGACAGTTTTGAAGGTGATTTATTTTGGCGACAAGAGGTAATCGTATTCTTTGATAAAAAGCTAATATGATTGGTTGTTTTTAATTAAAATAGCCTCGTATTATTTTTCATCATGGGGTTACGTCGGTGGTCAAACAATACGGATCTGATTGATGATTTCTATTCTTCAAATTCACCTTTTTTTGTCGTTTAGCACATGGTTAGTGAATAACATGTTTTGTTGCATATGAATTGATGACTTCATAATTATTCTCGTACTGATCATGAATTGGTAAATTGAATAAAGGCATTATTATTCAATTCGGTCAATGGTATATATTTATGGGATTTGATTGTCGTTTTCATTGGTGAACCAAGAATTGTATAATGTGTGCTAGTCACGTGACAATTAAGACTATTATTGGATTATTTAATTGGAACGTGTGGGGCTGCGTTAATGTCAGAAAAAAATTGAGTGATTGCTTTATTACTGAATTGATTTGTCGCTTATGGTTGATGGATTGGAGAATGATTAAGTGGGGCGGTTGACTGTGATGAATTGATACTGATCTCAGTCAACTGTGGGGCATGAATTAATTATGGTACGATTGATTGTTAATTCTGCTGCTCTCACATGGATACTGCTGCTACGCTTGAATTGTTTCTGCTGCTCGGATTCTGCTGCTCTTGGTTGTTAGTAAAAAAAAAATAAATAAATAAAAAATAGTACTGATCTATTCCTGGTGGTTGCTTTGTTTTCGCTAGTTGGTTCCTCATGGCTTTTCCTGCTGATTAGTTCCTGCTGATAATGGTTCCTGTTGGTGGTTCCTACTGGTGGTTTCTGTTGCTGGTGCTGGTTGATTCAGTTTGTACTACTTTCGTTATATTTGATATAGTATTCTAGGTCCACAAACGCCTTTGGATCTTGGACGATGTGATGCTTATGGCTTGGTTACTTTTGTTGATTTGGTTTGGTGTTTACAAGTTATTTAGTACATAACATGATAATGGTGTGGAAGGTCTGGGAAAACACACACATTATTATATTTATTTGATCTGGGATCAAGGGGACGGTTATGGTGTGGAAGGTCAGGGACCACACAACAATAACTGAGGTGTAATAAACATGTCTTGTTCGCACTAAAACAGATACTTATCATCTACTTCAAGCCAATTAAAGTCCGAGATTCAAGAGATGGTAAGTATATTTTTAAGGGGAAGCTTATTGTTCAAAATACTTAACCATCTACATGCATCACTTGAGGGGAAGCGTTTACGAGATGCACAAGACCCCTATTTGGAAGATTACAAAAAAGGGAAGAAGATTTATGATGTGCAGCTTATTATTTGTGATGACATGTTTTAGCATTGTTTCTTCATGCAGATTATTTTGTAATATCAAATAGGGGAAGAATGTTGGGAATTATAGATTTAAAGATTACAAAACCCACGAGCAAGAATGAAGAAAGAAGAAACAATGAGGACCTAATATGTAATAGTTAGCTTTATTAGTAAGCTAGGGTTTGTAACCTCCCTCTATTATATAAAGAGGGTAGGCGTCTAGGTTATAGGAAACTAAAATTCATAGATAGTCTCTCCAATGAGAGTCTAGAAACGCATAGAGCGTGTAGTAGTAATAGTAGTAGTAGTAGTAGTAGTAGTAGTAGTAGTAGTAGTTTATTTTATGTTTAATAAAGAAAACCTTGGATAAACTTTGATTGTTCTTATTATTATTCCGCTATGCCAATCAATGTTTCTATAATCCTAGATGGGCTAGATCTTGGTTTTACATAAAATAAATGAACACGAATTATAAAAGTAAACTAGAATTTCATTAATAAAACCTCAAAAGTACACTATTAAAAGCAGAATTACATCAATATTTAAAACTAATTAAACTAGAAATGTAAACTAACAGCATAACGACCCTAAAAATTCTAACAGCCTTCGGTGAAGAGAGAAGAGGGGTATTTATAGCCACAGGATGAGGAGGGAACCTAGGATTTGAGAACCCTCTAGGCCTTCTTATCTGATCCCTTGGATACTTTATCAAGTGGAAGTCTCAATTTCAGCCTTTAGATCAAATCGATGATGTGTGATAACCAATCAGGAGGCTTCTTTGGTCCATGCTGGCAATCCGTGGGTGTCAGTCCTTGTCAGGCTTCTAGAATCACTTAGGTGTATGGGTAAATTAGAAGAGGAGCATTGTAAATGGGGAAGAAGACGGTGAACAATAATTAGGAAAATTAGGCAGGTTTGGTTTTTATTATTATTGTTTGACTGGGAAGGGTTGGGTTGACCGTGGTTTTAACAGGGTACGGGTTAAGGCATTGGTTTTGGGCCGGGTAGGATTAGAATGGGATTGGGCTGGTTTGTTAATATTAGTAGTATAGATTTTTAGGTTAAATTTAAAGGACCAAGTTTGTAAATTTTGAAAGTTCAAGGACCAATTCTGTAAATTACTCCAAGGGCTAATAAAGACAACTTGAGCATAATTGTGATCACTTTTGGTAAATTCCTTCCCCGGACTCGGCTTTTGACACTCTTTCCATTCCCGTGCTCGATTTTGTCCCATTTTCTTGATTTTTGTACTTTTTTCTCATATCCGTACCTGCACATGAATAAACATAAAAACACAATATATTTGGCATTTATGGTTAGTTTTTTGTCTTTTTGGTCCATTTTATTAGGTAAAAGGTATGTGTAATTTAGCACAAACCAATTACCTCTTTATTTGTGGCCTGAATGTGTTCTCAATGCTGTATATATTATTAACAGGTTACCTTTTTCTGTGTTGTCTGGCAGGTCTCCTTTCTTCTTTGTGTGTGGGCATGACCCTTCACTCTCTCATATTAGGGTTTTTGGTTGTTTATGTTATGCTATTATTCTTAACAGTTCTGATAAGTTTAGTAGTAGGTCTGAAAAGTATGTTTCTATTGGTTATTCAAATGAGAAAAAAGGTTATAAACTCTTAAGTCTGGAAACAAAAAATATTTTTTATTCAAGAGATGTCAAATTTTATGAAACTGTTTTCCCTTTCAAAATGAAAAACAATTTACAAAAACAAGTTTTTGAATCTGGTGTGTCAAATAATTTAAATCACAAAAACTTTTTTGATGTGTCAAACCCTAAAAGACCCAATAATGAAGGGAGAGTATCTTCCAATGATGATGGCACATAGTTGAATTCTCTTAATGAGTATGGTAACTCTGTAGCAACTTCCACAGAAGAAAATACACACCCTGAGGGCACTGTTTCTCTTGAAATAGATTATGTTGGTATAAATTCTGTTATTGACTATGATGAGTCTAACTCTGAACAGGAATGCTTGCCAGCCATTACAACAAGAAGGTCAACTAAACCTACTAGATTGCCTAAAAACCTTGCTGATTTTGTTGTTGAAGGCAAAGTTAAATATGACATTGAAAGAGTTGTGAATTATTCTAATCTTGATCATGATAGTTTTTGCTTTGCTTCTAGTCTTAATAAAAGTGTTGAACCTATTTGTTATGATAAAGCTATTTTTGATCCTAATTGGGTTGATGCTATGAATGCTGAGATTGAGGCTTTAAGTAGAAATAAGTGTTGGGTTATTACTGAATTGCCTGCTAATAGAACACCTATAGGGTATAAATGGATTTGGAAAATCAAATATAAATCAAATGGTGAAATTGATAGATATAAAGCAAGGCTTGTTGCTAAAGGTTTTAACCAAAGAGAAGGCTTATATTATAATGAAACTTTTTCTCCTGTTGTGAAAATGTCTACTGTTAGATTGCTTATTGCTCTCTCTATTAAAAATAAGTGGCCTCTTTTCCAACTTGATGTGAATAATGCCTTTCTTTATGGAGATCTAGATGAAGATATCTATATGACCATTCCAAAAGGTTTTTCTAATGAACAGAACAAAAACATGGTCTGCAAACTTACAAAATCTCTTTATGGTCTTAAACAAGCACCAAGAAAGTGGAATGAAAAACTTGATAGTGTCTTAAAGAACATGGTTTTGTTCAATATGTTAATGATCACTCTCTATTTACCAAAACTAAAAACATCAAGTTTATTGCTTTACTTGTCTATGTTGATGATATTGTTCTTACTAGAAATTGTATTGATGAAATTGATCAGTTTAAAGCTTTCATTAATACTAAGTTTAACATAAAAGACTTGGGATCACTTAAATATTTTCTGGGAATTGGAGTGATTAAAAATGGTAATGATCTTTGTCTTTCTCAGAGGAAGTATTATCTTGAACTTCTTAGAGAGTTTGGGTTACTTGGTTGTAAACATGTGTCTACTCCCATGGAACCAAACTCTGTTCTTCCTTTCAAACCTACTGCTGATGATCCCTTGTTAGAAAATATTACTGGATATCAAAAACTTCTTGGAAAGCTTATATATCTGACTCATACCAGACCTGATATTGCATACTCTGTTCACTGTCTTGCTCAATATATGCATTCACCTTTAAAGTCTCATTTGACTTCTGCTCTCAATGTCTTAAGATATTTGAAAAGTGCTCCAGGTAAAGGTATAAGGTATAGTTATACTGCTAATGGTAATTTGTTAGAAGGATACAATGATGCAGATTGGGCTAAACGTTTGAAAACCATGAAATCTGTTACTGGCTACTGTATCTTTTTCAATAAGTGTCTTGTTTCATGGAAAAGTAAAAAACAAAACACTCTTTCTAAATCCTCAACAGAAGCAGAATACAGGTCCATGTCTTCTGCTGCTTGTGAAATCATATGGATTCAAAAATTATTAGCAGATATGAACACAAAACTCACTCTTCCTGTAAATCTTTTTTCTGATAACAAGTCTGCATTACAGCTAACTGTGAATCCAGTTTTTCATGAAAGATCTAAACACTTTAAAATTGATGTACATTTTATCAGAGAGAAAATTGCAAAAGGTATTATAAGTACCAAAAAGATTGGTTCTCATGAACAAATTGCAGACATACTCACAAAACATTTACCAGTTTATCAACATAAATATTTGTGTGATAGACTGAAAATGTATGATATCTCTGGCAAACAGATTAAGGGGGAATGTTCCAATAAGTAGATTTTATCTACTTCTAATCTATTCGTAGCTTATTTTGTACTTATTATTTTCTCTAGTTATTTCTTATTTTGTAGTTAATAAGTTGAAGGGCTCATTCTGGACAAAGGAAAGTTGATATTAGCTGAAGTGGAGAATGGACAACTTATTGAAGAGATATTAAAGATCAAGGACAAAAGATAAACATATTTGGCTATATATTGAAGACCCCTGCTAGGGTTTTATAACTTTTCACACATATGCTTTCTCTCTCAAAGCTCTTTGTCTCTCAACTCTTTCAGTCTTGTTGTTGATCATCTTGATATGTCTTTTCATTCTGTAATCATTTGGTTATTATCTCATTGATAATAATATTATCTTGTAATCGTTTGGATATTGTTAGTTGGTAATCTGTGCCGACTTTTGTGATTTAATTTTGAATAAAGATCTTGGTTAAGGTTATAGTTATATCTTTGATACCATCGTACAATAATGTTATTTGGCTAAACAAAGTATAAATCATATGGCATCATTAGACAAAATACATATTGCATATAAAAAAGTATAGTCAATCTTTATTATCATTTTTAATTCCAACAACTTACTTACGTTTTTGTCAAAATTTATTAACTAGTAATGGTGTCAACAAATTAAGTGACGATGTGACAAGATTATAGAAGAACAAGCTTGAAAGGGAAAATGCATAATTTATTATTATTATTATTATTATTATTATTATTATTATTATTATTATTATTATTATTATTATTATTATTATTATTATTATTATTATTATTATTTTGGGGGAGGGGGCAATGATTTAATCAAAGGTGACATTTTATTTGAATAGTTGAGAGAATAACATTTTGTTTATAAGGCACGAAAGAAACTAAACAAGTATACATAAAATTGTTATGTAAGTTATGTTTGAAGAGATCATATTTTGTCATATATGACCAAAACGAAAGTTAGTTACTTTCGGTTACAAGCAGTTAAAATTAAATGGATCCGGTTTAATGTAAAGACACGATGGTTTAGTAATCATTGTGCGAGTTGGTCTGTTATGGTGAGAAAAACGAGCCCTTAAAGGAGCGCTGCCTCTTGACCCCGCAAAGAGGTTTCATTGCCTTAACCCTTGCTCTTTGTCATAGCATCATCAAGGTAGATAGAATAAGTGTACACTCGGCACCTCCTAACTTATCTATAAGCTAAACCTTAGTAGGCTCATTGATTTAAAGTAAATTTACAATTATACAAAATACATGATGACACCAATATCACCAACAAAGATAACATAAACGTTGTCAAGATAGCCATAAACTATTTCTTTTACAAACATATGTTGTAACATTGATAAAAGTTATTTTCCTTATCCAAAGTATATGATCTTATTTGTTATTAACGATTGTCAAATTTCATCATATGATATTGTGTTAATGTAAGAACACATGATCAATATCTGGTGAAGGAATCAACGAATCAATCTCATGTTAGCGGTATAAAAGAGGGTTGCACAAGTACATCGATGTCTTATCAGGAATTCAGGATTACTATCTGAACCATACGTAACTTAATTCTCACGTTGGTGCCGGTATTAATCTATGAAAAAGGTCGTCTAGCTCAATAACATTTACACCATTAACTCACATTTTATGAGGTGTAGTTTTTATAGATTATAAATGTGATAAAATCAAAGTATTTTGATATGTTTGGGATATCACAATATTTTTTATTGGGTAATTGAGAGAATCACACTTTGTTTGTAAAGTATGAAAGAACAAAACTAGTATACATAAAATTGTACGTAAGTTATGTTTGAATAGATCATATTTTTGTCATATATGACCAAAACAAAAGTTAGTTACTTTCGGTTACAAGCAGTTAAAATCAACTGGTTAATCTTAAAAGATATGATGGTTCACTAATCATTGTGCGAGTTGGTCTGTTACGGTGAGAAAAACGTGCCCTTAAAGGAGCGCTGCCTCTTGACCCCACAAAGAGGGTGCGTTGCCTTAACCTTGTTCTTTGTCATAGCGTCATTAAGGTAAATAGAATAAGTGTGCACTCAGCACCTCCTAACTTATTTATAAGCTAAACCTTAGTAAGCTCATTGATTTAAAGTAAATTTACAATTAGACAAGATAAATGATGACACAAATATCACCAACAAAGATAACACAAAATTTGTCAGATAGCCATAAACTATTTCTTTTACAAACATATGTTGTGACATTGATAAAAGTTATTTTTCATATACAAATATATGATCTTTTTTGTAATTAATCACAGGGGCGGCTCAAGCCATGTGGAGGCCTAAAGCGAAATTCAAATACGAGACCTTTTCCATTTTTTAATTTTTTTCTCTTTGTTTACTATTAGCTTTTCAATCCATTGGATTTATAGTACAACCAATTATCAAACCAATAACACAATGAAAATCTAACAGTTTACTTAATATAGAGAAAAACAATATAAAAATGAGATAAAACCAAGCTTCGCTTTATGATAATTTATAAGTAGGCTAATGAACGAACCTACACGAGTGAGTCTTGTTCGTGTTTGTTAATTTTGGTTAACCAAATAAATAAACTAATATGAACAGTTAAACAAATGGATATTAGTGTTCATATTTGTTCGTTGAAAATAGGTCATTGTTGTCCGTTCATTAAGACACTATTCATGAGTGATTCTTGAAACGTTTAATTTGTTTATATTATTGGCTTAAAGTAATTAGAATTTGTAGCATTAAATGAGATTAATTCATGATTTTGTAATAATAAAAAAATAGACCTGGTCATGTTTGTTAAACTCAAATAATAAGTTAGTGTTATCGATATAAAAAAATAAACAATAAATAAGCAAACATTTTTGATAATTTTAGCAGTTTTAGTAATAGGTGCCTTTTATATATCGATACCTCAAGATGATGCCCAAGAAAATATACGACCGACTATATCTATATCTAGTGTAACTTTATTTTCAAAACCACTTTAAGTGCGAGAACTGCGAGAATCACTTTTTAGCCATTGGATTGATTGATCAAGGGTTAAAATGACTTGTGCCATAAATGTAATAAAGTGAAACAATAAGTTAACTTTTGAAAATGGTTAAAGGGTATTTTAGGAATTACAAATAATCTATTTTCATAAATGTCGATAGCAAATTATCAGCTCTATTTTGACCTAATATCTCTCATAAAACCGCCGCTCCGATCTTTTTCTTCTCCCACCTCTCTCTAAACTGAAAATCAATGAAGACCCTTTCTTCTCTTGATATGTATAAGCCACGAATAAACAACCCTTATGCTAGTAAAGATGGGACATGTTATTGACAAACAACAATTCGTTTGCCATGGTTCTAGATCTGGGTTTTTTTTTTTTGTTGTGTCTGTCTTTCTCGAGAGCGGTTTATGACGATTCGTGAGAATGATTTCTTGATTTTTTTTTCGGGCAAGGTTCTTTTTTTGGGCAAGAACTTCTGTTACTATTATGAATAAGTGGATCTTTCAGGTTTGTTTTTCTTGTTTGTGTGATATGGTTTTTTATTTGTATGGTTATTTTGTTGATGTGTTGTGGTGATTAAAGCGCGGTCAAGAAATTCAATATATTTTTGCTGATATTTATGCCTATTTGATGTAGATTAGCATGCTTTTCTTTTTCTTGAGTGATATTTGGATATGGAGATAAGCACAATTGCGCATGATTTTCAGAGATGTTGCTAGTCATTATCTTATTTACGGGTCAATGTGTAATCATGTTATTATATGTTGTTAGATAATAAAATTTATGTTTTCTGTTATGTGCTACCTTTACCCTTTTCTTCATAGATAGATATAAGTTAACAATAGTTTGCTTTATTGTACATCTTCAGAGGATACGGGTCAAATTGGTGACAACACCAAAAGACTAGATCATAGACCTGTTGTATCTAGATATTTTAAACATTTAAGAATAACACTTTGCATACATGTTCAAAATAAATGGATGCATACCTGTTCAAAACATGCTTGTCTTAAAAAATGATTGCTTTTAAAACATGTATGTTTTTTTTTATTTAGTAAGTGTAATTATTATTTTTTTTCAAAGACTTCGTGTTTGCCAAACAAGTATGTTTTCTAAAACATACATGTACTCATGAACATGTATAATTTTTAATGATATTATTGTTGTTAATTTTTGTATTTTTCTTTGTATCAGGTGTAATTACAAGAATGTTCACGGCTACAAGTGTGCGTATATGTCCGACTTTTGAAAAAATATTGACGGCTACTCGTGCGCATATGTCCATTTGTGTTGAATATTATTATTGCTCACGTGTATAGATCGATTAGATTCATGTATTTATGCTTTTAGAAATTTGTATTTTAATTGTATTTCAATCGATATCGAAGTTTGTATATAACATTTATGTTCATGGTTTGTTATAAATTTCATTATATTAAAAAACCTATATGCACCTAACTATTTCTTAAAACATATATTGTAGCATTAAATCTAGAAATATGTTATCTTAAAAAAACATATATGCACTAAATCTGCTAGCTTAAAAATACTATCTAAAAAAAAGGGGGGGGGGGGATTTAGTTAAAAAAAATTTAAAAGAAAAATTAAAAAAAATTGTCTTTTACTATTATACCCTTTCGGATTAAATAAAAAAATTTAATATTTAAAAAATGTCGCATTGATATGTTGCACACTATGCATTATTAGGAGTACATAAGTGGTTCTCGCAGATAAGGTGGTTTTGAGAAGAAAAGGACCCTCTATAGCTATACTATATAAAGAAAAACCTCATATTGTTGAAAGCGAAAAATTAAGAAAATTATAAATATATCTTATAAAGCGTCAGCGACGACGTCGTTTTGCAATAATTTCTGGCGCAGCTGGCGCAATTGTGTTTGGGCTTGCGTTGTAAGCCTGTTTAGCGCCGGCCCAAGATAGACGGCCTTTCGTGTTTTATTTGTGTGGTGGGTGTTGTTTCGCTACAGTGCCTCTTGCATTATATCCACATGTTCGGATTTCATATTATCCGTATTTCGCTGGTTATATGTTTATCTTATATACATCTCTTTCTATCTAGGTTTTTGATTGCTTATCTTATATGCATCATTAATTGATTTCGCCGGTTATACGTTTATTTGTTATTCCTGATTCTTTCTATCTAGGGTTTTAATTGCTTATCTTATATGCATTAGGGTTTTTATTATTGATCATTCCTTTTTACAGTTTTAAATATCGAGGTCATATTTTTTAGATTGTTGTTGTTGTGTCAAATCTAGGGTTTTAATTATGGGGTTTTGTTGTTGTTAGGTATGCGTTTAGATTTTGGGTTTTGTTTAAATGTCGGTTTTCCTGATTCTATGTTTTTTGTTGGTTGTTTTAGGCTTCTATGTTTTTGCTTAATTCAAAAGGATTCTTGCTTTTGTACCTTATTTCGGCTGTTAACCATTTTTTGGTTTTCCTGATTGTATGGTTTGACCCTTTGGATTCCTTGATTGATTCTTTGTGCCCTTTATATTTAAGTTGTGTGATTTTACTGGATTGCTTTGCAGTTTGTGTTTCGCTAAATAGAATATTTGGTGTATGGTTTTCCTGATTGTATAGTTTGACCCTTTGGATTCCTTGATTGATTCTGTGTGCCCTTTATATTTAAGTTGTGTGATTTTACTGGATTGCTTTGCAGTTTGTGTTTCGCTAAATAGAATATTTGGTGTCGAAAGTCTTTTTTGCTTTTGCACGTTATTTTCTTACCTGATAGCCCAATTATAGATATATCTTATAAGGCGGCAGCGACGACGTCGTTTTGCCCATTATTTCTGCTGCAGCTGTCGCAATTGCGTTTTCCTTATTGTAAAAGTTGTTAAAGTATTTATCGTCCTTCTTTTGTAGGCTTCATTGTCTTTGCGAAGGTCTTTCGAGATCAGCCCGCAAGGGTTGCACCCACACTGCTTATATCCTCTTTTTTATGATTCTTCGTGGGCTTATTTGCTGTGGCTATGATGATTGCTACCTGTTTTCTGATACAAATGAAACAGGGTGTTAAATATTGTCTCCATAACTTGGCGGGGCAAGTACCGGATGGTATTACTATGCAACCGTGTTTCTTTGCAGCCATGGTGGAGACAAAAATGTTTTACGTCCTATTTGGTTTAGAAATCTGAGCCTGAGAACTGCTGCGTGAGCTTTGTATATCTTATAAAGCGTCAGCGACGATGTCATTTTTGCAATGATTTTTGGCGCAGCTGGCGCAATTACGCTTGGGTCTGCGTTGTTAGCCCAGGCCTGCGTTGTTAGCCCAAAAAAAGGCAAGTCTTTTGCTTCGGTTCTTTTGTTGTATTCGTACGTTGTATTTACTCACCTAATTTTTCTTATCGTGTGGCTGGGATTGTGTTTGAGGGACGATACATATACACGTGTGCTTTGCCTGCGATTCGAAGCTTCTGTACACAGTCTTCTCTGCACGCACTGTCATCGAGCTGCGAAAAAAAGGATAAAAAATAAAAACTAAAACAGTTTTCTGATAAAAAGAAGGTACGATTGGTGGGTGCTTTGTCATTTTTTACGTATGTGTTGTGTTTTTTTGTTGTCTGTGTGCTTTGACGACTGTGCTTTTGAACCTGCAGCTGAACCGCGCGCTTACGCTTTCTGCAAAGGTATAGTCAGATACCTATGGACTTGCTTATTACATTTGCCAACTTTGTTATGGTGTTAATCTTTTCATTTACAGGCACATTTCAATTGCATGTGTATCATGAGAATGGTTTCTATTCATGTCTCATTTTAACAATTGCATGGAATTCCTTTGTGTATTATGCTGGTCGTTTTCTTTTATGTGACTGCCATTATCGTGCTCCCGTTTTTTTTACGCCTGCGTTTGTATTTGCTTTATTAGCAAATGAACTATTTCCTTTTGCATTAAAAACTTTGTTCTTTAGTATTATTAGTATGCGAACGAAAGATAAGGCTAGGCGTAGGGTAGCATCTCCTAAGTCTTTAGAGCTTGCGTCTGCTGAAGGAACGTAGGCTCAGGATGTGACTGTGCTAGGTAAGAGGCCATTCAGTTATGTAGATAAAACTGGTGCATGTTTGCCTTCTGTTGGTAAGGAGCTGCATAGTTGTGAGTGTCTGCCAAATAGAAAACCAAGCGAAATTTTACACAATGATTTGCCAAGAGGGGTTACAGAAGATTTCAATGCCGGTGTGGACTTAACTCGCGCACAAGAGCAGGGAGCACCACAGGTTTACAAACCTCATATACTTTCATCTGAAATTGGCGTTGCTGATGTGAATCATAGGCAGCAGCCAAATAATGTTGATTGTGCCAAAAACTGTGTCAGTGGGTCGTTGCTTTGGTCGCCGACGAAAACCATATGTACATATACTCATCCTTTCCTATTTTTCTTGCTTTTATCTTTGTCGTTGGTCTTGATAAATTGTCTGAGTACGAGTTGTTATGGTGGTTGTTATTTCAGCGCATATCGGGATGCTTGGTAGCCAATATACAGATATAGTATATTCGACTGATGTCAACTCATCTGGTCCGATGACTCCAGTACCGGTTGATAAAGGAAAGCGGAAACTTTTTGAACGCAATAATACAAACGCCTACATTCATATGAAAAAGCAATCGCCTTCAGGATCTGGTATTGGTTTTCTATCTCTTCGTTTTATGCCCTCTTTTTATTTGCCGGTAACGTCTGTTGACTTGCATTGTTTATCGAACATCAATATTTCTTATTCTATCCATCTGTATCACAGGTAACCAATGTTCTTCATCCATTGCAAGTGACCGTGTAGGTGAGCTACGCTTTCATATGTCGCGGACATTATTTACAGCTGTTGCTATATTTGCTTTTTATCTTATGATTCAATGCTCTTTTACCTTGTTAGTAATATTTTTTCCTTCTTTAATGCTGCTTTTACCTTCTTCTGCAGCAACCAAGCCGTGTGCGTATACCAGGAACAATGCATCAGCACGTTCTCTACAGGGTTTGTGTTTATTCTTTATCGTCTGTTCGTATATTTTTTAAGCTTTCTTAAGAATATTTTCTGTCTTTTGTTACAGGTGGTATGCGAGTTTCAAAGGTGAACGACGTGTCTGCACAGGCCAGAACAGTGTTGGCGCTTTCTGCTCCTGGTATTGCTTTGCTATTGGTTCATTCTTCTATTTTTTAATCATTCCGATTTGTAAAACCCGTTGCTTTTTTGTATTTGCCCTTTATCATATGACAGCCACTTTTTCACCTACTTGATAACATTTTTTTTGTTCTTTCGCATTTCCAATAGCCACAACGGAGCTGCCTTCGTATTCTGCCATAGTCTTGGGTCTTGCATCTCTTGGTATCGCTTTCTTATTTCTTCATTTTAGCTTCTTTTTTTCCCCCTTATTTGTTAACACACCGTCATAATTGTTTCAACTGTATATACTGAAACTTCCATGTGGTAACTGACGTTGGTATACTGTTGTTTTTTTACATTTTATTTAGCAATTCTATTTCCTCTATTTCTTTAGTTACGGGCGTCTTCTTTTGTTTGCTTGCTAATATGTATTGGATTTGTTTCAGGTGGTGTGCGCCATTTGCCATATAACGCAACCATTCGACGAGGGCGACCACGTGCCTCAGTCTGTCATATGCAAGGTTTCCTGATTTTTCCTAAACTTTCTTAGTGCATTACAACTACCTATTATTATTTAATTACATTATCATTTATGGGCCATACATATTTTTTAGTGAATGCATCCCTATTGCAGGTAATTCGTCCTTTTCATCGCCTGCCAGTCAAGATGTAGGTAAGCTAGCTACATCCCGTTGGTTAGAAGGTTCCGTTTTTGCTTTTTCGCTTTTTTTTTTCATACGGTTTGTTCACTTTAAATAATTCTTATATTGTCATATGACAAAGCCATCTTTCATTTTCTTAACAGTTTTTGACTTCTCTTGCAGCTACTTTGCCTTCTTCATTGGGCCGGCGTCGCCGCGCAAATACTGTACCAAATAGAAGGGTGCGTGCCAGACAAGGTTTGTATGATCTTACTTATTTACAACTTATATAGCCAATGTGTTGCGCCCAATTTCTAATGAACACGAAACGCCACCTGATGTAAGCAATTATTGCAGATTTAATATGCGGTGTCTGCTGTTGATTAATATGCTTTCGTTGGCAGACGTGCATTATGCCCATGTTTTTTGTGCAGTGTCATAACTATGGTGGCATACAAGGTCCTGATCAACAGTAGGGTCTGATTTGGAAAGATACATGCCAAACAGGAGAGAATACCGTCTAGAGTGATTCAAAGCAAATTATTCTTCCACATCGTTCTCTTCCGTTTTCCATCTTTCTTTCGGAATTGGATTGTAGTGTTTGTTAGTACCATGTATGTCACCATAGTTGCAGATGCATGGAGAAACAGCCAACGTCGGCTATAGTTGCATGGTCTTATCTTTTTCCTCCAGTTTATTTGCTTTCTGCAATAGCCTAAAGATCCATTGGAAGTGACAAAAAAAACTAAAAAGAAATGGGGTGACACAGACGCAGCTGCCTTTGGAGTACAATGCCACGCGTTGCCCGGCGAACATTGCAAAAGAGGTAAGAAAAACATCCTACTTACAGGAAGCAAAATGAAATGAGGAATTGTTCAAAAACCTACCCACTCACCTTCTTGCAATGCACCTTCAGAAAATGCAACGTGTTATACCTGAACCATTCAGTTAATCCTGTTCCTTTTTAGCGACAGTCAGCTGTCCTTCGTTTTGCTTCTACGAATAATAAGTTGCGACGTTAACTGAATGGTTCAGGAACAACACGTTGCGTTTGTTATCCTGAAGACAAAGTGCTATTCTATATATACTTAGCGATGCAGTCGAAACCATCCATGAAAATCATACAAATTCTTAGGCAAATCCTATTTTCGTTTTACTTCTGCAGATCATCAAATCCATGAGCAAGACAGCAGCTGATTAAAATGCGCAGCTGCAGTATACCAAAGGAAGAAGTTTCTGCATATTTTTTTCCTGTGCTAAAGGACGCTGCCTATTTTTCTCCACGTTTTTGGCCTATCAGAGTATCCACGCTACGCTTCTCAGTGTATTTTATTGGTTATGACCAAAAGAGAGGTATTACTCAAATCACTATCCTAGACTTGAAGTTTAGTTAAAGCCTATTTTTTTTATTATTTTTTTTAATATGCAGATGGTCGCAGCCAATAACAGTCTGCTAGCAGAATAAAAAAAAGATAAGTATTGCTTAAATTTACATATTGCAATGACTTCTGCTCAGTTTAGGCTTATAACACATTGTGTATATGCATCAGGTTCAAGGCTGCAGTAACATTATCGGAAGTGCACGTATGTACATACTCACATATAGTAATATTATACTTAGATAGGTATCTATTGACAGTTCTGTTAATACATGGTTACCTCTTCTAAATTCTCATACAGTTCCTTTCGTCATTTCAACAATCTAGCAATTTTCCTGGTGCAGGTTTTTGCACAAAGGGAGTTCAAATGACGAAAGGAATTGTAAGGGGATTTAGAAAGGATTACTATTAAAATAACCAGAATTCTTTTAATTTAATATACAGTGGGCCGTTCTATACTCCCATACAGTTCCTTTCGTCATTTGAACAATCTAGCAGTTTGCCTGGTGCAGGCTTCTGCAGAAAGAGAGTTCTCACGACGAAAGGAAATGTAAGGGAGTATAGAAAGAGTCATTGTTTTTTTTTTTTTTACTACTGTACTTGATTTTTTTAGGCAATTACGTGATCGTCGTGGCAGCAAAGCTTCTGGTCAATGCTAAGGTTAAATTACTAAAGAAAGATGCGAAACCTAAGAGAATGGTGTGGAGAGTGATTTAAAAGGAAATGCTTCTTTGCATCGTTCTCTTCCGTTCCCCATCTTTCTTTTGTTATTCAACTATACTATTGAGCGGAAGTAATTGCGTCACCACCGTCACAGATATGGAAACAATTGGTGCCGGATGAAACAACATACTCAATAACTGTACTGAATTCCATCTTATTCTGTCAGGATTTTTTTTTTTGCATAGAACCTGGGATGCTGCTACTGGAACCGCACAAAGATAAGTGTTACTCAAATTCAGATAGTACAATGGCTTTTCCCTTTTTTAGGTTGCTAACGTCTTTTGTGTATACAGCAGCATCGGTGCTATGTCGGCAGTTGTGGACAACTTATTTTTTGCACAGAGGGAGTTCAAACGACGAAAAGAATTGTAAGGGGATTTAGAAAGGATTACTATTAGAATAACCGGAATTCTTTTAATTTAAGATACAGTGGCCCGTTCTGTATTCCCATACAGTTCCTTTCGTCATTTGAACAATCTAGCAGTTTGCCTGGTGCAGGCTTCTGCACAAAGGGAGTTCACACGACGAAAGGAACTGTAAGGGATTATAGAAAGACTCATTGTTTTTTTTTTTTTTTTTTTTTTTTTTTTTTTTTTACTATTGTACTTGATTTTTTTAGACATATCTGTAATCGTCGTGGCATAAAAGCTTCTGGTCAATGCTAAGGTTAAATTACTAAAGAAAGATGCGGAACCTAAGAGAATGGTGTGGAGAGTGATTTAAAAGGAAATGCTTCTTTGCATCGTTCTCTTCCGTTCCCCATCTTTCTTTTGTTATTCAACCATACTATTGAGCGGAAGTGATTGTCTCACCACCGTCACAGATATGGAAACAATTGGTGCCGGATGAAACAACATACTCAATAACTGTACTGAATTCCATCTTATTCTGTCAGGATTTTTTTTTTCTGCATAGAACCTTGGATGCTACTACTGGAACCGTACAAAGATAAGTGTTACTAAAATTCATAAGCTACAATGGCTTTTCCCCTTTTTAGGTTACTAATGTCTTTTGTGTATACAGCAGTATCGGTGCTATGGCGACAGTTGTGGACAAATTCTTCTTGGTCAACGCTAAAGTTAAATCAGTATGTTTTTTAATTATCATGACTGTTTAGTTTCTCCAGCACAAAATAAAATGAATCAGACGACTGCAATAATCTGTGTTCTGGTAATTTAGTCCATAAAAATGTTTACACTTGCTATTTCTTAACTGTAGTGTGTCTACAATAACCACGATTCTTTCACTTTAATATATGGTGACTCTTTCTATATCTCTAGATTTTTTTTTGTGCATATCTGTAATCATAATGGCACAAAAAACTCTGTTCAACGGTAAGGTTAAGTTTCTAAAGAAAGTTGCAAAACGTAAGAGGATGGTGTGACAAGCGATTCACAAGAGATTGCTTCTGCGCAGCATCCTCTTTCTTTTTCCAACTTTCTTTCGTGGTTCAACCATGCTATCGATCAGAGGTCATTGTGTCATTACCATTACAGGAATGGAAACCAAAAAATGGGAAATTTGTGCATACTAAAATAGAATGCTGCATAATTATATAACAATCCTACATTTAAAGTCCAGTTAAAGCTTAGATTCGATTCTCTTTCTACCTATATACATTGCTTATTCCTTGATGCTGACTTATGTTACTATTATTATATGGATCATCCGTTCCACAATACGATGAAAATGCAAGCCGCAGCAGATTCTTCTATTTTTAGATATCTAAAAGTAAAAAAACCCGCTGCGCCTTGCATTGTCATCATTTTGTTGAACCGATGATGCATATAATAATAGTAACATAAGCCAGCACCCTGTGATTAGCTATGTTGGCCAACAACATGAGTAGATTTTGAAAGATTGGTGGCAGATGAAATAGGATGTTGTCATAAACTATTTGGTCCAAATAACTTTTTGCACAGCACCCTATTTCATTTGCCACTGATCTTTCGAAATTTGATCGCGTTATTGGTTTGGAGTCATTGTAGAATTGTATGTGATAATACAAATACACCATCTATCAATATTAATATTTGGTAATCTATGTCTGTTTCATTATGTTTTTTTTCGCATGTTTGTACGTGTATTTGTGCAAAACGTCCTGCTCAGCAAAATGGTTTGGTTCCAAAAGCTGGATGGGAAACAAGAGAGAATGGTGTGACGAGTGGATTGATGCAGGCTGCTTCTTGCACCATCCTCTTTTGTTTCCCATCTATCTTTTGGAATTTAACCGTGTTCTTGAGCAAGGCCTTCTGTGGATTTGTACGTACAAACATGCGCAAACAAATTTAAGATAACAGATGCATGCCTTCGGCTTTTAGTATCAATAGTTAAAAAAAAGTAACGTAGTCTTCCTTTGCTAATATAGACATCTAGTAGATTGTCGGTGCACGTACAAATCTGAATTTTGAAAAGAGGTTGATGCGAAACAAGATAGGAACGTAACAGAAGTAATCTGATACAAGTTACTTGCTACGCCTTATCCTATTTCGTTTTCCACCGATCTCCTATCTGAATTCAGACAAACAGGTATACGGCACTCAATATCAATGGCTATTTTTAGAAAAACACCGCTAGCATCTGGTAGATTGTTGGGGCCTTCGAATCTGAATTCTGGGAGAAGGTTGACGCAAAACGAGATAGGAACGCAAGAGAAGTAATTTGGTATAGGTTACTTACTATGCGTTATCCTATTTCGCTTCCCACCGATCTGTTCCCTCAACTCAGATGAACAAGCGTACGTATTGTATAAAAGTCCCTAATACAATGTATTAAATCCAAACGATAAAGTTTTTGCATTCAAAGGTGGTATAAGAGATGAGAAAAACCTAACGCGTTGGTTAAAAAAAGGATTTGTTACAAATTTTTATTTTTATCATACGCGTTAGGGTTTTTGTTATCTCCTCTGCCATCTTTGAATGCAAAAAAAATATCGGATGCTCTACAAAAATTACTTTTTCTAATAGTTGATCAGAAATTCTAATTATCCATTTTATAAAAATGTTCTACAGAAAAGCTGAAAATACGAAGTTCCATTATTTTGTGGTTAGATGGTAGCTATAATTCGAAAAAAGAAATGCCAAACAAAAAAGAGAATGTTGTGATGACTGATTAGGATGCTATTCCTTCTCTGGAACACCCTCTTGCGTTTCCCATCTCTCTTCAATAATGGAACCGTATTGTACATTAGCACCACTTATGTTACCGCAGTTCCAGATATGCAAGCTCCCTTAAGCAGTACTTGATATAGGTTTATATCTGTGCCTTTTACGTTATGATGAGTATTGTTGATAATTGATAAGCATATGAACAGATGATATAGTGATTATGTTTTAAAATGTTTATTTAGTAATAAAAGTTGTTAATCTGTTGTCTATAAAAAAATTTAGTTATGGTATGTTCAGTATTGTTTTTAATTGATAAATTCATATGTATACGAACGTGTGTGGTTTATTGATCGGATTTTGGGAATCTGTGTGTATGAATGTGCTTTTTAAACTTTGTATAAACTAATCCACTTATTAATTGCAACAATAAAATTCACAGGTCTCTTTCTCAAAATCCAAGGCAAGGTGCCGAATTCTACAGAGTCAAGCGTTCACTTCCAGCCACAATGTAAACCGCATCACATAATGCAGCGACACAAAAAGATACAATGACAAACAGAGAACAGCGGCATACCAATGTTTACTGCATTATAATGTATAGACTAGATTTGCTATAATGTATGAAGAATTTGGAAATTAACCTCTATGTAAATTTCCGTTATCTAATTGAAAATCCGTTAAATCATTCTATTGATTCAACATCGTTTGGTATCCACCTAACTATAACTATATCTTATAGGGCGTCTACAACAACGCCGTTTTGTTTTCTATTATAAGACACATTTCATCTTCTATTGCTCACACGAAAGAGCAACTACTCAATTCAGAATATTCATGATAAACTAATAAAAACTAAAACTCAAGATTACAAATATAAACTATTTATCCTGTATTATTTTTAAACAAACTATTTATCCTGTATTATTTTTAAACAAACTATTTATCCTGTATTATTTTTAAACAAACTGATAAACTATGCAAATATTATAAAGAAAAAACAACCACGTCCATCAACATTTGCCTACAAATTAACAGCAACAAAACCAAAACAGATTTGAACAAATAAAAACTATATAAGCAAGTAATCGAACCCTTTTTGCAAACTTATTTTTTTTCCTTATTTAATCTTAAACTTAGCGAAACTAAAATTTATGCATCAAATAGCTTATAGAGTAAAAAGGAGTAATATCAGCTTAACAATAAGGTGAGAAAATCATATTCAAGCAGACCAGTGCAAGGCAGAAAATCATATTCAATAAGGTGAGAAAATCATATTCAATAAGGTGAGAAAATCATATTAAACTAACATGTACCAAGAACAGAAATAACAACAACAGACGCCCAACACATAGAGAAATTGAGAACCACATGCTACAACATCCAGTAGAAACACTAAAAACCATTTTAGCCCATTTTAAAAACTTATTCCAAACAGCCCTTAAGGAGACTTTTTCCAGGAGTTTCACTATATCTGACCTGTTTAAACTATAATCTGAATAACAATTGATCAAATATACCTATGTGTCTGATAATGTTCCAGTAATAAATCATCGTATGCTTTAATAACCTCACGTAGATCAGATTTCATAATATGTGTACCATCAGATACATGTTGACACTAATTCACTGGAATTCTACCACAAAATCAGTTGATAATATCAAACTTGAATAACAATTGATCAAATATACCTATGTGTCTGATAATGTTCCAGTAATAAATCATCGTATGCTTTAATAACCTCACGTAGATCAGATTTCATAATATGTGTACCATCAGATACATGTTGACACTAATTCACAGGAATTCTACCACAAAATCAGTTGATAATATCAAACTAACAACCTAAATAATTAAAAACCACAAAACTAAGATTGTATCCTAACCATTTTTTCTGCTGCAGACAGAAGCAGTTACATAAACCTCAAGCCGCCATTGTTGGTGGCAAATTAACAACAAAAAAAGTTACACATTTTTTAGCAAATTCTACACAAATATGCCAAATAATCACCTGCGAAGTATTTCACACAAAGGAGAAAAATAAAATAAATAAATAAATAAATAAATAAATAAATAAAGTCAAAAAAAAATTGTAAAATAGCCAACTTACCATTTTCATAAACATACTTATAACAGATAAAAACATATCATAAACAGAGTTTCTTAAACTAACATCCATATTGTCCACAACCAAAACATTCCATAAAAATAAAAACAGCATAAACCTTCAATCTTCATCAAATTCTTCCATCTCCCTGATGGTTTCCTCCTTCCTAGCTATCAACCTCTGGAAGTCGGCAACCACAGCAGCGAGAGCCTCCACCAAATGACGCTCAATAACTTGAACATCATGCAAAGAATCATAGACAACCCCAGCAGCAGGCTCCTCATCCACGTTGATGTCGAAAACCTTCATCATACGGTCGGTCCTCCTATCGACATTCATACGGAGGTCGTCTCTAATCGCCGCCAACGATATCATGCTAGCTTCATTGATGGGTATTTCCTGCATGGCAAGAAATTTGAAAAAATCATGGATCTTATCAGACCCACAGACATCTTGCAGTTCATTCAAATAAGGTTTGTTAGCCATTTTTCAGAAACTTAAATCACAGTAATTGAATATTGGTTTTGAAAAAAATTGAAACAAAATAAAAAATCTGTGCAAGATATATAAAGGGAAGAGCCGCCTCTTGCCTTGAAAAAATTCACACGCGCCCAGAAGAATTAATTGCATAACTGAGAAAGCAATCGAAAAGTCTGCAGAAGATTGAAGGTTGGAAGACCACTGACCAAGAACTTCTCAGGAAGACTATAAAAAAAAAAATCAGCATTGCTCCTATTTAATTTTTCCGATTGCCAAGAACTTCTCAGGAAGACTTCTTCAAGTCTTTCTTCTTTTTTTTTTCTTCTTGGGCTAAATATGATTTTGCTATCAACTATTTTAGATCTATGTTATTGTTATAGGCCCATAATTCAGGCCCAAATACTTAGTCTTAATAATTTTGACCCAACGTAGTCTTATTGAAAAACAAACATTTTATACTCACTTCCTTCATCAAAAATATATTTAGGATCCCGTTTTCTATTGTTGTGTAACGATTTATTACTTATGGTCTAAAAAGGCCCAAAAAAATTATTATATACAGGGAGGAGCATTCGGGCTTCTTTTTTTTTACAGTAAATAAAACACACAGAATGATTTCTCGAAAAAAAACCAAAACAATTACATGAAATACATAGTATGTCATAATAAATATGATTGGATTAAAAAATGGAAACTATAAAATTCGGCACAAAGGAAAGAAAACCAAAAACACCATATCATTATTCCTAATTAATGGCTATTATAACATGACAAAAGTTCTTTGCAAAACACAATTTATCTAAAGATCAAATGATGCAATCTTGGTCCTTCATTCCTTTTTCATCCGACCGCTACATTTATTTACACCATATATTATTAAATTGGCTGCAGGGGTAGTTTTGTAACTTATCATATCCTATCTTACAGTCACACTCACAAACTCTCTCTCACACACACACACACACACTCTCTCTCTCTCTCTCTCTCTTTCTCTCTCACCAAACATTCTTCTTCATCAGATCTAAAATTTTCAAACCCAATAATAACCAAATTTTTACTAAATAATTTGATTTTTTGCGGTTTGGTGACGGTGATTCGCCGGATAATCCACAGATCTACAACGCGCCATCGATGATGTGGCGGTGGTTTGGTGACGGTGATTCGCCGGAGAATGTGTGATTGTTTGATTTGGTAGCTATTGGTGTGAATCGAATATTGTTGAAGCAATAGTCGATATCGTTAAAGATAATTCAATGGAATTAGCAAATTTGGGAAATGATGGCAGTTTCTGTTCGTGATTTGTAAAAGCTTTATTATTTATTGACAATAAAAAAGTTATAATTTTGTATGATATGTTCAAAATGACTTTGGATATTGTTTTGCTTTAGTTGTCGAGTTTTTGATTGGTCACATACGATTGTAAGTTTTGTAATCTTCTGTACATGTTCAAAAGTGTGTTGTTCATGGAGAAGTATATTGTAAGTTTTGTTTCAGTTTGTGCGTAGGAAAACCTTTGATTTTTGAAGATCATTGCATTGTTTTTTATTGTCATGGTTTGTAACCATGTTACTGTAATTTTTATTTGCACATGTGATTGCAATATGTTGAGGTTTGATATTGGATTTAGTGATAATATGCTTGATTCTTTTGGCATAAAAATCTCATGTGATGCACCAAAGAATCCCATGGGATTCACCAAAGAATCTCATGGGATTCTGTGAATCCCATGGAATTCATCAAGAATCCTATGGGATTCACAATGAATCCCAATCCCATGGGATTCACAATGAATCCCATGGGATTCACAATGAATCCCTTGGGATTCATACAGAATCCCATGGGATTCACAATGAAACCCTTTGAGATTTAGGAAGTGTTTGGTATGCATGTTTCGCACTATTGGATTGGATTGAAAGATAAAAAAGTTAGTTTGGTTGGTGCTTTCGGAATAAAGCAGAGGATTCAACTAAAAAAAACCATTCCACTCTAATTTCATAGGTATCGACCAAAAGATTCTGAAAAACTTTTCTCAACCACTGACTTGTGTACTTTTCTTTGACTATTGACTTTTTTTTTTAATTATAAATACTATACTTTACATTTAATATAAATTTAATAATCAAATATAATTATATATAATAATATATTTTCTCTCTCATATTTTTTTCTCAAATCTTTCCCACATCTTTCAAACATTTCTCAAATCCGAATCCAATTCCAATCCCACTTACGAACCAAACGCACCCTTATGCTGAATCCCATGTGATTTCATACAAGTATCAAACTCAAAAACAGTGATTTACTTATTTTTACAAATCACTTGTGATTTTTTAAAAATAACAAATCACAAGTGATTTTTTTTACGAATCCCGTGGGATTTTTCTGGACGAAATTTTTGAAAAAAAATTCGTCGAAAGTATATAAAAGTGCATATCTATAGAAAGATAATTTAATTCTCGTCGCGATGGTGTATTTTTCGTAGCTTGAAAATTTACCGTTTGCAAGATATGTTGTTTTAAAAAAAGAGGTGGAAAATGGGTTTTTATATTAAATGAGCTAAAATGCCAATTTTGCCCTCCCTTTGTTTTTTTTTGTTTGATCTATACCGTTGGATGAAATCAAAATGGATGGCTAAGATGTGCTTATTTGTTCTTTAGATTTTGTTTGTTTGTCATGGATCTCACCTCATTATAACATAGTCATCCTACACGCGAAAAAAAAAAAGAAAAAAAAAACGGCCACAACTAATTCCGCTAACTGTGCTGGAATAAAAGGCGAATACGACATTGTAGCCAATGCGTTATAAGATGTATTTATAATTAACAGCAAAAAAATACCCGCGAGGCCGCAACGCGGCCGGCCGTCACTTTACTTGTTATATATGAAACCATAAACTTTTATTATTATTTTCGTTTATAACAATAACCAATATTATTTTCATTCAACCCTAAATTCTTAAGTTTTTGTTATTTTTCGTTTATAACTCATAAATTTTTTTTTATCACTACAATTATCTGCCGATCTCGTTGCAATGTACGGGTACTCGTCTAGTATTCATAAAGGGCGTTAGGAAATTAGGGACATTAAATATTCGGGGGCTTAAAGCAATGGCTTTAGTAGTTTTACCCTTAGCCACCACTGGATTGTCAAATTTCATCATATGATATTGTGTTAATGTAAGAACACATGATCAAATATCTTGTGAAGGAATCGACGAAGCAATCTCATGTTAGCGGTATGGATAGGACATTTTGAGGATAAAAGGAGCATTCTCGAACCATGGGGTGCCCATGCCGAGGCAAAAGCATACTTCAAGTTTTATAACCTTAAAGATATAAATGTTGTAGCAATTATAGGTTTTATTATAAATTCGTTTTTGGTCAAATTAAAACGGTGGGAACTCTCCGTACCCTGCTCAGGCAGGATTGGGTATCATTGTAAAACAATGGGAAACTGGCAACTGTCAACTGAGGTTATATATTGTTATGCTTCCATTTGAAATATATATTTTTTGATTTGTAAAATACTTGGCGGATTGTGATAACATGATTGGTGGAATATGAATGCTTCGTAGGGACATTGTGACATCCTCAAATAGAAAGATTTCCGAGGTACTTTGCTTAACTAAGTATGACATTGTGCCACTACGAATATCGTAGGTCCGTCCATATAAATTTTATACAATGGGACATCAAATCAAACATCTATATGTTTACATAAATGTGTTTCAATGAGTTCATCCTTTTTTATTATAGATATAGGATGACATTTGTTGGAATTTATTAATCATAACTAGTATATAGTAAATATGTAGTCACAAAGAGCACGCAACGGAAGACTTAAACAAATACTTGTAATTAATTAACCGAATATAAAAGTAAGTGTACCTTTTAGCAACTCCAGGCAACCAAAGATCAAGAATCAAGAACCCTAAAAAATTAGGGTTTATGAAATTCGATTACACCTTAATCGAATCGGGGAAAAACACAAACACAAGTGGTGTTTGTCCTATGTTCTTGTACACGCGTATTGATAGCGATTCAATGCGAATGCTAGGTTCTTGATCACAATAGATTAACCAAACATTTTAGTTACGCTCAAGGTCACTCGCAAATCCCTTCGTGGGCTTTCACTAGTCGACCTAGGAGTAAGAGGGGAGAAGAGAAGAAGTTTGGCCTTCTATTGAAATCAAATGTACCAAAGAATGAATACATGAGAATGTATTTATACCCTTATAGTAGAGATCAAGTTTACAAAGAGTCCTATGTGGGATTCCTCTTGTTCGGCCGACTTCAAGCCCAAGAGAGAGTTTCTATAACCTTCTCTTGGCTTGTTTCCTTTTCTTCGTATCCCTTTGACATTTAACGACCGTTAGTCACTTCCGTTATGTACTTAACGTCCGTTAGTCGTTATTGTGAATTAATAATTAAAATATAACGTTTTATATTTAATTATTAAACATTGAATCTCATACGCAATGCGTGCAATCCCATAGTCTCGTGTTTGAATCCGCTCATACGTATATTAAACATATCCGCAAACTAACAACATTTCCAATAACTGGTATTTAGTTTGCAAGAAGAATAAGGTAAATGTTGGCGTATGTGGCCGGATGGATGGCTCGTCCGGCCGTCCGGATAGTATAAATCGTCCGGCAATACCGGAAGGCACAAAGGTCATCCGGCCAAAATGCTGTAAGTGACAGAACAAGTGGCATTGCCTTTTTGACAGATGGCAGCAGCAGACATCGCTGCCGCTGTCCCGGGATTTACGGGATTATGTCTGCGACATGTTTCCGCAAAACCCGGCACCGCCATTTCAGGAATCAAAGCTGAGTACTATAAATACCCAGCTCATTTACTACTCTCTAAGACAACTTTTACAATATATATTTGCTCTATTACTATTTATAGTCCTTCGGAATATCCGATACTTACTCTCACGCCGGAGGTAGGTCATGGGATAATACTCGGGGCGAGCCTAACGCGTCATGTTGCGTGCAAATATACGGAGAATCTCAGAAAGTTGAAGAGATCCACCACCAGCCTTTCGGAGGAACCTTCATCTAGTTCATCCGGAAGGTCTCTTTATTTGTCCGAAGTGATTGCAGAAAATTACTTCAACAGTAAACAATTTACTTACTTTCTCTAATCGCAGAATTGTTATTTTAATTTAAGTTTTTGGTTAGGAGTTTGTGACTACTTGATTATTATTTTAGAAAAGACAAGAATGAGGTATTGTCCAGTTCAATTTGAATCATTAACTTGATGTATTTTGGTTAACTTCGTAAGTTCTGTCATCTGCTGATTAGCCTTTATATTCTGCATTTATCTTGTGCTTACTATAGTATTTAAAGCGTTCGTTTATATATTATCTCTAAAGGGTCCCTGCTAAGCCATTTTAGTATGTTAGCAATGATCCCATGATATAGATGAATCCTTGAATTTCTGTAGGAGATGAGGATTATCAGTTTACCAGTAGGGAAGTTAATATACATTTACATTAAACGGGTCGATTTGGGTTATAGTGATATACGAAGCTGTCAACATAAATTTATTCAAATTTAATATTAGGAAAAATGGCAAAAAAAGGCATTGTACTTGCCACTTTTTGTCATTGTATGTAGTGACATTTTTTTTTTTTTGAATTTGGCACAAACCTTTTTAAATCGTGCCATTGTGTGTACCGGTGACCTGCTTGACCTGTTGCAGCAGGTTAAGTTAACGATCGTTTGTTTTATTATTGCAGCGTTAGTCCTTTATACTAACAACCGTTTATTTTATTATTGCAACGTTAGTCCTTTAGACGTTTTCGCACGTTTTTACACGTTTTCGTCTGTTTTTACACGTTTTTGTCCGTTTTTACACGTTTTCGTTCGTTTTCACACGTTTTTGTCCGTTTTCATACGTTTTCGTCCGTTTTCGCCCGTTTACGTCCGTTTTTGCACGTTTTCGCACATTTTTACACATTTTTGTCCGTTTTTAAACGTTTTTGTCCGTTTTCACACGTTTTCGTCCGTTTTTACACGTTTTCGTTCATTTTCGCACGTTTTTGTCCGGTTTCGCACGTTTTTAAACTTTTCGCCCGTTTACTTCCGTTTTTGCATGTTTTCGCCCGTTTTTACACTTTTCGTCTGTTTTTACACGTTTTTGTCCGTTTTTACAGGTTTTCATTCATTTTCGCACGTTTTTGTCCGTTTTCGTCCGTTTTCACACGTTTTTGTCTGTTTTTACATGTTTTCGTTCGTTTTCGCACGTTTTTGTCCGTTTTCACACGTTTTAGTCCGTTTTTACACGTTTTCGTTCGTTTTCGCACGTTTTCGTCTGGTTTCGCACGTTTTCGTCTGTTTTTACACGTTTTCGTCCGTTTTCACCTGTTTACATCCGTTTTTGCACGTTTTCGCCCGTTTTTACACTTTTTCGTTTGTTTTTACACGTTTTGTCTGATTTTACACGTTTTTGTTCGTTTTTGCACGTTTTTGTCCATTTTCACACGTTTTCGTCCGTTTTTACAGGTTTTTGTTCGTTTTCGCACGTGCAAAAACGAGTAAAAACGGACAAAAAGTATAAAACCGAAAAAAAACGTGTGAAAACAGACGAAAACGTGTAAAAACGGATGAAAACGTGTGAAGGACTAACGTTGAAATAATAAAATAAACGGTCGTTAAGTATAAAGGACTAACGTTGCAATAATAAAACAAACGATCATTAACTTAACCTGATGCAACAGGTCAAGCAGGTCACCGGTACACACAATGACACGATTTAAAAAGGTTTGTGCCAAATTAAAAAAAAAAAGAAAAAGAAAAAAAAAGGTCGCTACATACAATGACAAAAAGTGGCAAGTATGATGCCTTTTTTTTGCCATTTTCCCTTAATATTATTCTCAAAATAATGTAATGCTTTTACTAATATTTGACACATTTATTATATGTAAATTGTAAAATGTTTTGGGTTTTACTTATTCATTTAATTTAGCTAGTTTCCATGTTTGCAATTTCAGCTATAAGCAACAGAAAAAGAAGACTTCCAAGAGGTTGTAAAGCTAAAATCACCTATAGCAGAAGCAATGCCGAAGTATAGTGTTGCTGAGCTTATGTTTGAGCTGTGTTAATAAGAATGCTATAATGTTCAAACATACCATGTGGCTCACTTTAGGGAAAATTTTGACAAATTTCCTTTTGAGACTTTTAGTTTATCCAGGATATATGCATTAATGAGTAATTCTGTGACACGATTACAGACTGTAAATAGCATATGCCTGTGGACAATCAGGTATCTTATGTTGTATGTTGTAGATGTTCATGTTCTTATATGATTTGTTAAGATGGATTTATTACCGGTGGATAATCCATCTCTTTTGATCTTACAAAGTTTCACATCAAGTGCATATGTAGCTATGTATACGCCTAACCACAACATAAGGTTGTTTGGATTTGACACTCATGATTCTAAATCATAGAAACATTTTTAGAGAGGACAAACATACCTCAGTTGTAAAGAGTAGTAATATTGAAGCATTATTTGATGTATAACATCAGTAAATTTTTAAAAGTACTAAAGTTTTGTAATGCTCACTTATGAATTCGCAAGGATATTTCTTACCAGCCATCATAATTAAGAGATACATTTTCCTTGCAGGTGCAAGTTACAATCTCTGATTGCACAAGTAGATAGGAACTTAAGGCAAGAAGGAAAACTGCTTGTGCGAGAACATGGTCACTTTGAGATTGTAATTGAGATGATAAACATGTTTAAGGCTTTTTGTGGTACCCTACCGCTCTACAACTTTATCTTCTTATTTATATGTGCTAATTTGCAACAAAAATGACTAAAGTTATGAGCTTATGATCACTATAATTTACGCATCTTCTCAATGTGATTTTTGTTCTTTTCTGTTGAGAACAAGGGTACCAAGGATCCAGAAATTGATACCACCACAACCATTATCGCTCCATGAGGCTTGCAACCCACTACAAAGTTGAACCATCATCACACCAAAATGGCTCTTTTTCGCATCTTTGGTACTCAATTGATGGTCCTGTCTGTGTGTATTTGGAACGGAAGGACCAGGTTTACCCTTGGTAATCTAGACACAAACCCAGGAAATAATCTGATTTTCTATTCCAAACACACACATACCTTATCATAAAAGTGTGTGTATGCACGGTTTATGTATCAGATCTAACATTTCTGGTGCAAATTGTTGTCCCACCTATGATCATGTTGTTATTCGTTGTTATTTGTTATTAGAGTAAGAGGGGATTCATGTATATGTTAGTGACATATTTTGCAGGTGCCATAAAAATCTGTGTTGGCACAAAGCCACCACTCTTATGTATCCTTCGCTTTCTATAATCAAACACTATAAGATGTTATAAACATATGAATACATTTATAAAACGTTCGACCCATTTGACCTATTAACTTTGAAGGTGCCATAAAATATTTGACCTGAATTGACCTGTTTTCATCACCAATGAAATACTTGGGTATGCAATTATAAACATAGTTTTTTTGTTTTGGTCTTTACTTTCTTAAAAGAAAGATGCTACAAAACATATTTACTAGGAATTGAGTGCATACCAATGGACAATGCAAGTGCAGTTCATTCGGAGGCACGATTTTTGATCCATTTGTGTCTAAACTGAACTGAATTTGCTTCAACATATGAACACTTATTGATCCCATCTTCAGGATAATGAAGGAGAAGATATTATGATATGAACGATCAAATAAAGGATAGTGTTTCAAAAATTCAACATAGCTAGTAATGAATCATTCTCCAAAAGTGAACAATAAAAGCAAGACCATAGTGTGCGGAAATCATAACTCATAGCTGCATTAGCCAGATCATAAATAAGACAAAATGATGATGGTTGCGGTTTATACATTAGTTATGTTGTTTGTGTTATATCAATGAATGTACATCAATTGTTTTAGCCTAAACCAAACTATATATCCAATGAACAAGTCACATCGTAAAAAACTTTCATCACACATATCTTGAATCATATTAAGATTTGCTAACCATGAACCAAACAACTTTCATAATACGTGAACATAAGGCAATGTGCAGACCAAAAAAATATATCAATCAATATCTCATAAATAGTACTAGTAATAAGTAATTATGGCTACGGTGATGGGTGGCGGCGGTGAGTGGTGGTGGTGAGTGGCGGTGGTGGTAGTTGGGGTGGTGAATGGCAGTGGTGGTGGGTGGCGGCAGTGAGTGCTGGTGGTGATTGGTGATAGTGAGTGGTGGCGGTGATTTGTGGTGGTAAGTGGTGGTGGTTGGTGATGGTAAATGGCGGTGGTGATTGGTGGTGGTGGTGGTGGTGATTGGTGGTGGTAACTGAGGTTATGTATTGAGGACTAACGATGCAATTTTTTAACTTGGATTATGTATTGAGGACCAACGATACAATTTTTTTAACTGGCGTTAATAATGGATGGGGATAAAATTCTGAATTTGAAAGTTCACTAGTGATATCATATAATTAAAAAGTAGGTTAGTCATAGTGGAACAAAGTGGATAGTAGATTAGTCATTTGTGGACTTTGCCCTTTAAACTAAGGCAAGAAGGAAAACTGCTTGTGTGAGGACATGGTCACTTTGAGATTGGTGGTGGTGGTGAATGGTAGTGGTGGTAAGTGGTGGTAGGTAGTGGTGGCGGCGGCGGTGGGTGGTGGTAGTGAGTGGTGGTGGTGAGTGGTAGTGGTGAGTTGTGGTAGTGAGTGGAAGTGGTGAGTGGCGCTAGTGATTGGCGCTGGTGGTGGGTGGCAGCAGTGAGTGGTGGTGGTGATTAGTGATTGGTGATAGTGAGTGATGGCGGTGATTGGTGGTGGTAAGTGGTTGTGGTGGTGAGTCGTGGTGGTGATTGGTGGTGGCAGTAGGTGGCGGTGGTGGTGATTGGTGGTGGTAACTGAGGTTATGTATTGAGGACCAACAGTGCAATTTTTTAACTTGGATGATGTATTGAGGACCAACGGTGCAATTTTTTTTTTAATTGGCGTTAATAATGGAGGGGCATAAAATTCTCAATTTGAAAGTTCACTAGTGATATCATATAATTAAAAAGTAGGTTAGTCATAGTGGAACAAAGTGGATAGTAGATTGGTCATTTGTGGACTTTGCCCTTTAAATTGAGGCTAGAAGGAAAACTGCTTGTGCGAGAACATGGTCACTTTGAGATTGTAGTTGAGATGTAAAACATGTTCAATGCTTTTTGTGGTACTCTACAGATAGGGTGAAATTCTCAAGCATTGTGTTCCGCAAACGTTAAAAGTTGGTTATTGAAAAGAAAATCTTGAGCAAAGTTGGTTAGCCTTTTTTTATGTATTTTGCCCTCAAAGTTCAAAAGGCTTATTTTGATACAGAAAGTTTATTATTCACTTATACCATTCATCACATAAACAATAATACATTTGTTAGGAATATAAATATTCATATGAAGGTTCGGTCACCCCGAGTATCTATTTAGCATATCACATAGCTCGTAGGCTTATTTATATAAGCTTAGTATTATTAGTATTATTAGTTTTATTAGATTAGTCGTATCTATATTTGTGGAGTGGGTCGGGGCTTTCCCCACTGTCAGCTCACTTCACAGCCCACTAGGGGCACTATTATTAGGAAGTATAAATACCCCTTCCCACACTTGGGAAGGGTTGGAACTCTTGTAACCAAACACACACTAATCTAATATTCACAAGTTTTCCCTTTCAACTCTCTCTCTCTAGTTCTTGCATCTAACTCAAACCATGGATCTAATCTTCCATGAATCAAGACCACCCGAATCATCCACACAATCAAGATGGTTATTTCCTACAATTGGTATCAGAGCCATGGTTAGATCCGGTTTGATTGTGTGTCGGTCTTAATTTATTCTTTATGTATGGTTCGAACATTTTTTTTGTCTAACTGCTTGCATCTTCTTTTTGTTCGAATCATTTCATATTGTTCAATAAATTTGATTCTTGGGTCATGTTTTGTTATATCTCATCGTTGGGCCTTTAATGTTATCTTGGGTTGTGGCGCTTTACAATTCTTTTGTTTCTGTTTTGGAAACATTATGAAGGATCTATGTGGGGTTCATTTATTTGCTTTTGTTTGATGTTGTTTGTGATTTTTCTGTTGGGTTAGTGCTCACAGATTTGTGGTTAAAGGCATTTTTTTTGTTTGAGTATTACCTCTCGGTTTAAAAGTCTTGGTGAGATTGTCAAAGATCTTTGAAACTGTTTTAATAAGTAAAGTAGTGACATTCGAAGATATGTTCGATTCGAAGATGGATTCGGTTTGCTTGATGTTATTGTTCCATACTACTTATCTTTGATATTGGTTGTTGAGATCTCGGTTTAAGGACTTGGTGCTTGTACATGTTCATTGTTGCTGCTTGTGTCCAAAGGGATTGCTCATGGATGCGGTTTGTAGGTACTTTTGGGTGTAGTTTGGATTGTAACCAAAATGGGGTAAAAGACAAAAGTGTGAGAGTGACAGCTTTGACTGGTCAAACATGCGGTTTGTCTAAGACGCGGTTTGTCTCTATGTTCACAAACGCGGTTTGTCTGTTTAATCATGAACGCGGTTTGTTGTTTGTCTGTTTAATCACGAACGCGGTTTGTCTGTTTAACCACGAACGCGGTTTGACTGTATAATCACGTACGCGGTTTGCCTTTATGCTCACGAACTCGGTTTGTCTATATACTCACGAACTCGGTTTGTCTATACGCTCACGAACTCGGTTTGTCTACAATTTCATCGATGCGGTTTGTCTGTCACTCGGTCAAACGGTCAAACGGTCAAATTTGGTCAACGAGTTATCAAAATGAAAGATTAGAACGAGAAGCAGCAATCACAGAGAAAGAATCATTTCACAATACAATAGCAACAAACAATAGTAAGAATAATCAAGGAGACTCAAGTATAACCAAAACAAATCCAAACCATTCCTTTGTTCCAACTGCCAACAACAAATAACCAGATCCAACATCTATCCTAACTCAACTCGTGAATATCCGCAACAACACTCACATCCTATATCTCAAACACATCGAGCCAATCAGTATACGTTAACATAAAGATCTCAGCTCATTATTTCTTTCTTTTTAGTGATATTCAAAGGATCATCATGACTTCTCAAAAGCCAAACACACGAAAGAAATAAATATTCATCATCGATCTAGTGTTTGAAGCAAAGCTTCAATTAAATATCCGAATCGATCTATGAAAGAACCAAAAAACAAGTGTGTTTTACTTCTTTCATTTTGTTCGGGTATAACGAATCACAACAAACTAAAAAAAAAAAAAAAAAAAAAAAAAAAAAAAAACAACAAAACTATACGAAACTGCTTCAAGAAGAGAACAAGAACAATAGTGTCCATATTCTTTCTCAGTTTCGACTTTCAATCAAGATAACATATTCACCTACCCGAGACCCACGAAGTGATCTTGAAGCCTCTCAATTTATTTCCTGATTCGGATTAAGCTGCAAGTGAATAACAAGGTAAAGGTAGGGTAGATATTGTTTTTGTGAGAATCGATATTAAGGATTTTTTGTTTGATTGTGTTGTGATCGATGGCTGAGTGTAATGAAGAGGATGAAGGGGCGGATGTTTTGTGATTAGGGTTGGTGTTATACTAATGATAGAAAGATGGGGGCTGATGAGATAAGTGAGATTAGGGTTAGAGTTAAAATGGATTATTGACACTTAAATACCCGAAGTGTTAGGGTAGTGTTTTTGTTATCGGGCCTTAGTTCTAAGGGCCACGTGGACTTGGGTCTTTTGATAAATTTTATTGGACTCACTTATTTAATAAGAAGTGGGTTGGATCCTGTTATAATTTTCTTGTTGGGCTTGTGAACCAATATTGGTTATGAGCTATCAAATGGTTGGCTGCTGAATATGATAGTGCCTGGACTGAACTCAAATTCACCATCCATACTATAGTTATGATAGATTGATAGTATTGGATACAAATTGATGAGATTATTGGTAAATGAGTGGGATTTTGGTTGGCACAAATTTCACGAGGATACACACGGCACGGCTAGTAGTTGGGTATATGAATGTCAATGTGATTACAGAGGTGGGGATTTGTCAGCATTGTTCTATTAGTGCCTACGACTGGAGTGACCCTGCAATTTGATCTTTGCAAGTTGAGTTATAGCTGACAAATAACAATTTGTTTAATTGCAATTTTTCAAGTTGCATTTTGACTTGTTGCGACTTGACTGATTGTGAGTTAACCAGTTGCGATTTGTCGTTGTGAGTTGACACTCGCGATTTGACAAATTGTGATTTGGTTGATCGCAATCGGACTTGTTGCAAATTGACAATCTGTGACTTGACTTGTTGCGATCTGATCAAGTTGTGATTTGACTCCTGTGACTTGAATTTCTAAAATCAGTATTGCACTTCTCTCTTGGTTGTTCTTGTTGATTTCACGGTTTCTCTTGTAGATTTTAGAAAATCCCGCGAAAGATTCGATTTCTCGGTTTAAATCTCAAGAGTAGTAAAATCCCGTCTAATCAATTTTGGACAAGTAGGCGGGACATGGATTTAGACATAATAATACTTACGGGGTTTGACCAATTTTTCGGGATAAGTTTGTGCTTCGAGATCGGCAGGAATTGGGAAATTATGGTGACTTGGTTGGTTTGTTAATTCACGGGTTGGTGTACTTAGTGTCACAAACATCTCGGGGTGGATGGATGCACGATGTTTGATGACCCTTGCTCGAGCATATTTAAGGTGATTAGACTTGGATGTTCAAGAAGTGGATATATACAATAAAGGATGGAAGGTTGGGTATATATCACTATCTATATTTAAAGGAGTTACGTTGTTGTGCTCAATATAGGTTCTAAATCACAAATTTAGTGCAAGTATAAGTCGCAAACTTGTCATTTATCAAGCTTCATCAAGTGATCGTTGTCTCTCAAACTTCTAATGGGATTGTTGTACAAGATCTTCTCAAGAGGTGGTCAGACTTAAAGACGGGAGGTGGTTTGTTTAGAGACGTGTTTTAACTTTTTACTCACTTTAAAGTTATACGCATTTCATTAAGCGGTTTTGGCATATTACGAGCTTAAGTGAATTATTAATCTGCTAAACCATTGATGAGGAGGAAAGCAAGGGGTTACTACAAGAAAGTCTTAATCACCATCTTCGTTGCAGTAGTTTCATTTGTCTCTTTCCATGTTGTGTGCCTGTCAAAATTCACGATCATCACAGACTCTTAACTTTGGCAAAAAGGTCATTTCATGCCCTTTTTGAGGGGGAGAATTAGGCGTGTTTCCTAGCAGTTCCGTCTCCTGCGATGTGAATTTTAGCGGCTCCGGTTACAGCAGGTTAGATCGTATCGGTTCAATCTCCAGCGGTTTGAATCTTAGCAGTTCCGGTTTCAGCAGGTCAGATCGTAGCGATTCAGGATTCAGTGGTTCAGTCTACAGCAGTTTGATACTTACTGTTGTGCAGTTAGTTCTTGAATTTATTTCTCAGATAAATCTCAAGAACTGTAAAATCCTGTACACAGTACCACAACTATTCCACATCCAAGTAGCTGGGTCAGACAGCTTTGTTTGATAGGACTGACTATGAGTCATGGGCACTTCTAAGAACTAGCGCATGTTTCTTCTCTTTTTGGCTAGTCAACAGCACAAGATGATCACGAAGTTAATCAGGTATTCTTTATTTGTGATTGAAGTTGAATTTCACGAAGGCGTCTACTTATTTTATCTTGAAGTCGGGGTTGGTTGGATGCATGACCTTCAATGATAACTTGCTCGTGCTTGAAATTTAAGTTGAAGACTTGGGTTATCTAGTTACCAGTTGTCGGGGTAACTATCACTTAAGAGTTATTGGAGTACTCAGTGTCACACGTCAATGACGTTGTCGATAATCGTAAGAGGTGTTAATGTCTCATACTTTGGTTGGGTATTGAGCACTTAGAGATTTGCTTGGAGCATTAATTCTCTACACCGTTCTTCCAACATTAGTGCAAGCTTAAGTAACAAATTTGGGGACTTCCACTTCAGTTTTTCAGTATTGGTATATCGGGTTTCCTTCATCAAGTGGTCACTAATCTGTGTACGAGGTTGGTTAGTTGGACAAAGGTGTAAAAAGTTGTGATGTGATCTGTAATTCTTCACAAGATATTCTTTACCCAAACTGATGTTCACCAAAAATCAAAATCAGTCATGCCACATTCAATCTGTTACTGCCTCACGGTTTCTTCTTGGTTTTGTAAAATCCCGCAAAAGAACTTATTTCTCGGTTTAAATCATAGATTTGTAAAATCCCGTGATAATGGACTATGCGCTCTTAACCATGATCGGGTTAAAACCATTATCAATGTTCAATTAATGCATCATGAAGGACTTGATCGGGGCATTTAAACGACCACAAGGTGACTACGGCGTGAATTCATTATTATTTATTTGAGGCTGAAGTGAAATTTCATGGGTGCGTGTACTTAGTATCTGAAGATATCGGGAGGTTGGATGAAGATTCTTCGAGATCCTTGTTCGAGCTTTCAATACAATGACGAGGACTTGGATATCTAGTTATTTTGTCTTTCTCTCTATTTACAAAATAACTGTCACTTTAAGGAGTCACGTTGTAGTGCTCAGTGTCACACGAAGTTGTGGATATCCAAGAGGTGATGTACGTCTTATACTTGATGGTTGGTTGGTTGAAGAGTATAGAGTACTTAGGGATTCGATGTTGCACGAAGTCTCTACACCGCTCTTTGTCACGCATTAGTACAAGTTTAAGTCACAAGTTTGGGTTATATTACTTCAGTATCAAGTTCATCATATTAGGTTTTCTCCATCAGTGGTCACTACATCAAGCCGACAGAATGATAATGGGGTTGGTAACGAGTTAGATGAGAGAAGAAGTAAAGAGAGAGTAATGACGTTTGTACACATCAGTGCAGGCCTCGCTCTTCATCAAATGACGTCTGTACACTTCAGTGCAGGCCTCGTTCTTCATCAGATGACGTCTGTACACGTCAGTGCAGGCCTCGCTCTTCAACGTAATGACGTCTGTACACATCAGTGCAGGCCTCGCTCTTCATCAAATGACGTCTGTACACTTCAGTGCAGGCCTCGTTCTTCATCAGATGACGTATGTACACGTCAGTGCAGGCCTCGCTCTTCAACGTAATGACGTCTGAATACCTCAGTTCAGGCCTCGTTCTTCAAAGAAAAGAAAAGTGTACGCTTGAGTGCACTTTATCTTCAAAAGAAGAGGAATCTTCTTATTTATGGCCATTCTCATCAACAAGATTCATGCTCTTTCCGTGCTTATTCAATCTTCAAGTGGATCGGCGCATATTGGAGTATACTTTTATTCACATATTCAACCAAAAATTGCAGTTGACAGGCATATGCAATTTTTGAGGGGGGGAAAGGGTGAATAAACAACATGTCAGTCTTCAAGAACCGTCAAGTGGAGCTACTTACCGTTGATGGTATTCATATTCACTAGTTCAATCATCAAAAATTGCAGTTGGCAGGCATATGCAATTTTTGAGGGGGGGAAAGGGTGAATATTAATCTACATGTTAGTTGATGATTGAGAATTGGTCATACGACTCCTGAATACGTCTGTTCAGGAGTCGTGCAAACCATGGTTCTCCAACACTACTTCTTCCTCCGTCTATCAAGGTGTTGAAGAACATGGTCATGGAATGCTAATCGACAAAGTCTCACGGGTTGGTCTAATCAGCAACAAAGGGTTTCTAGTCAATGCTTCACGTACACTTCATTAGGCTACATGTACACATCATGATGATGATTCCGATTAATCGTAGCCATCATGGGGGAGAGAAATGTGTACACCAAGGACGCACAGCAGGTTCACGTGATCGGGCTTAATCATTTATTCCGGTGTTATAACCGCAGAGATGATCAGTGGTTCAACTTGTTACCTTGGTATTTACGTTTCACTGTTACGTCATGGGCTGATTAATCGTAACCATCAGGGGAGAGAGAATGTGTACATCAAGGACGCACAACAGGTTCAAGTGATCAGGGCTTAATATCCAAGGATGGATACATACTATAGATGATCAGTGGTTCAACTTGTTACTTTGGTGTTATACGTAAGACTGAAGAAGGTCGAGTCGTCAGTCTATTCTACATTCTCTGTTGGGAGTTATCATCTCATGTGTATGCTGCGGGCTAATGGGTTACATGTAAGGTTACTGGAAGGCATTGGGTGAGATGAAGATGATTGGTATTCTGTTCCTCCACATTGGGCAATCCTGAAGAAGGTCGAGTCTACAGTCTTCTCTACATTCAAAAAATGTTGAGCTCTTTTCTTATAACTTGATATTTAACTTAATCCCATGACAGTTCTTGTTTGATGAGTTGTGGAGTTAAGTTAGGTTCAAGTTGTTCCGTAGTTTAAGGTTAAGTCCAACTTGATTTTAACCTAATCTCATGACAGTTCTTGTTTGATGAGTTGTGAGGTTAAGCTGAAATCAAGTTGTTACTGGGCTTAAATTTGTGGTTTAGCTTAACCTCATGACAGTTCTTGTTTGATGAGTTGTGGGGTTAAGCTAGATTTCAGTTGAGGCTCAACTTAAACTACCGAAAAGATGCCTAAGGTTTTTGACGGCGTCACTCAAGGACAGGAGTGTTAGAAGATTAAAGACAGCATGCATTTGGTTATCAAAAGACTTCTTCATATTTCGGGCGTTCATCCAAAGTCTTCTTCCTATTATGGGTGTTCATCAGAAAGGTTGTCAGATTGGGGGAGAGCACTAATTAGGGGAGAGTGAAAAGCCAGAATCAATCCCTATTTAAAAGTGCTCACATTGCTCTTCAGCAAGTCAAGTGATGAATGCGGAGAAGATTCAGAATGCTGAGGAGTAATGATTTCTGGTTCGTATCCTTGTATATATTTTGCTTCTTTCATTCTTTTTCATATCTTATACCATTTTGTAAATAGATATATAGAAATCTTGCTAATTGTAAATAGAGAATCTTAAATCCAGAAAAAAAAACCATAAAAATTGAAAAATAAAAAATACCAAAAATAGTTTCACCTAGGCATGTCTTCTGTTTATCGATAACATTTACGGACTTAGAAATGTCATTCAATAATGGCACGGGTCTTTAAATGAAGCTCGAGCAGAAGTTAAAATGGATTCTTAAAACATGTCTAAATGGCTTGCTATTACTTTAGATAGCAACCCGCGCTTCAAAATGGGGAAAGCACGTCACCAAAAAGACGGTTGTTCCTCCAACTGGGTGATGTTCACCTGGGCATGGATTACTTTATATCCATGTTTCGTCGATCTGATGTACGTTTCAGTGCATCATTTCTTGAAAAAGAAGAGAAATCTTCTTTGTATGCAAATAGTTTTCATTCTATGATTCTTCTGAAAATTATTTGTGAGACACTTGGTGATTATGTGTTGTATGAAATTTGTTTAATCTTGGATTATGCATAAAATTTGTCACTCAATCAACGACTAGAAATGGTTAGAAATGGTCATTGATTGAGGGGGAGAGTGAATTCAAATTTTATATCATCAAACGGATTTATTGGTTGAAACATACTTGTTAGAAAAGGTTTTGTAGTTAATGGGGTATTAGTTGAAGAGGATCTTGCAAAAACTTTATATCAAATGGCCAAATGTGTTAGTTGCTAGAAAGTTCAGGACATTATGTGCAATTTGCTTATAGTTTCCTAGCTTTATGTATCTAGAAGGTTCATTTGTGTTACTTTGGATTCCTCGTATAATCCCCAAAATGCTTTAAGACTCAAAACCTAAAAGAAGTTAGAAAACCAGTTGTGTTTGATGTTCTTGAATGCTCCACTGGCATTTGTATGATCTAAATGAATGAGTTTCAAATGTCGTTTGACTTTTGTTGGTCGATTGCTGCTTAATTGTTGTTGATATTGTGCATATGTTCTCAGGATTCGCTTAGGTAGATTGCTATTATGTTAGAATCATGTTCCTAAGATCCTGAATTGAATATTGAAATCCGTGTGAATTGCCATGTTCATGATTGCTATTTGCTCTTCATACTAGATAGTGGTTTGACGTAGTTCCTGATTATGGTTTGATTATAAGATGAACTTGGTATTATAATGTGGCAAGCTGCTGAAGGGTAGCTATTAAGGAATAGTGTATCTGTATGCATGTATATCTGTGTTGATATTCTTATGCAGATTCCATAGCCAAAATGAATGTGCCAGTTCCCATTCTAACCATTTGATCAGACGTTCAAACTCTATTGATTGGCTCGGAATTCACCTCAACAACAACGTCGGCAACAACAACAACAACAACACTTTCACCACCACCACCACCATTCATCGATTCGGATCTCACCAAGTGGGGATCTACAATACTTAGAGGTTCTTGTTGGTGGATGGATAATTGATGTTGACCACTGATTCACTCAGAAAAGCGGATGATTACATTGTCTGCACAAAAAGGTCAATATCATTTGTGTCATAAAAGTTATCTTGTGCATAAAATGAGCAGTGAATCTCCCTCTTAGATTAAGGGGGAGCAAAGTATGTTTCATCATCAGAATACATTAAATTGGACACATTTTCTCCCACATTTTCTAACTTATTTAAATCAATTGGGATCATAAATCTCAAAAGGTTTGAAATTTTTGATCGGGGGAGAGAATGTGATTTAAATATGAAATCTGATAAAATGTGATGTTTTGAACGATAATATAAGCTCTCCCATATGTGCTAAACTCTTTTGTATATCAATGCATATATTGAGGGGGAGCAAATGGTTTGTTGAAACAAAAAGGATTTGGCATAGCATGAGATCGTGACTCAGACTTAACCAATGAATTGACGAAACTTGAATTGTCATCAATCGAAAGGATACGTCTTGGCCGGGTAATAATTTCAAACTGGTCTAACCAGTGATGTAAGCGTGTCTCCAAAAAGACGTATCTGAGTAGAGTGTACCATTTCGAGAAACTTTCTGTGGACTTGACCAGGCCGGGTAATAATTTCAAGCTAGTCTAACTAGTGATGTAAACGTGTCTCGAATCGGTCATGTTCACTGAAAGTGGATCAATTCAAAAGTGCGAGCTTCAACTGACATGTGCAAATTTATAAAACAATTATTCGAGCACATGTTGAGGGGGAGCATTTGAAAAATATAAAACTCTCAAGTGTTTTCAAAAATGTGTTTCAGAATCGTGAGCACTTTGGGAGATTTTTCAAAGATTTGGTTTATGGCAATCGTGGAAGTACACCAAAGACCGACCACTTTAATTAATGCATGGAGTTATAAGGATGGTTAGGTTAGGCTCAAGTTCCCACGATCCCGCCAGAGCTGGAGGGATCTACCCAGGGACAATCCACTAGTTAGTGTAGAAGTCCTTAGGTATGATTAAAAAGGAGAAAAGTGTGATTAAGGGAAGAGTGTCGACTGAGATGGAGCTAGTACTGGAACAAACCCAACAAGGTACTAGTAATGAAGTCTCGGTAAGCACTGAAGGGGTTGAAGAATGAAAAAGAATTGTAAAGATAAAGGGTGAAAAGTAATAGCCCTCCTTACAACTTAGGCAGAAACCGGGTCAATACATATGCTGTCAGAATCACATAGTTGATTGCTGGCATTGAAGACAAAGTATCATGGACCCAGTGATACACTGCACAACCCTCCCTAGCCACTCAAGGTCCCTCAAAGGATTCTTGTTTCAATTGTCACGGAGTTCAATTCATTCCTATCGTCTCTCTCACTCCGAGTTGGATGATATTGAAAAGGTGGCAGTCCTCTCCAGCCTCCGCTCACTAAATCAAAACGCACTATCGAGTCTAGAGCCACGAGATGCATAATAAGATCTCATAGGAACACATGCTACTTCTACACTAGTTGTTCAACATTAAGGACACCAGTTGTAAATTTAAGAGTCCTACGCAGATCTTAGCAATCTGCCAGAACATTTATGAGGGAATTTACATATGTAATTCTCAATGATTGAATGGAAATTCCTGCCAGGGTCAACATCAAGCAGCCCTGAAAGCAGGTCACTTCGGTAATTCTTTATGGATTACGCTTAGTGGTCACGGCGGTTTCTAACGGTCTACAGTCGTGGAGTGATCTCCAGCGACTCACCTAATCGTTGATGTGCTACGGTTCGATCTTAAAAAGCCCTCTGTGGGTTTTCGATTAGGAACGGTCTTGGTAAGGATTAGAGAGAGTTTTCACACTATGCTGTTAACAATCTCAAAGTCCGAACCTGTAAGTACCGGACGTTTTATTGCTAACTGTCGTATGCAGGAACTTCTGGCGGTTGTAGCTGTTGGATGCTGTAGCTGGTTGCAGACAAGATGCCAATCCACCACCACGTGCTCACACTACATCATCATTGTAACTCAACAAAGTCATGATCAACCTAAAAGACCTTTAACACGGCTTCTGCAAACTCTGATGATAAAGATCATGACACCAAATAGTGTGAGCATGTCGGCTCGAAGATTTACACATCACATGGAAACATACTCCTGAAAGATGACATGGAAACACATGTTGGATGATAAAGTCGAAGAATACTCAAAGATCATCCAAGACAATCAATCAGTCATCAAATGATTACTGCTGGATACACAATGCACAAAGATACAAGACTTTGAAGAATCGAAGACTACGAGCTATAAAGACAAGTTCAGAAGAAAGAATGCTAGAATTCAAATTATTATTTCCGGGGTGACCTCCCTTAGGGGGAGATTGTTAGGAATATAAATATTCATATGAAGGTTCGGTCACCCCGAGTATCTATTTAGCATATCACATAGCTCGTAGGCTTATTTATATAAGCTTAGTATTATTAGTATTATTAGTTTTATTAGATTAGTCGTATCTATATTTGTGGAGTGGGTCGGGGCTTTCCCCACTGTCAGCTCACTTCACAGCCCACTAGGGGCACTATTATTAGGAAGTATAAATACCCCTTCCCACACTTGGGAAGGGTTGGAACTCTTGTAACCAAACACACACTAATCTAATATTCACAAGTTTTCCCTTTCAACTCTCTCTCTCTAGTTCTTGCATCTAACTCAAACCATGGATCTAATCTTCCATGAATCAAGACCACCTGAATCATCCACACAATCAAGATGGTTATACCATTCCTAACTTATACCATTCATCACATAAACAAGAATACATTTGATAGCGGGGTAAGTCAAGCAAGTAGCAACACACTTATAATAACACTGTATAATTTACCGTATTATGCAGATTGTTAAAATGCATGTATTCGGAGGTTTATCCACTAATATACGGATAATTTATACTTTGTAGTGTGTTTGTGTATCATATCACGAACTCACATATGTTTGCATTTTATGCTTTCTGTCATTATCTCGTGATCGCGCAAATAACGCACTTCTTTTCTTATATTCCCACACATACAACTCTTAACTCTTGTTGTTTGGGGTTTCTTTAACATAATAAATAGATGAGCATACTTTATTTTTCATAATTAACTTGTTTCATGTCTCTTTGTACAAGCTTTGGGTTACTTTAATGTTTAAAAACTTAAGAGTGATAACTTAGAGTTGAGTTATTTTGCAAACTAAATAATGCTCACATACTAAGGGACACATCCCCACCTTTCATCTAAATCTGATCAACGACCGAGATTAAAAAGACATTTACTAACTAAAAAAAAAATTTAACACAGAGGGGCAATTTGGTACATTTACCACACACCTAAAATACATCTGATACCTAAATTCTCTCATTATTCCTCCCACCAAACACAAACTAAAAACATACACTACTCAATTCCGACCCCGATCCCATAACTTCCGGCCAAAACTTCTGACTCAAAATCATCATAACTTCCGGCCGCACATCCTCGATCCCAATCCCAATTCCAACCGATGACCATTTCTCTAATAAACAAATTGAATTAGTTTATGTTGTAACGCGTTTCGTGAATTTGTTGTTGAGTTCATGAACACGATGACGTCACTTAATTACGTATGATGTTATTGTCACTAGTTTTAAGCTTGATTGTGATACTTGATTTTGGTTTATGTCAAGGAGGTTTGAGAAAAAGGTACTTTAACTTATAATTTAAAGAAGGTGGAAGTGAAGGTGTGACGTCATCATTATCAACGAAAGGTGGAGGTGAAGGAGTGGAGTTGTTATGTGTAGTGAGGAGTTTATTAAAGAAGATAAAGAGGAGAGTGTTGGTAGGAGATAAGGTGTTAGTCGGTTCGATTGACTGGAAAGACAGAAAAGGAGTGATCGAGAACGTGTTCGAGAGGAAGACGGAGGTACTTGATCCACCGGTAGCGAATGTCGATCATTTACTCGTTTTGTTTTCGTTAGATCAGCCGAAGCCGGAGGAGTTTTCGCTTACGAGGTTTTTAGTTGAGGCTGAGTCGACGAGGATTCCGGTTACACTTGCTTTGAACAAAGCTGAACTTGTGAATGAAGAGGTATACATAATAATAATATATCTGGTATTAGTATATATATTTTTATTACGCGTGAATAGGTGTATGCGTTTAGTTTACTGTATGAAGACTGGATTAGTTATTGGATAGCACGAGTTACTTGATATTTACCTAGTGACTTTGTTAATAGTTGATTTAGGGTTAGTACATGAGAGATGGAAAGGCGTTTGTTAATAATTTCCCGTGTTCGAATAATGATAGTTTGTTGAGTAAGGGTGTGTTTGGCGCATAGCATTCTAGAGTGTTTTAAAGCGTTTAGCGTTTAGGAAATAAAACTTGCTGATTTTTTTAAATGCTACTAAAATAAGCATTTAAATTCTAACGCTACTTTTACTGTATTTTACACATTATTATTACTCCTAACTGCTACCGCTAACAAGTGCTACCGCTAGTTTCGCCAAACGTAGCCTAAAAGTAAGAGACATCACACAGATCCGATTGTGGATATGGAACCAAAGTTTCAAATATCTGATCTGTCTGGATATGAAATTTCTGTTAGTTTATCAATATTACTAGTTGTATTAAATGTCTGCTTATGACCCCTAATTAGGTGTAATTATTGTATGCATTTACATTTAGTTTGTTTCAAGAAGACTGCAGTAGTTATTCGGAATATCACTTATGATATTCTGAATATCACTTATGATATTCTGAATATCACAAGTGATTTTCTGTGATATTCTGAATATCACTTATTGGCCTCAAACAGTCAACTATTTTCAACCAAGGATGTGGTCAAATAAAGTCAAACCAATTGAAGACAACTAAGCAAGGAGTATAGTGTTTTCCCGGGTCGTTATATCCCAGCGAAGCGTGAAATTGTGTTTAAAGACGAATTGTGATCAAGTGCTATTGAATGGAAAAGGGTTTTGGAATTATTGAACTAAGGAAATAAAAGAGAATAGCTTTAAACAAGCTATGGAAATAAATACAGGAAACCAAATTACTTAAAAACGTCTAAAATCTAAAAACGTACGTTTAAATTTAATTTAACGTAAACGTACAAAATAAAAAGTGAGATTCGATAAATAAAAGGCCTACGGATATGAAAATTATATTTTTACAATCCTAATAATAAAATAAAATTATTGGAAAAAGAAAATTATTTATATGACTTATTAATTAATTATTATTAATTAAAAACTATTTTTAACTATTAAATAATTACCTAAAAAGTAAGAAAATAAGAAATAAAAATAGAAAAATGAAATTATGACTTAGATAAATCTAAAATATTATAAAACTTATTTTAAAACTGAAAATATATTTTTTTACACTTTTTATCTAATTATTATTAATTATTTATTATTTAATAATTATTTAAAACTAATTTAAATTATAATAAATACTAAATAAAAAAAGAAAAATCTAAAACTTTTTCTATAAATATTATGATATGAAAAGAAGCTAAGAAAATTATAAAAATGAAAAATGCTTAATTAAAATTTAAAAAGATAAATTCTATTAAATAGAAGCTTTCACTATTTTTCTGTTTTTGTTTTTCTTAAGGTCTAATAATATAATTATATTTTTCCTAGATTATAAATGACAAAAGAAAATTATGTAAAAAAGATTTATATTTTTCTGATTAAAATTCTATTTATTATGATTTAATTACTATTTTAAACTAATTAAAAAGATTAAAAATTTTAAATGACTTAGGAAAAATCTGAAAAATTCAGGATAAGTATAAATTAATATTTGAAAGCTATGAAAAATAAAATCAGAAGTTATCTAAGCCCAATAAGCAGATTTAGGCAGCTAAGCAGTATGCAAATAAGCTAAAAATAAGCTAAAAAGCTAGAAAAATAACCAAAAGCTCAGAACAGGTTTAGTACACTATTAGAAGCAGAAAACAACTTGAAATCACAAATAAGCACAAGAAATTAAGCTGAAAAGAAGATTGGCAGATGCAAAGCTTCAGCAGAAACTCAGGAAATTGGCCAAATTGCAAGGCAATTAAAGCAGTTCAAATAAACTCTTAAGTTGTATATTAAGGGGGCAAAAGTGAGCTAGTACTATTGGCTATTTAAAAACACAAAAAGCTAGGCCTGAGCTTATGTGGATAAGCCACAATTGATAAGAGTTCAGCAGCCTAAGCACTCAGTATATACTGAGTGCTGATGTGCAGAGTTGTGCAGAAAAGCACAAGCCAAAGGGCTCTAATCCAACTCTTGTGGCTACTCTAATTGGATCACAAGTGACTCAGAAAAGTCAAGAAAAAGGCCAAGAAGAGCTTATAGCTCCTATTGGCTTATTTGAGCTTTTTGAGGTCTGATTTCACCACAGGGCACTCAAATCTATCTTTTCTAGTGAAATGGCTAATCAGGGCTTAGAAATAGCTTATACAGAACATATTAAGCTAGTTTGAAGTTTGGCTTATGGTCAATCTACAGTACTCCTATGTTTTAACCATTTGACTGTTTTGAACCAAACACTCCTTTATAGGACTGTGTTGGGATTTTGAACTAGCACAGGTAGATTAAGCTTATGTTTACTGATTACTATGAGTTAACTAACTTATTAAAGCACTAATTAACAACTTTTAACTTATAAATAAGCAGATTAATAAGATATACTAATATTAGCTATTTTTGGCTATTTGAGTGATTTTTAAGTAAATATGAATTACAGGCTGATTTTAACTAAGATTATAAATGAAATATGATTATAAACTAATATTAAGCTGAGAATTCTAATAATAAGCTAATATTAAGCAGTTGTACAGTAGACTAGGAACTTTTGCAAAATTAAAAAAAAGCTTACAAATGAAAAGTGGCTATTGGGATAGCAGGACTAGAACAGACCACAACTAGCTTGTCAATGACAAGCTAGAAACTCAGAAAAGCCTTCCAACTTAGCTTATACCACCCAGAATAGCTTATGAGATCCCAGGTTGACTTTCGTTGACCTTCTTCATAGTTTGAGATTTAAGCAGATTATTTCTAAAATAAGCTTACACAAAGCTATAAAAAGCTTTCATAAGCTTATAGCAATGGTTTTTGAACTTTGTGTGATGATTAATAAGTACTTAGCACTAATTCGATTTAACAGATAAATTGAAATTGAGCATAACTTAATATCTAGAACAAGATTGCTTGAAATAAAGTTACTCTGATTACATTCAACATAAATTACAACTGATAATTGGAAATTACAAGCTATGGCTACTGAATATTGAAATACGATTACACTAAATTTAACTACTTGCTCTTTATGAGCTACATTGTTACCTATATATACAAAATTGAAATGGGAAACCCTTAGTCGACATCTCTGAATCTTTTAGCACCCTTGATTTCTCCTGACATCATCTCAATCGTCCAATCTCCTTTTTGGCGGGAAAACAGGAAAAGTGGGATAAGTCATGGTTTGGTTAGTGAGAGTAGGGAGGAAGCATTAATTGAGTTTGGCATGTTAGGTAGTGTGTTTGAGGAGGGGGAATGAGGTGGAGGATTAGAGTAGCCAGCTGGGGGGTGAGGTGGTGGTGATGACTGGTTTTGGCGGTTTAGGGGAAGGGATAAGAGTTTGACTTCGGTCAAACTCTGGATTGTGGGTTTTATTAATAAAAGGTTGGGTCGGGTATATGTTTGGGCTTGTGGGCTGGGTTTAGTAACTGGGTTGGGTTTTATTTAAGGGTTGGGTTTATTAATAAAACATGGTCCGGTTTGTAGTTAAATCACAAGGACCATTTTTGTAATTTCTGATTTGTGAAGGGGCTGAACATGCAACTTTCCCAAAGTATTACAAGGACCATTCTTGCCATATGTGAATAACCCAAGGACGATAAATGTAATTTTCCACTTTTTAAACCTCCAGGGACCTTTTATGTCATTTTTAAAAATTGAAGGACCTGATTTGCAATTTCTTTAAAACTTTCATCCAAGGACCATTATTGTAAAAGTTAAATAGTTCAGGGACCTTGAATGATATTTTTAACACCAGGGACTATTTCTGCCAATTTGTGAAACTTCAAGGACTGAAAATGACAATTATGCAAACTTTGTTCGTTTTTCACTTGTTTTCAATCTTTTTGGCCCTGAGTCATATAAAAACACATTTTATGATATTTTCTGTATTATTTGACTTTTCAAAGTGTTTTTGGCTGTTTTTGTGGGTTTAAATAATGTAAAATATATGTGTATTTAGACACATATCAAATCCCCCACACTAAACTATTGCTAGTCCCTAGCAATCTTTTATGAAAATTTAATGGATTTTATCTCTTTACCAAAAGCCATTACTTCTGGAGTAGCCAATGTTTTAGTATGTGATACTTTGGTACAATGATAACCAAATGATTTTGAGCAAACCATCAGTTGTCAACGGATTTGATTTCTCTTTACCAAAAGCCGTTTGCTTCTGGACTAGCCAACTCTTAGATAAAATACAGTTATTATCTTTGGTGAGCTGATTACCAATCATGATTTTTCAATGCCTTTACCACAAGCCATAACCTTGCGGGCTAGCCAACTCTTCACTTATAAAGATATGGTGAGTCGAATACCATACAATTTTTGGCAAATTGTAAGCCATAAACGGATTTGAGTTATCTTTACCAAGAGCCGTTTGCTCTCGGATTAGCCAATCCTTATGTGGGTTAGACATGGCGGACTGATAACCATTTATTGCGTTCTAAGTGAGAAAAAATTTTAAAATTTTGGCCAAAATGGGGGTTCTAGATGGTACATTTGATCAAATTTGCTAGAATTCCCCCCCCCACACTTAGAACTGAATATTGCCCTCAATATTCAAAGAACCGGTTGTTAAACCAACACTTAGAACGTGAAAGGGAAATACTAATAGCCATTTATTTTATACATACATTTTTCTTAACACTATACATATATACAATATGTGGGGCATCTCCCCCACACTTAGGTGAGACATGGGTGAAAACCCATATTTTGCTACTGTTTTTATTAACCGAGTCGCTAGCTTGACTCGACCCCGAATTCATTGGTTCATGGGGAAGTAAGTGGAAGAAACCATCTCCATCGGACTTTCATTCAAAATGTTTGGATAACCAATTGAACATAAGAAAGTTTCACACCGATGAGATAAATCCGGCATTTAAACCAATGTTAGATGGAAAATGCCAGGGTCAAAGGTAATATCCTCACTCCCGAATGAGTGAAAGATAGGGGAAATCACCGGGTAGGTGAAGGGAAGAAGAGAGATCTGAATAGCAATTAATATAAGAACTTCCTCCTCAAGAATTGCATTTTCAAGGGGAGGAGGCAAGTCCTTAAATTTGATCTCAGGAAATTTATCAGTTTTCTCAACTGACTTGATTTCCTTTTTATGAAGTTGTTTTTGTGGAAGAGGGGAAGATGAATCTTCGTTTAACAAATTTTCTAAAAAAAGAATGTCCCCCTCTGGATCAAGATAGTCATCATCAACCTCATGCGGAAGTGAGCTATCGAGAGCAAGAAAAGCATCGACCTCATCCCAAAAGGGATCACTTCCCTCAACCGAAGTGAGAGAAGGGGAAGAGTCGGCTATGATAAGTTGAGAAGATGTGGTGGGTTCCCCACTCACAGAATTATGAAAATAACCAAGACTTTCATGAGAATACTCCTTTGAATTAATATCAATGACATCGATTCGGTTAACCGATGCAGAATCATAATTTGAGGAGTACCTCGAAGTTTGATCATGGTTAAAGGTAACAGCTTCCTTATTCACACGCAAGGTGATCTCATGCTTAAATACATCAATAAGAGCATGGCCCGTTTTTAGGAATCCTCTACCAAGAATGAGAGGAACCTTTTGATCAGCATCGAAATCAACAACCACAAAGTCAGCTGGAAAATGAAACTTTCCTACTTTTACAAATACATCCTCAGCAATGCCGCGAGGATGAGATATGGTTCGATCTGCAAGCTCAAGAGTCATGCATGTAGTAGTAAGAGCCGGAAGAGAAAGTTTCTTCCATACTGAATGAGGCATCAGGTTGATGCTTGCACCAAGATCGGCCAAGGCATAGCATTCAATCATTCCCGGAAATACACAAGGTAGTAGAAACTTTCCAGGATCTCCAAGCTTCTCCGAAAGCTTTTTCAAGATAACCGCTGAGCAGTTCTCGTTTAATGGAGTTTTAGCCATTTTAATCAGTTTTTCCTTGTTGCTTAACAAGTGTTTGATTGTTGATGCAAACTTGGGCATCAGAATGATAACATCCGCAAAACTTATGTCAAAATGTAATTCTTTAAAGATTTGAAAGAATTTGTCCATTTGTTGACTAGCCTTCTCACGGAGCTTTTGCTCATTTAAGCGCGATGGGTAAGGAATGTAAGGTTTGGATTTAGGGGTAAGGACTTCAGGAGTCTCTACAGATTCAAAGACAACTCCTGGTTTGGATTTCTTTTTAGGGCCAACCGGAGGATGGACATGTGCTGTACTTTGTGGGATTGGAATTTGCACTTTGTCCGTTGTATCCTCCGTCTCTTTTTCCATTTCAAACAACGGAGGAGGAATAGGACCAGATGGTCCCTCATAAGCAGCACCACTCCGAGTGGTGATAGCTTTGACGAAAGTGGTATTTTCATCATCATCACTGTCATCAAGTACACTGACAGGAACAGTATTGAGCATATCGGAATAATATCTGGCTGTTCTTTGCTCACTAAGTTTGGTTGACAAACTTTTAACCGTAAATCGTGATAGAGTAGGATCTATTCTTGACGGCTGAGGGGCAATTGTGGGTGTAGATTTTTGGATGACCGAGGGTTGGACGTATTTAGCACTTCCATTGTTAGAGGGAAGTACCGGGTCCTTTATCACCTTGAGTCCAACATGAGATTTACCACTACGTGTACTGACAGCTTTGAGTTCACCCCTTGGGTTGACAACAGTGTTACTTGGGAGACCTCCCGAGGTAGAAGGTAGATCATTTAAAGACTTTTTTATATCATTTATTTGGGTAACCAATAACTGGTTTGTCTGATATTGAGTTCTGTTTGTCTCCTCTTGAGATTTTATGAATTGCCTAAGCAACTCATCTGAGGACGTTTGATTTTGGTTTTGGACATTCCATGGCTTTTGGTTATGATTACCCTGATTCTGACCTCGGTTTTGATTGAAATTTTGGGAATTGTTGAAATTTTGTCCCTGATTTTGAACAAAGCGATTTTGATTATTCTGATTTGGCACGGGTGGAAAACCAGGTGGGACCATAGCATTCGGTGCTCGGTACTGAGTCTCAGCATGCGGACGGTATTGATTTTGGTTTACTGCAGCTACGGGAGCTGGGTAAAGAGAAGCATCAGTAGCTTGACAATCATAATACGCAAGTGGGCCACCACAAGTTTCACACACTTTGTTTATTGCTTTGATTTGTTCCGGTTTATGAATTTCACTTTTCAGTTCTTTCATTTCCTTCATCATGCAACGCATTGAATCCGTAAGGAAAGCTAACTCTGATGAGTTACCGGATGAAGAAGAAACAGGAGTGACAGGAACATTCACTTTGTTTCGAGAAATAGGAACTTTTGATTTATTTTCACAAATTTCAATCACCTCTTTAGGTCGACGATTCAAGATATTGCCACCAGCGGCTGCGTTAAGTGAATCTTGATCGATTTGGGTTAACCCATTATAAAACGTATTTATCTGTTGTAACTCCGTGAAATCGTGATGCGGGCATTTTCAGAGGAGATCTTTAAATCTTTCCCATGCCTCTCCGAAATTTTCATCGAAACTTTGACGAAATCCAGCAATTTCATTTTTTAGATTAGTCGTCTTTGATGGAGGGAAGAAATAATTGACAAATTTCTGCACTAGATCTTCCCAAGTTTCAATGGGTCGAGGGGGTTCTTTATCCAGCCAAATCCGGGCTGCCCCTTCGAGTGAGAATGGAAATAGCATCAATTTGATAACTGTTTGCGGCACATTCTTGTAATTGATTGTAGAGGTCAGCTTGTTGAACCAACGAATGTGTGCATATGGATCCTCTCGTTCAAACCCGTGGAATTGGTTGGTAGAAACGAGCTGAATCAAATGTGTTTTCAGTTCAAAATGATCAGAATCGATGGGTGGTAAAACGATGGCATCTCCGTAACCCTCGGTGGGTGCTCGGAGCATTTCCGCCATTGTGCGATTGTCTGCCATATTATCAGTGAGAACAGTACGAATCTCGGGTTCGACTATTTGGGCAGCACGTCTACGATTACGTCTTCTCGGAATATCTACGAGTTCACGTAAAGGGCTTGATGACGTGGAAGAACGAGTGCGCATGCACTAAGTAAAATATTTTAATTAAATCAAGAACGAAGCAAAACACAAGTGAACTTAAACCAATAATCAACAAGCGTACGGTAGCTCTCTAAAAGATAAACGCACAGAGTGGCGGAGAAGCAAAGGTGGGCAATTAATGCTCCTTAAAAACCCGCTTCTTTCAGTCCGACAATTTAATGTCAAACTATCCTTAAACCTCCGTTATAGTTTGTTTATCAATCAAAGGTGAGCCGATATTCGCAAGTGATACAAAGGCAAGTTTTAAATCTGATGTTTGGGAACTTATTATGGTCGTACCCTTAGTTAGGTAGTACTCTGTCTTGGTTCTCGATGGTAAATTTTATTGTTGTTATTTATTAAAGAAAACGGAAAATATTTTTGGTGTTTTTATTTTTTTATATGATAATATATATAGAAAAGGAAAGAAAAATATTTTTGTTTTTTATATTGTTTATGGGAAATAGGAACTTCTAGAAGAAGGATCTCAAATCACTAATCGCTTAAACTCTACACAATAGTCGCAGCACACCTCCCCGGCAGCGGCGCCAAAATTTGATTGGCCTCAAACAGTCAACTATTTTCAACCAAGGATGTGGTCAAATAAAGTCAAACCAATTGAAGACAACTAACCAAGGGGTATAGTGTTTTCCCGGGTCGTTATATCCCAGCGAAGCGTGAAATTGTGTTTAAAGACGAATTGTGATCAAGTGCTATTGAATGGAAAAGGGTTTTGGAATTATTGAACTAAGGAAATAAAAGAGAATAGCTTTAAACAAGCTATGGAAATAAATACAGGAAACCAAATTACTTAAAAACGTCTAAAATCTAAAAACGTACGTTTAAATTTAATTAAACGTAAACGTACAATATAAAAAGTGAGATTCGATAAATAAAAGGCCTACGGATATGAAAATTATATTTTTACAATCCTAATAATAAAAGAAAATTATTGGAAAAAGAAAATTATTTATATGACTTATTAATTAATTATTATTAATTAAAAACTATTTTTAACTATTAAATAATTACCTAAAAAGTAAGAAAATAAGAAATAAACCTAGAAAAATGAAATTATGACTTAGATAAATCTAAAATATTATAAAACTTATTTTAAAACTGAAAATATATTTTTTTACACTTTTTATCTAATTATTATTAATTATTTATTATTTAATAATTATTTAAAACTAATTTAAATTATAATAAATACTAAATAAAAAAAGAAAAATCTAAAACTTTTTCTATAAATATTATGATATGAAAAGAAGCTAAGAAAATTATAAAAATGAAAAATGCTTAATTAAAATTTAAAAAGATAAATTCTATTAAATAGAAGCTATCACTATTTTTCTGTTTTTGTTTTTCTTAAGGTCTAATAATATAATTATATTTTTCCTAGATTATAAATGACAAAAGAAAATTATGTAAAAAAGATTTATATTTTTCTGATTAAAATTCTATTTATTATGATTTAATTACTATTTTAAACTAATTAAAAAGATTAAAAAATTTAAATGACTTAGGAAAAATCTGAAAAATTCAGGATAAGTCTAAATTAATATTTGAAAGCTATGAAAAATAAAAGCAGAAGTTATCTAAGCCCAATAAGCAGATTTAGGCAGATAAGCAGTATGCAAATAAGCTAAAAATAAGCTAAAAAGCTAGAAAAATAACCAAAAGCTCAGAACAGGTTTAGTACACTATTAGAAGCAGAAAACAACTTAAAATCACAAATAAGCACAAGAAATTAAGCTGAAAAGAAGATTGGCAGATGCAAAGCTTCAGCAGAAACTCAGGAAATTGGCCAAATTGCAAGGCAATTAAAGCAGTTCAAATAAACTCTTAAGTTGTATATTAAGGGGGCAAAAGTGAGCTAGTACTATTGGCTATTTAAAAACACAAAAAGCTAGGCCTGAGCTTATGTGGATAAGCCACAATTGACGAGAGTTCAGCAGCCTAAGCACTCAGTATATACTGAGTGCTGATGTGCAGAGTTGTGCAGAAAAGCACAAGCCAAAGGGCTCTAATCCAACTCTTGTGGCTACTCTAATTGGATCACAAGTGACTCAGAAAAGTCAAGAAAAAGGCCAAGAAGAGCTTATAGCTCCTATTGGCTTATTTGAGCTTTTTGAGGTCTGATTTCACCACAGGGCACTCAAATCTATCTTTTCTAGTGAAATGGCTAATCAGGGCTTAGAAATAGCTTATACAGAACATATTAAGCTAGTTTGAAGTTTGGCTTATGGTCAATCTACAGTACTCCTATGTTTTAACCATTTGACTATTTTGAACCAAACACTCCTTTATAGGACTGTGTTGGGATTTTGAACTAGCACAGGTAGATTAAGCTTATGTTTACTGATTACTATGAGTTAACTAACTTATTAAAGCACTAATTAACAACTTTTAACTTATAAATAAGCAGATTAATAAGATATACTAATATTAGCTATTTTTGGCTATTTGAGTGATTTTTAAGTAAATATGAATTACAGGCTGATTTTAACTAAGATTATAAATGAAATATGATTATAAACTAATATTAAGCTGAGAATTCTAATAATAAGCTAATATTAAGCAGTTGTACAGTAGACTAGGAACTTTTGCAAAATTAAAAAAAAAGCTTACAAATGAAAAGTGGCTATTGGGATAGCAGGACTAGAACAGACCACAACTAGCTTGTCAATGACAAGCTAGAAACTCAGAAAAGCCTTCCAACTTAGCTTATACCACCCAGAATAGCTTATGAGATCCCATGTTGACTTTCGTTGACCTTCTTCATAGTTTGAGATTTAAGCAGATTATTTCTAAAATAAGCTTACACAAAGCTATAAAAAGCTTTCATAAGCTTATAGCAATGGTTTTTGAACTTTGTGTGATGATTAATAAGTACTTAGCACTAATTCGATTTAACAGATAAATTGAAATTGAGCATAACTTAATATCTAGAACAAGATTGCTTGAAATAAAGTTACTCTGATTACATTCAACATAAATTACAACTGATAATTGGAAATTACAAGCTATGGCTACTGAATATTGAAATACGATTACACTAAATTTAACTACTTGCTCTTTATGAGCTACATTGTTACCTATATATACAAAATTGAAATGGGAAACCCTTAGTCGACATCTCTGAATCTTTTAGCACCCTTGATTGCTCCTGACATCATCTCAATCGTCCAATCTCCTTTTTGGCGGGAAAACAGGAAAAGTGGGATAAGTCATGGTTTGGTTAGTGAGAGTGGGGAGGAAGCATTAATTGAGTTTGGCATGTTAGGTAGTGTGTTTGAGGAGGGGGAATGAGGTGGAGGATTAGAGTAGCCAGCTGGGGGGTGAGGTGGTGGTGATGACTGGTTTTGGCGGTTTAGGGGAAGGGATAAGAGTTTGACTTCGGTCAAACTCTGGATTGTGGGTTTTATTAATAAAAGGTTGGGTCGGGTATATGTTTGGGCTTGTGGGCTGGGTTTAGTAACTGGGTTGGGTTATATTTAAGGGTTGGGTTTATTAATAAAACATGGTCCGGTTTGTAGTTAAATCACAAGGACCATTTTTGTAATTTCTGATTTGTGAAGGGGCTGAACATGCAACTTTCCCAAAGTATTACAAGGACCATTCTTGCCATATGTGAATAACCCAAGGACGATAAATGTAATTTTCCACTTTTTAAACCTCCAGGGACCTTTTATGTCATTTTTAAAAATTGAAGGACCTGATTTGCAATTTCTTTAAAACTTTCATCCAAGGACCATTATTGTAAAAGTTAAATAGTTCAGGGACCTTGAATGATATTTTTAACACCAGGGAATATTTCTGCCAATTTGTGAAACTTCAGGGACTGAAAATGACAATTATGCAAACTTTGTTCGTTTTTCACTTGTTTTCAATCTTTTTGGCCCTGAGTCATATAAAAACACATTTTATAATATTTTCTGTATTATTTGACTTTTCAAAGTGTTTTTGGCTGTTTTTGTGGGTTTAAATAATGTAAAATATATGTGTATTTAGACACATATCAATCACTTGTGATATTCTTCACAAGTGATATTCTGAATATCACTTGTGATATTCAGAATATCACTGTGATATTCTGTGATATTCAGAATATCACAAGTGATATCACATGTCATATAAGCTTATAGTTCATCGAGACAGCTGAGTTTGGCCACTTGTCAATTTCATAATTATGGAGAATACTAAAGACCAGTAGATGTTCGGTCACAGATTTATGAAAGGTGTTTTATAAATTCTTGCCTTCATTGCGAGTTTTATACATTTTTTACCCGATGATTGCTTAATATCTGTATGAAAGCGTTTGATTGGATGACTAACCTGCATATTTAATTGTCTGTATATGAAATACGTTTGCTACCTAAAACAAGGGTATATTCATTTTATTGAGTGTGATTGGTAATGCAGGTTACTAGTGTGAGGTTACCTCGTCATGTGGCTGATAAGAGGATAATTTGTGGCACCGCTCTTGTTGAATTCTCGTCTGAGGAGGATGCAACGAACATTTTGACAAAAAGCTTGGTTTTTAAAGGTGCTGAGCTAGAGCTAAAACCCAAGTAAGCACTATCTTCTTGCTTTGTTTCTTATTTTAGGACGACATTGGTAACTTAATTTTAATTCCCATTCTATTTTTTCACACACAAAAAGTGTGTTTTCTCTCCTAGTTTTCTCTTTACTCTCACCTAACCTCCATATGCAATCCAATCAATCGATCTTTCATATCCAATTAATCAACCTATCTTCTAATTCATCTTAATTTTTCATCTTCTAACCCTAATTTTTGTATGTTTAATTGATCAATCGATCTTCTAATTCATCTCATTTAATTTTTCAATCTTCTAACCCTAATTTTTCATTTTTTTTAGTTTGCTGAATTTCGGTTGATGTTTAATCGGATTCGAGTAAAAACAGATTGTGATGTTCTAGTTTAGCGCGTATTTGATTTTCTCATTTATGCAGTAGAAGAATAATTGCAGTAATCTATGGATTCATACTCGCTTAAGTCTGTCTCAGATATACCTGATCCTTTTCGTTCGACTTTTAGTTTCAGGTATGCCTTCAAGAACGCTGAATTATTTATGTGAATTAGTTTGTTAGACATATGTGATACGTTTAGTGCCAAATTGTAGTGTTATGATTGATATGAACTTTGCGTTACCGTATAAAGTAGTGAATTGATGCAGAATTTGTGATGCATATTAGGCTGGTCTTGTGTACCTCATGCTGTGCTTTCAAGGCGTTTAAGTTCTTTTTTTCGTGTTTCTACAGATTTACTTACCTAAATGTATAGATAGGACTATTTTTTGTAGTATCACATGTGATATTCAGAATATGGATATTCTGAATATCACAAGTGATATTCTGAATATCACAAGTGATAATGATATTCAGAATATCAAAAAGTCATATTCAGAATATTACAAGTGATAGTGATATTGTTGGATCGATATACTCTGACCAAACTAACTTGTAGCTTGTCTACGGTTTAACAACTTTGAATAAATTCAAAACTATTAATAATGAAACACTGATATACTTTGCTAAGTATGCGGAATCTACTTCAACAAAGCTAAGAAGAATTAATAAACAACTTCGAATATTATTAAAACCTTGAACCTGCTCTCTTACACAGATTCACTAACAAACTCTAATCACTAATACTTTAACAAGCTTCGTATGAACTTGTCTCTCTAAAATCTTATCTAATCGTATATATCTAATGCCAACCTAGGGATCCTTTTATAGGCACAAGGAAAACCCTAGTTGGTTTACAATACTTGAACAACAAGTAATTCTAATTATAACTCTAATCTAATACGAACATTCTAGAATAATTTGCATAGCAGTCCTTCAACGAGCAGCAGTACTTTGACTTGATTAGCAGTACTTTGACTTCCAGCAGTACTTTGATATTTCAACAGTACTTTAACTTTATAGCCCAACAATCCTCCCCTAACTTGAATTCTACTTGCTTCATTTCAAGTTCCTTTGTATTTCTTTAACTTCAACACTTTATCTTCAAGGAAAGGTTGTATCTTTGAAATCTGTCTCGTTGTTGTTTTGTCATCATCAATGCAATCAGTATCTTCAATCTTTATCAGCAACAATTCTTTTCAGCATCATATCTTTTCAGCAACTCAACATCATATTTTGTCAGCAACTCAGCATCATATTGGCAATAGGTACATCAGATCTTAAAAGTTTCATACTATTCTCATCACTTCCAGGTGTGTTAACTCCTGTGAGAGGTGAATCATTGAAAACTTAATGGATTTTGATGTCTCTTTACCAAAGCCATTAACTCTGGAGTAGCCAATGTTTAGGTTTAGGAAAAACCATGGTACATTGATAACCATATGATTTTTAGCAAATCATCAGCTATCAACGGATTTGAGTAGTCTTTACCAAATAGCCGTTTGCTTTTGGACTAGCTAGTTCTTTTAGTACAATCACTACCATGGTGAACTAATTACCATATAATGGTTTTCCACAGCCTTTACCACAAAGCCATTATCTTGTGGGCTAGCCAACTCTTCACTAACATAGATATGGTGAGTTGAAAACCATACAATTTTTAGTAAATTGTCAACTAAAAACGGATTTGATAATCACATCAGTGCCGTACCCTCATGATGAGTCAAACTCTTTCTTGTTTATTAAACATGGTGAGTTGATTACCATTTGTTGTGTAGTACAAGTACTAACACCATGCTGTTGCTTTCAAAGCCATTTGTTGCTGTTTAATCTTTGTGCTTCAAAATGTTTTTGCACTTATAAAAAATTACTGATTTTATCAAAAAGACTTTACTGGTTTCATGCTGCAAGCAGTACTTTGAGAAAGTACTGTTTGACTAGCAGTACTTTGATGAAAGTACTTATTTTTCAAAAGATTTATATAATAATTAAACCATACCAGTAGTTATGCATTAATCTTCAGATTCAGTTGTCCACTTGATGAATAATTTTATGACCATCAATGCTACTTCATTCTCTTGTTCCACTTCCATGCCATGCTCTAGCATCCTGATCATCAGATCTCTTGTGAGTGGATATCTCTGTTCTGCTAGCATATGAATCATAGTGCCATCTTCTAACTCCAAAACATGTATTCCAACTGATTCAAAGAATCTCCATCTGTTAATCTCCCAGTTGTCTTGATTTTCCCACAAAGTACTGTCCTTTGTTTCCTCTGTCTCCCAGATTGTTGTGAGATCTCCTAACAATATCAAACCTACTCCTTGTGGTGGAATATGCTCAAAATAAGTTTGCACTTGGAGATATAACTGAAGCATATCATCTCTGTCAATCAGATGTAGTATATCCCATAATGAATTGAACACTCTAAAACTTCCATCTTGTCTATGAAAGATCAGATAATTTCCTTCTTGTGATTCTACAACTGAAAAAGTAGATATCTTGGACTTCTTATCAGTATCTTCTTTCAATTTTGGATGTTCAAAGTCAACAACTCTAAGATAATTCCTTAGCTCATCAACTGTGTCTGTTCTTAATTCAAATGTATCCTTGAACTTGAACTTCTTTGATGGTTGTTCATCAGTTGTTCTTTTCCTCTTTGAGCTTCTTGTAACAGCTCTTTCCTTTCTTCTATCTTCAAGCTCCTTATCTTCAAAAGAAATAATGCTTGCAAGATCCTTTTCTATAGCTTCTCTAACAGCATCATACAGATCCTTCATCTCTGTATATGTCAATCTGACTAAACCTGTATATCCTTGACCTTTCAGATAAGCCATCATATCATTCCTTTCTCTAGCTTTACTAATTGGCCTTTGTGATTGAACAATCTTCCTTGATTCTTCAGCTTCTATCTCTGCTTGCAATAGTCTAGCTGCTTCCTCACTTTTGGCAATCTGAATTTGTCTTAACTGTGCCAATGTCAACTTCTTCTTCGTCTTTTCTACCAAGATCCCTTTACCTTTATCTTTTGGATCTATCTCCTGAGTAGGTTGAGAAGAAGTATGATGTTGTTGTTCAACCTCATGAATACTGATGCCTCTTTGACTTGACATATTAAGCATAATGTCAGCAATTGTTTCATCATCACTGTTAGTATGAGCTATAACATCTTCTTCCTGAGCTGGTTTAGAAGGGCCAACTTCCTCTTGAACTTGACTTGAAGGACCAATATCTTCTTCAAAATCCAAAGTTCTAGGTGTAATAGTAAATTGCCTCTCAGTACCTTGTTGAGCAGTACTTTCAGCCTCAGCTCCTTCCAAATTTATTTCCTCAGTATCACCACTTCTTACTTCAACAGCAGCTTCTTCCAAATTGATTTGCTCTGTTTCATCACTCTTCCTCTCAGCAGTATCTTGAGGAATATTTTTAGGTGGTGTCATCTGAGTATCATCCATAAATCCAGCATCTTGTTCAAAACCAGCATCTTCATTCAAATTCTCTAAATTCCTCCCCAATTGGAATGAAGAATGCTTCTTTGACTTTTTCTTCTTTGACTGAGAAGACTTCTTAGGGTTCTGACCACTCTGCTTTTGAGACTTTACCCATAATCGATGGTGTTGAACTAGTGGCCAAACAAACTTCTTCAATCTTTGAAACTTAGTCTTTAATTTGATTATCTTAGCAGCTTGAGCCTCACTCTCCTTTTTCAGCCTCCTTAACTCCCTTGTTAAAGCATAATTATCCAACTCTGCCTCTTCTTCTTCAAATTGCTTAGACATATTTGTGGAAGAATAATCATTAGGAGATGGTGGTTGATTCATACCTTGGTCTGACTCCTCTTGAGTAGGAATGTCCATAGGAGCAGTATCTTCCCGAGTAGCAGAATGTGGAGAAGCAGTATGTTGAGAAGCAGTAGGTTGAGGAACACTAACTTCTCTTGAAACTGGAGACTCTTGGCTTGCTGATTCAGAGTTTGCTTCTTGCTCTTGCTCTTGCTCTGCATCTCTAACAACTTGTGCAACTCCCAATATATGAGCAGTCAAAGGTGTGTTGGTTCCAGAAAACTTGACACTCTTTTTAGATAGAAAAGTAAACACCTTTGGTGGAAGTTTGACAGTGGGTAAAAAACTTTGAGGTTTAGGGACATCCTCAAGTTGATTGTTCAAGAATAACTGAACAAACCTTGGATACATTAAGAATGGTGAACCATTAGTAATGTGTGAAAGCATACCATCTAAAATTAGTCTTGAAAAATTGAATCGTAGATCGGTAGCCAAACCCACTAAAGCAGATGCAATATTTTGACCAAATTGATCAAAAGAAGTACTCTTGGGACTTAAACAATGAAGTAAGACGTGAATTAGGTACTTCCAATGAGAACAAAACAAAGGCTTTTGAAAAGTAAGTTTCGTAAAATCTCCTTCATAACCTATATCACTTAAAGTGTCCCAAAGCACTTGTTTGTCAAAACGAACAGCCCCTCCTTCATCATTAAACATCAAAACATCCCTAACTGTGGCTTCAGAAATCCGAATAGTTCGTCCAGCAACCGTAGCGCTAATCAACGAGTCATCTTCAATCGTTGCAGTAGCCCAAAATTCTTGTATCCATGGACCAATAACATCAGGGTCAACTAAAATAGAGTAGTTGATGGAAGACCCAGTTAAGAAATCAATGATCGCATGAAAATCAACATTATCCCTTGTCTTGTCCAAATTAGCGATCATGTTGTGTTTGCTAATTGTGACTCGATTAGCCATGATGAGTCTTAGAGAAGGATTCGCTTTGAATGTGTGTTTCATTAAAAAGATTGTGGTGGAAAAGCGAATGAGGGTTCTCAAATAAGGTAAAAGGCGGGGAATTGGGGAGAGTTTCTTTAAATAGGATGGAAACAAATCAAACTCAAAATAATAAAGTTACCGTTTGAATTAACTTATTATCTCCGCCGTAAGGAATTAATTAACCGTAGCCCCACATTTTTTTGACCGTTGGAACAGTACGTCCACGTAAGCAGTACGTTGAAGCAGTACGTTGCTGAGTCAGTACTTTAAGCAACAAAGCAGTACGTTCCATCTTCTTATCCACAATCAACACTTCAAACTTAAACCAAGAACTTGTAAATGGCTCATGCTTAAGTTCTAACTAATAGCTATGTTGCCTCCCCTCAAATACAACATATAGTCTAAACTAAATTACTAAAAACCAATACTTTCATTAAGAACTAAAAGAAAGTATACTAACTAATACTAAAGCCTCCCCTCAAATGTAGCCTAGTAGTTAATCATCCCAATGCTTACAACTAAGTGGTTGAATCTTGAAACATCAAATCCCTTTGTGAGTAGATCAGCTACATTATCATCTGTGTGAACCTTGACCACATTTATAAGCCTGTGCTCATAACAATCCCGAATGAAGTGATGCCTAATCTGAATATGCTTGGTCTTGGAGTGATAAACAGGATTCTTGACAATACAGATGGTACTTTCATTATCAATATTGATAGGAGTGTTTTTGAAATTGAATCCATAATCCAAGAGTTGATTTTGCATCCACAAAACTTGTCCACAATAGCTTGCAGCAGCAACATATTCTGCTTCAGTAGAGGAGGTTGCAGCAATCGTTTGCTTTTTACATTGCCAGGAGACTAATCTTCTTCCAAGATATTGACATCCTCCTGAGGTTGATCTTCTATCATAGTTATCTCCTGCATAGTCACTATCAGAAAAAGCTTCCAAGTGAAAAGGTGACTCCTTAGGATACCATAATCCTAACTTTGGTTGATGCTTGAGATATCGAAAAATCCTCTTGACTGCATACATATGTGAAACCTTGGGTGTAACCTGATATCTTGCACACAAGCAAACAACAAACATGATATCAGGTCTTGATGCAGTTAAGTACATAAGACAACCAATCATAGATCTATAGAGCTTGACATCCACAGCTTGTCCATCTTCATCCTTGCCTAAGGGTTTATTGTTATCAATGGGTGTGGTGGCAGGCCTGAGATTTGGAAGGTCAAATCTTTTAAGTATATCTGCAACACACTTTTCTTGGTTAATGAAGATTCCATCTCTTGTTTGTCTAACTTGAAGCCCCAGAAAGAAGGTTAATTCTCCCATAGAACTCATTTGAAACTCCTTCTGCATAAGGTCTTCAAACTCTTTCACCATAGACTTCTTTGTGGCTCCAAATATAATATCATCCACATAGACTTGGACTAACATAATGTCTTTCTTATCCCTTTTGATAAACAAAGTCTTATCAATTGCTCCTCTCCTATAACCATGTTGTAATAGAAAATTTGAGAGTCTCTCATACCAAGCTCTGGGAGCTTGATGAAGGCCATACAGTGCCTTGATCACCTTGTAGACTTTGTTTGGATGTGCAGGATCTTCAAATCCAGGAGTTTGTTTAACATAAACTTCCTCAGAAATTGTGCCATAAAGGAAAGCACTTTTGACATCCATTTGATAGACAGGAAATCCCATATATGATGCAAAGGAAAGAAATAACCTTATTGCCTCTATCCTTGCAACAGGAGCAAACACTTCATCATAATCCACTCCTTCTTCTTGGCGATATCCTTGTGCAACCAATCTAGCTTTATTTTTGATAACATTCCCTCTTTCATCTCATTTGATTCTGAAAACCCATCTTGTACCAATGACTCTTTTGCCATCTGGTAAATCACATAATACCCAGACTTCTTGAAGCTTGAATTGTAGAAGCTCCTCTTGCATGGCTTCAACCCAACTTTCATCAGCTAAAGCTTGAGCTACCTTCTTGGGTTCTTCTTGAGATAGAAAGCAAGCAAACAGGCATGTTTGTTGATCCTTGTGATTCATCCTGTTTTGTTTGTAAACAAAGCTATGTAAAGCAGTATGTTGCTTAGTAAGTCCTTTAACTTTGTTTCTTGTAACCACTCCTGAAGAGGGTGATCCAATAATGTTACTTTGAGGATGAGCTTTATGAACTCTCAATATAGGAGTTGGTGGTACTGGAAGATCAGACTCCAAGTTAGTAAAATCAATCCCTTCATTGGAGAAAATACCTTCTTGATTAAGCTCATCATCAATTTCTTCTAATCCAGGAATGTTAGCATTATCCAAATCATCATCATCAACATTGGAAGCATCAGTATTGTTCCAATTTGATTGTTCTAACACACCAGAAGTATTGTCAAAAGGATCATCAGTACTTTGATCAAAAGTACTGTGGACAATATCTTGAAATTTACTCTTTTTCTTTGCAGCTTCATAAGCCCTCCTTTGTTCATCTTCATAGGATTGTGCTATAGTTTCTTGAAAAAGCATCCTATTAAGTTCATCTTGTATGGCTTGATCTTCATCAGATACTATATTGGTTGGTTGAGCAGTACTTTGTTCCTCATCAATAACTTCAGGTTCTTTGTCAGGAACATCTTCTGGTCTAACATTGACTCCATGAACAATGTACTGTGAATCATCTTCTTTGTGATTAGCCTGATTCTCTTCTCTAACAGGCACATAATTCATAGATGGAGTGAACTTGAGATCAAGATCAAACATCCAATCAGGACCTTTACCTTTCTGAGTTTCTTTATCTTCCAAAAATTCAACATGAAGACAATCTTGTACCTTTTTGGTACTCCTGTTATAAACTCTAAAACCTTTGCTATTTGTACAATAACCTAATAGATATCCTTCATCTGACTTACCATCAAATTTTCCCAGAGAATCAATGGTATTTAGAATAGTCAGAGAGCAGCCAAAAGGTTTTAGAAAACGAATGTTTGGTTTCTTTCCCATTAGTAACTCATATGGTGTCTTCATCTGAGGTTTAGTTACTGAAACTCTATTTAACACATAGCAGGCAGTACTTATGGCTTCAGCCCAAAAGAGAATAGGTAATTGGGAGTCTGCAAGCATTGTTCTAGCTACTTCTATCAAAGTCCTGTTCTTTCTTTCTGCAACACCATTCTGCTGGGGTGTTCTAGCAATGCTAAACTCTCTCTTGATCCCTTTCTTGGCACATAATTCATCCATATGCTTGTTCTTGAATTCTGTTCCATTATCACATCTAATACCTCGTACTTTGAGTCTCAATTGATTTTCAAGGGCTACTATCAGGTCATGGATAGCATCAAAGGTTTCATCTTTGAATCCCAAGAAAAAGACCCAACTAAATCTGCTACAATCATCTGTCACAACCAAGCAGTACTTCTTCTTGTTTAAACTCTCTACTGAAACTGGTCCAAACAGATCCATGTGTAGCAACTCCAAAGGTTCTCTAATATCTCTTTCCCCAAGCTTCTTACATGAAGCTTTATGTTGTTTACCCTTCTTGCAAGCCAAACATGAATGATCAGTCTTGAATGTTTTGGAAGGTAAACCTCTAACTAAATTTCCTTTGACTAGCTTGTTGATGTTCTTAAAATTAACATGACCTAGTCTTCTGTGCCACAAATGTGCTTCTTCCAATGATGCTTTTGCTATTAAACATGTTGCTCTTCCAGCAGAATTGAGACTCTTTAAGTCCAAACTGTACACATCATTGGTTCTTGGTACTCTCAATGTTACCAAGTGATCATCAACAAACTTAAACTCAGGGGAGAGAATGAGACATTCTGTATCAGCTAACTAGACATTCACCAAATAAAAAATGTTATCATAATTTATAACATTGCAATCCAATTGATTCCAGTAACCTACATATTGACTAACAGTTTCCATTTGTCATTCAACATGTTACTCAACAATCAAGTAAAGTACACTAATATTAAAAGTTTAGACATGTCATGTTTTAAATCATGAAAATCCTATTCCATAAATACATAATAGATCACATATTTTATGAACAAAATAGTCAACAAATATTCAAGCTTCGTCAACATGTCATTGCTTTATAGGTTTGCTTAGTCTTTTTTTTTTTTTTTTTTTGCAATTGCGAGATGAAGGACCAATTGCGAAAGGTTGTATGAATTGCGAAGAACTCTTGAATTGCGAAGGATGGTGAATTGCGAAATCAGCTCCAATTGCGAGACCAATTGCGAAAAGCAATTGCGAGACCAATTGCGAGAATGACCCAATTCCGAAACCAATTCTGAGATGAATTCCGAAATCAATTTCGAAAGTACACCTATCTCAATCTTATACAAGAAAGCGATATTTCTGAATTGCGAGAGACATGGGAATTGCGAGAGTCAGTGGCAATTGCGTAACCAATTTCGAAGGTCTTGCCAATTTCGAAATTCTTGTCAATTTCTAAACTTTCCAACCACTCTTGACTATTTGTCCTTTTCACTGACTTGCCCATGCTAACTGTCAACTTTCACTAGCTTTCACCAACCTTATATATCAATAATTAAAGGACTAAAATAATCAATTATAATCCAAAAACAAATCTTATCCATGATTTATTGATGATTGTCGATCTAGGGACCAAGAACAAACACAAAAGTTTGTTCTTCCAAACCAAGATATGAGTGAAAAGCTAGGAAACCTTCACAAACCAAGCTTCAAACCACGAACAAACACAACCTTTTAACCTTGATTATGTGAACGATTCCAAGAAAAACAAAAACCACCCTCGTTGTGTCTTTTTAAGAAGACAAAAAAAAATCACAACAGTTGGTTTCTATTAAGCACAACTCGAACACACTAACATTTAAACTCGGCTGATGAAGAAAATGAAGAAGAACCGAGTTAAACACAACATAAATCACATATTTTCACCTTAAAAACACCACGATTCGCTCCCGGTTAGCTCTGATACCAATTGTAGAAGTATAGATTCACATACTTCTGAACACATCAGTTCAGGACCCGAGCTTCAAAGAAAGGAAAGTGCTTAGTCAAAATCTTTCCAAACACATTAAAGTGTTAGCTTTAATTTTAATGATTAAAGTGATGGTCATTCAAACACATTAGAACTTTGTATAATTTGGGCTTATGTTAGATTTAGTAATATTTGTAAAAGTCCAAGTTAATGGACTCAAGCCCAAGAGCTCACAAAGCCCACACAAAAGCCTTAAAGGCAAAAGGCTTGTAGTATTTAAAGTGCAAAAATCCTCATTTGAGGGTGTGGTTCACAGTGGGTGTATGTGTGTGTTTAATAAAAGCAAAGCTTATCATCAAAAAAAAAAAAAAAAAATCACAACAGTTGGTTTCTATTAAGCACAACTCGAACACACTAACCTTTACATCAAATAGGCATAAATATTGTTTGACTTTTTAGGCTGACTTTCATGTTTGGGTCAAAATGGTTTGGGTTGGGTTAAAATGAATCAATATCTCTATGATTACTAAAGTATCAAAAAGAAAAAAGAAAGTACACTTACGACTATAAAAGTAGTTGTATCTTTACATTGTTGAATGAATCAATAGCAAATCTGTAAAAACAACAAAACTTTACCCTCTGTACCAATTTCAGTAACATACTCAAAACAGTCAAACACCTTCACCTTCAATATTCTGTCTTAGTACTCTACTTACCATACCAGAGAAAGTCCATAGCTGAGGAACCCCTTTGTACTCACTTTTATACTCCACTCCTTCCATGAGTTTCACAAGTTGGGCATTCAAGTCATAGCAATTCAAAGGAGTGTCCCCACCTTTTGGTATCTGGAAAAGTAAAAATCTTCTAAAGATGATTGAAGCAGCAGGAAATGGAATATCTTTCACTGGTTCTTTTTTGCGTTCTCTTATCCATGGTTGAGTGAGTTTTACTCTCTTAATAAGTTGCCATTTTGAGTTTTGGTTGAAAACAAAGAAGTATGAATTCTTGGGGCAAGCATATAAGACAACTAGATTTTCCCTATGTTCAAAAAGGAACCTAATCCTCTCAGACAACTCACTTGGAGTTGGAGGCACATTTGAAGGGAGTTTGACTTTTGTAATTTTCTCACTTTGAATGTCTAGTTTCACCATGAACTTGTGACACCTCACATCTCAGTACACAAACCTTGAGCCAACTGTTACATGCTCACTAAGATAGTCTTCCCAATCTCCAAAACCATCTTGAATCATCTTCCTATTCCATTGGGAATGAACCTCATCTTCAAATCCATTTTGTATGGTCAAAACTTCAAATCCAACTTTTGTGCTTGTTGACCCCATACACTCTTCACCACCAAGTTGCCACACAAGAACAATCTTATACATTTGTTTATCTCTCCTACCATCATACAACATAGTAAATATTTCATTTGACTCGCAGCTCATGGGTGGACTTGGAAGATATGTTTTCTTTTGGGTCTCTAAATGAATAACACATAACTCGTATGTTTTGTGTGGTGGCCCCTCCTTTACTAGCAAAAACCCATCTAACCAACATAGAACCTTGCTTTCTGTCTTAAACTTTTCCACTATCTCATTTTTCACCACCAAATTCTCACCTTGTCTATCAATTTTGATCCTACAAAAGTCCATGAGCCTGCGACTTTGTAGAATGAAAGAAACATTGTTTTGAGTCATTTCAAAAAAATTTGTCAGCACATCTGAAGGAATCTCAACAGTTTGTCCATGCACCTGAAAAAAAGAAGATATTATTCATTATTTAATCAAAAATCAGTTAACTAGACATTCACCAAATAAAAAATGTTATCATAATTTATAACATTGCAATCCAATTGATTCCAGTAACCTACATATTGACTAACAGTTTCCATTTGTCATTCAACATGTTAATCAACAATCAAGTAAAGTACAGTAATATTAAAAGTTTAGACATGTCATGTTTTAAATCATGCAAATCCTATTCCATAAATACATAACAGATCACATATTTTATGAACAAAATAGTCAACAAATATTCAAGCTTCGTCAACATGTCATTGCTTTATAGGTTTGCTTAGTCATTTTTTTTTTTTTTTTTTTTTTTTTTTTTTTTGCAATTGCAAGATGAAAGACCAATTGCGAAAGGTTGTATGAATTGCGAAGAACTCTTGAATTGCGAAGGATGGTGAATTGTGAAATCAGCTCCAATTGCGAGACCAATTGCGAAAAGCAATTGCGAGACCAATTGCGAGAATGACCCAATTCCGAAACCAATTCCGAGATGAATTCCGAAATCAATTTCGAAAGTACACCTATCTCAATCTTATACAAGAAAGCGATATTTCTGAATTGCGAGAGACATGGGAATTGCGAGAGTCAGTGGCAATTGCGAAACCAATTTCGAAGGTCTTGCCAATTTCGAAATTCTTGCCAATTTCGAAACTTTCCAACCACTCTTGACTATTTGTGTCCTTTTCACTGACTTGCCCATGCTAACTGTCAACTTTCACTAGCTTTCACCAACCTTACATATCAATAATTCAAGGACTAAAATAATCAATTATAATCCAAAAACAAATCTTATCCATGATTTATTGATGATTGTCGATCTAGGGACCAAAAACAAACATAAAAGTTTGATCTTCCTAACCAAGATATGAGTGAAAAGCTAGGAAACCTTCACAAACCAAGCTTCACACCACGAACAAACACAACCTTTTAACCTTTATGTGAACGATTCCAAGAAAAACAAAAACCACCCTCGTTGTGTCTTTTTAAGAAGACAAAAAAAAAATTCAAAACAGTTGGTTTCTATTAAGCACAACTCGAACACACTAACCTTTAAACTCGGCTGATGAAGAAGATGAAGAAGAACCGGGTTAGACACAACATAAATCACATATTTTCACCTTAAAAACACCACGATTCGCCCCCGGTTAGCTCTGATACCAATTGTAGAAGTATAGATTTACATACTTCAGAACACATCAGTTCAGGACCCGAGCTTCAAAGAAAGGAAAGTGCTTAGTCAAAATCTTTCCAAACACATTAAAGTGTTAGCTTTAATTTTAATGATTAAAGTGATGGTCCTTCAAACACATTAGAACTTTGTATAATTTGGGCTTATGTTAGATTTAGTAATATTTGTAAAAGTCCAAGTTAATGGACTCAAGCCGAAGAGCTCACAAAGCCCACACAAAAGCCTTAAAGGCAAAAGGCTTGTAGTATTTAAAGTGCAAAAATCCTCATTTGAGGGTGTGGTTCACAGTGGGTGTATGTGTGTGTTTAATAAAAGCAAAGCTTATCATCAAAAAAAAAATAATAATAATAATAATTAAAATAAAAAAAATCACAACAGTTGGTTTCTATTAAGCACAACTCGAACACACTAACCTTTACATCAAATAGGCATAAATATTGTTTGACTTTTTAGGCTGACTTTCATGTTTGGGTCAAAATAGTTGGGGTTGGGTTAAAATGAATCATTATCTCTATGATTACTAAAGTATCAAAAAGAAAAAAGAAAGTACACTTACAACTATCAAAAGTAGTTGTATCTTTACATTGTTGAATGAATCAATAGCAAATCTGTAAAAACAACAAAACTTTACCCTCTGTACCAATTTCAGTAACATACTCAAAACAGTCAAACACATTCACCTTCAATATTCTGTCTTAGTACTCTACTTACCATACCCGAGAAAGTCCATAGCTGAGGAACCCATTTGTACTCACTTTTATACTCCACTCCTTCCATGAGTTTCACAAGTTGGGCATTCAAGTCATAGCAATTCAAAGGAGTGTCCCCACCTTTTGGTATATGGAAAAGTAAAAATATTCTAAAGATGATTGAAGCAGTAGCAAATGGAATATCTTTCACTGGTTCTTTTTTGCGTTCTCTTATCCATGGTTGAGTGACTTTTACTCTCTTAATAAGTTGCCATTTTGAGTTTTGGTTGAGAACAAAGAAGTATGAATTCTTGGGGCAAGCATATAAGACAACTAGATTTTCCCTATGTTCAAAAAGGAACCTAATCCTCTCAGACAACTCACTTGGAGTTGGAGGCACATTTGAAAGGAGTTTGACTTTTATAATTTTCTCACTTTGAATGTCTAGTTTCACCATGAACTTGTGACACCTCACATCCCAGTACACAAACCTTGAGCCAACTGTTACATGCTCACTAAGATAGTCTTCCCAATCTCCAAAACCATCTTGAATCATCTTCCTATTCCATTGGGAATGAACCTCATCTTCAAATCCATTTTGTATGGTCAAAACTTCAAATCCAACTTTTTTGCTTGTTGACCCCATACACTCTTCACCACCAAGTTGCCACACATGAACAATCTTATACTTTTGTTTATCTCTCCTACCATCATACAACATAGTAAATATTTCATTTGACTCGCAGCTCATGGGTGGACTTGGAAGATATGTTTTCTTATGGGTCTCTAAATGAATAACACATAACTCGTATGTTTTGTGTGGTGGCCCCTCCTTTACCAGCATAAACCCATCTAACCAACATAGAACCTTGCTTTCTGTCTTAAACTTTTCCACTATCTCATTTCTCACCACCAAATTCTCACTTTGTCTATCAATTTTGATCCTACAAAAGTCCATGAGCCTACGACTTTGTAGAATGAAAGAAACATTGTTTTGAGTCATTTCAAAAAAATTTGTCTGCACATCTGAAGGAATCTCAGCAGTTTGTCCATGCACCTGAAAAAAAGAAGATATTATTCATTATTTAATCAAAAATTAGTTAACTAGACATTCACCAAATAAAAAATGTTATCATAATTTATAACATTGCAATCCAATTGATTCCAGTAACCTACATATTGACTAACAGTTTCCATTTGTCATTCAACATGTTACTCAACAATCAAGTAAAGTACAGTAATATTAAAAGTTTAGACATGTCATGTTTTAAATCATGCAAATCCTATTCCATAAATACATAACAGATCACATATTTTATGAACAAAATAGTCAACAAATATTCAAGCTTCGTCAACATGTCGTTGCTTTATATGTTTGCTTAGTCTTTTTTTTTTTTTTTTTTTTTTTTTTTTTTTTTTTTGCAATTGCGAGATGAAGGACCAATTGCGAAAGGTTTTATGAATTGCGAAGAACTCTTGAATTGCGAAGGATGGTGAATTGCGAAATCAGCTCCAATTGCGAGACCAATTGCGAAAAACAATTGCGAGACCAATTGCGAGAATGACCCAATTCCGAAACCAATTCCGAGATGAATTCCGAAATCAATTTCGAAAGTACACCTATCTCAATCTTATACAAGAAAGCGATATTTCTGAATTGCGAGAGACATGGGAATTGCGAGAGTCAGTGGCAATTGCGAAACCAATTTCGAAGGTCTTGCCAATTTCGAAATTCTTGCCAATTTCGAAACTTTCCAACCACTCTTGACTATTTGTGTCCTTTTCACTGACTTGCCCATGCTAACTGTCAACTTTTAACCTTGATTATGTGAACGATTCCAAGAAAAACAAAAACCACCCTCGTTGTGTCTTTTTAAGAAGACAAAAAAAAAATCACAACAGTTGGTTTCTATTAAGCACAACTCGAACACACTAACCTTTAAACTCGGCTGATGAAGAAGATGAAGAAGAACCGAGTTAAACACAACATAAATCACATATTTTCACCTTAAAAACACCACGATTCGCCCCCGGTTAGCTCTGATACCAATTGTAGAAGTATAGATTCACATACTTCTGAACACATCAGTTCAGGACCCGAGCTTCAAAGAAAGGAAAGTGCTTAGTCAAAATCTTTCCAAACACATTAAAGTGTTAGCTTTAATTTTAATGATTAAAGTGATGGTCATTCAAACACATTAGAACTTTGTATAATTTGGGCTTATGTTAGATTTAGTAATATTTGTAAAAGTCCAAGTTAATGGACTCAAGCCCAAGAGCTCACAAAGCCCACACAAAAGCCTTAAAGGCAAAAGGCTTGTAGTATTTAAAGTGCAAAAATCCTCATTTGAGGGTGTGGTTCACAGTGGGTGTATGTGTGCGTTTAATAAAAGCAAAGCTTATCATCAAAAAAAAAAAAAAAAAAAAAAAAAAAAAAAAATTCACAACAGTTGGTTTCTATTAAGCACAACTCGAACACACTAACCTTTACATCAAATAGGCATAAATATTGTTTGACTTTTTAGGCTGACTTTCATGTTTGGGTCAAAATGGTTTGGGTTGGGTTAAAATGAATCAATATCTCTAGATTACATTGTTGAATGAATCAATAGCAAATCTGTAAAAACAACAAAACTTTACCCTCTGTACCAATTTCAGTAACATACTCAAAACAGTCAAACACCTTCACCTTCAATATTCTGTCTTAGTACTCTACTTACCATACCAGAGAAAGTCCATAGCTGAGGAACCCTTTGTACTCACTTTTATACTCCACTCCTTCCATGAGTTTTCACAAGTTGGGCATTCAAGTCATAGCAATTCAAAGGAGTGTCCCCACCTTTTGGTATCTGGAAAAGTAAAAATCTTCTAAAGATGATTGAAGCAGTCGAAATGGAATATCTTTCACTGGTTCTTTTTTTTCTCTTATCCAGGGTTGAGTGGATTTTACTCTCTTAATAAGTTGCCATTTTGAGTTTTGGTTGAACAAAGAAGTATGAATTCTTGGGGCAAGCATATAAGACAACTAGATTTTCCCTATGTTAAAAAAGGGAAACCCTAACCTCTCAGACAACTCACTTGGAGTTGGGGAGGCACTTTTTTTTTTTTTTTTTTTTTTTTTTTTTTTTTTTTTTTTTTTTTTTTTTTTTTTTTTTTTTTTTTTTTTTTTTTTTTTTTTTTTTTTTTTTTTTTTTTTTTTTTTTTTTTTTTTTTTTTTTTTTTTTTTTTTTTTTTTTTTTTTTTTTTTTTTTTTTTTTTTTTTTTTTTTTTTTTTTTTTTTTTTTTTTTTTTTTTTTTTTTTTTTTTTTTTTTTTTTTTTTTTTTTTTTTTTTTTTTTTTTTTTTTTTTTTTTTTTTTTTTTTTTTTTTTTTTTTTTTTTTTTTTTTTTTTTTTTTTTTTTTTTTTTTTTTTTTTTTTTTTTTTTTTTTTTTTTTTTTTTTTTTTTTTTTTTTTTTTTTTTTTTTTTTTTTTTTTTTTTTTTTTTTTTTTTTTTTTTTTTTTTTTTTTTTTTTTTTTTTTTTTTTTTTTTTTTTTTTTTTTTTTTTTTTTTTTTTTTTTTTTTTTTTTTTTTTTTTTTTTTTTTTTTTTTTTTTTTTTTTTTTTTTTTTTTTTTTTTTTTTTTTTTTTTTTTTTTTTTTTTTTTTTTTTTTTTTTTTTTTTTTTTTTTTTTTTTTTTTTTTTTTTTTTTTTTTTTTTTTTTTTTTTTTTTTTTTTTTTTTTTTTTTTTTTTTTTTTTTTTTTTTTTTTTTTTTTTTTTTTTTTTTTTTTTTTTTTTTTTTTTTTTTTTTTTTTTTTTTTTTTTTTTTTTTTTTTTTTTTTTTTTTTTTTTTTTTTTTTTTTTTTTTTTTTTTTTTTTTTTTTTTTTTTTTTTTTTTTTTTTTTTTTTTTTTTTTTTTTTTTTTTTTTTTTTTTTTTTTTTTTTTTTTTTTTTTTTTTTTTTTTTTTTTTTTTTTTTTTTTTTTTTTTTTTTTTTTTTTTTTTTTTTTTTTTTTTTTTTTTTTTTTTTTTTTTTTTTTTTTTTTTTTTTTTTTTTTTTTTTTTTTTTTTTTTTTTTTTTTTAAAAAAAAAAAAAAAAAAAAAAAAAAAAAAAAAAAAAAAAAAAAAAAAAAAAAAAAAAAAAAAAAAAAAAAAAAAAAAAAAAAAAAAAAAAAAAAAAAAAAAAAAAAAAAAAAAAAAAAAAAAAAAAAAAAAAAAAAAAAAAAAAAAAAAAAAAAAAAAAAAAAAAAAAAAAAAAAAAAAAAAAAAAAAAAAAAAAAAAAAAAAAAAAAAAAAAAAAAAAAAAAAAAAAAAAAAAAAAAAAAAAAAAAAAAAAAAAAAAAAAAAAAAAAAAAAAAAAAAAAAAAAAAAAAAAAAAAAAAAAAAAAAAAAAAAAAAAAAAAAAAAAAAAAAAAAAAAAAAAAAAAAAAAAAAAAAAAAAAAAAAAAAAAAAAAAAAAAAAAAAAAAAAAAAAAAAAAAAAAAAAAAAAAAAAAAAAAAAAAAAAAAAAAAAAAAAAAAAAAAAAAAAAAAAAAAAAAAAAAAAAAAAAAAAAAAAAAAAAAAAAAAAAAAAAAAAAAAAAAAAAAAAAAAAAAAAAAAAAAAAAAAAAAAAAAAAAAAAAAAAAAAAAAAAAAAAAAAAAAAAAAAAAAAAAAAAAAAAAAAAAAAAAAAAAAAAAAAAAAAAAAAAAAAAAAAAAAAAAAAAAAAAAAAAAAAAAAAAAAAAAAAAAAAAAAAAAAAAAAAAAAAAAAAAAAAAAAAAAAAAAAAAAAAAAAAAAAAAAAAAAAAAAAAAAAAAAAAAAAAAAAAAAAAAAAAAAAAAAAAAAAAAAAAAAAAAAAAAAAAAAAAAAAAAAAAAAAAAAAAAAAAAAAAAAAAAAAAAAAAAAAAAAAAAAAAAAAAAAAAAAAAAAAAAAAAAAAAAAAAAAAAAAAAAAAAAAAAAAAAAAAAAAAAAAAAAAAAAAAAAAAAAAAAAAAAAAAAAAAAAAAAAAAAAAAAAAAAAAAAAAAAAAAAAAAAAAAAAAAAAAAAAAAAAAAAAAAAAAAAAAAAAAAAAAAAAAAAAAAAAAAAAAAAAAAAAAAAAAAAAAAAAAAAAAAAAAAAAAAAAAAAAAAAAAAAAAAAAAAAAAAAAAAAAAAAAAAAAAAAAAAAAAAAAAAAAAAAAAAAAAAAAAAAAAAAAAAAAAAAAAAAAAAAAAAAAAAAAAAAAAAAAAAAAAAAAAAAAAAAAAAAAAAAAAAAAAAAAAAAAAAAAAAAAAAAAAAAAAAAAAAAAAAAAAAAAAAAAAAAAAAAAAAAAAAAAAAAAAAAAAAAAAAAAAAAAAAAAAAAAAAAAAAAAAAAAAAAAAAAAAAAAAAAAAAAAAAAAAAAAAAAAAAAAAAAAAAAAAAAAAAAAAAAAAAAAAAAAAAAAAAAAAAAAAAAAAAAAAAAAAAAAATGGAATTTTTATTTCCTTTTTTCCCTTTTTTTTTTTTTTTTTTTTTTTTTTTTTTTTTTTTTATTTTTTTTTTTTTTAATGATTAAAGTGATGGTCATTCAAACACATTAGAACTTTGTATAATTTGGGCTTAAGTTAGATTTAGTAGTATTTGTAAAAGTCCAAGTTAATGGACTCAAGCCCAAGAGCTCACAAAGCCCACACAAAAGCCTTAAAGGCAAAAGGCTTGTAGTATTTAAAGTGCAAAAATCCTCATTTGAGGGTGTGGTTCACACTGGGTGTATGTGTGCGTTTAATAAAAGTAAAGCTTATCATCAAAAAAAAAAAAAAAAAAAAAAAAAAAAAAAAAAAATTCACAACAGTTGGTTTCTATTAAGCACAACTCGAACACACTAACCTTTACATCAAATAGGCATAAATATTGTTTGACTTTTTAGGCTGACTTTCATGTTTGGGTCAAAATGGTTTGGGTTGGGTTAAAATGAATCAATATCTCTATGATTACTAAAGTATCAAAAAGAAAAAAGAAAGTGCACTTACGACTATAAAAGTAGTTGTATCTTTACATTGTTGAATGAATCAATAGCAAATCTGTAAAAACAACAAAACTTTACCCTCTGTACCAATTTCAGTAACATACTCAAAACAGTCAAACACCTTCACCTTCAATATTCTGTCTTAGTACTCTACTTACCATACAAGAGAAAGTCCATAGCTGAGGAACCCACTTGTACTCACTTTTATATTGCACTCCTTCCATGAGTTTCACAAGTTGGGCATTCAAGTCATAGCAATTCAAAGGAGTGTTCCCACCTTTTGGTATCTGGAAAAGTAAAAATCTTCTAAAGATGATTGAAGCAGTAGGAAATGGAATATCTTTCACTGGTTCTTTTTTCCGTTCTCTTATCCATGGTTGAGTGACTTTTACTCTCTTAATAAGTTGCCATTTTGAGTTTTGGTTGAGAACAAAGAAGTATGAATTCTTGGGGCAAGCATATAAGACAACTAGATTTTCCCTATGTTCAAAAAGGAACCTAATCCTCTCAGACAACTCACTTGGAGTTGGAGGCACATTTGAAGGGAGTTTGACTTTTGTAATCTTCTCACTTTGAATGTCTAGTTTCACCATGAACTTGTGACACCTCACGTCCCAGTACACAAACCTTGAGCCAACTGTTACATGCTCACTAAGATAGTCTTCCCAATCTACAAAACCATCTTGAATCATCTTCCTATTCCATTGGGAATGAACCTCATCTTCAAATCCATTTTGTATGGTCAAAACTTCAAATCCAACTTTTGTGCTTGTTGACCCCATACACTCTTCACCACCAAGTTGCCACACATGATCAATCTTACACTTTTGTTTATCTCTCCTACCATCATACAACATAGTAAATATTTCATTTGACTCGCAGCTCATGGGTGGACTTGGAAGATATGTTTTCTTTTGGGTCTCTAAATGAATAACACATAACTCGTATGTTTTGTGTGGTGGCCCCTCCTTTACCAGCATAAACCCATCTAACCAACATAGAACCTTGCTTTCTGTCTTAAACTTTTCCACTATCTCATATTTCACCACCAAATTCTCACCTTGTCTATCAATTTTGATCCTACAAAAGTCCATGAGCCTGCGACTTTGTAGAATGAAAGAAACATTGTTTTGAGTCATTTCAAAAAAATTTGTCTGCACATCTGAAGGAATCTCATCAGTTTGTCCATGCACCTGAAAAAAAGAAGATATTACTCATTATTTAATCAAAAATCAGTTAACTAGACATTCACCAAATAAAAAATGTTATCATAATTTATAACATTGCAATCCAATTGATTCCAATAACCTACATATTGACTAACAGTTTCCATTTGTCATTCAACATGTTACTCAATAATCAAGTAAAGTACAGTAATATTAAAAGTTTAGACATGTCATGTTTTAAATCACGCAAATCCTATTCCATAAATACATAACAGATCACATATTTTATGAACGAAATAGTCAACAAATATTCAAGCTTCGTCAACATGTCATTGCTTTATAGGTTTGCTTAGTCATTTTTTTTTTTTTTTTTTTTTTTTTTTTTTTTTTTTTTTTTTTTTTTTTTTTTTTTTTTTGCAATTGCGAGATGAAGGACCAATTGCGAAAGGTTGTATGAATTGCGAAGAACTCTTGAATTGCGAAGGATGGTGAATTGCGAAATCAGCTCCAATTGCGAGACCAATTGCGAAAAGCAATTGCGAGACCAATTGCGAGAATGACCCAATTCCGAAACCAATTCCGAGATGAATTCTGAAATCAATTTCGAAAGTACACCTATCTCAATCTTATACAAGAAAGCGATATTTCTGAATTGCGAGAGACATGGGAATTGCGAGAGTCAGTGGCAATTGCGAAACCAATTTCGAAGGTCTTGCCAATTTCGAAACTTTCCAACCACTCTTGACTATTTGTGTCCTTTTCACTGACTTGCCCATGCTAACTGTCAACTTTCACTAGCTTTCACCAACCTTACATATCAATAATTCAAGGACTAAAATAATCAATTATAATCCAAAAACAAATCTTATCCATGATTTATTGATGATTGTCGATCTAGGGACCAAGAACAAACACAAAAGTTTGATCTTCCAAACCAAGATATGAGTGAAAAGCTAGGAAACCTTCACAAACCAAGCTTCAAACCACGAACAAACACAACCTTTTAACCTTGATTATGTGAACGATTCCAAGAAAAACAAAAACCACCCTCGTTGTGTCTTTTTAAGAAGACAAAAAAAAATCACAACAGTTGGTTTCTATTAAGCACAACTCGAACACACTAACCTTTAAACTCGGCTGATGAAGAAGATGAAGAAGAACCGAGTTAAAAACAACATAAATCACATATTTTCACCTTAAAAACACCACGATTCGCCCCCGGTTAGCTCTGATACCAATTGTAGAAGTATAGATTACTCTATGATTAAAATGAATCAATATCTCTATGATTAATAAAGTATCAAAAAGAAAAAAGAAAGTACACTTACGACTACAAAAGTAGTTGTATCTTTACATTGTTGAATGAATCAATAGAAAATCTGTAAAAACAACAAAACTTTACCCTCTGTACCAATTTCAGTAACATACTCAAAACAGTCAAACACCTTCACCTTTAATATTCTGTCTTAGTACTCTACTTACCATACCAGAGAAAGTCCATAGCTGAGGAACCCATTTGTACTCACTTTTATTCTCCACTCCTTCCATGAGTTTCACAAGTTGGGCATTCAAGTCATAGCAATTCAAAGGAGTGTCCCCACCTTTTGGTATCTGGAAAAGTAAAAATCTTCTAAAGATGATTGAAGCAGTAGGAAATGGAATATCTTTCACTGGTTCTTTTTTGCGTTCTCTTATCCATGGTTGAGAGACTTTTACTCTCTTAATAAGTTGCCATTTTGAGTTTTGGTTGAGAACAAAGAAGTATGAATTCTTGGGGCAAGCATATAAGACAACTAGATTTTACCTATTTAAAAAAGGAACCTAATCCTCTCAGACAACTCACTTGGAGTTGGAGGCACATTTGAAGGGAATTTGACTTTTGTAATTTTCTCACTTTGAATGTCTAGTTTCACCATGAACTTGTGACACCTCACATCCCAGTACACATCTAACCAACATAGAACCTTGCTTTCTGTCTTAAACTTTTCCACTATCTCATTTTTCACCACCAAATTCTCACCTTGTCTATCAATTTTGATCCTACAAAAGTCCATGAGCCTGCGACTTTGTAGAATGAAAGAAACATTGTTTTGAGTCATTTCAAAAAAATTTGTCTGCACATCTGAAGGAATCTCAGCAGTTTTGTCCATGCACCTGAAAAAAAGAAGATATTATTCATTATTTAATCAAAAATCAGTTAACTAGACATTCACAAAATAAAAAATGTTATCATAATTTATAACATTGCAATCCAATTGATTCGAGTAACCTACATATTGACTAACAGTTTCCATTTGTCATTCAACATGTTACTCAACAATCAAGTAAAGTACAGTAATATTAAAAGTTTAGACATGTCATGTTTTAAATCATGCAAATCCTATTCCATAAATACATAACAGATCACATATTTTATGAACAAAATAGTCAATAAATATTCAAGCTTCGTCAACATGTCGTTGCTTTATAGGTTTGCTTAGTCTTTTTTTTTTTTTTTTTTTTTTTTTTTTTTTTTTTTGTTGCAATTGCGAGATGAAGGACCAATTGCGAAAAGTTTTATGAATTGCGAAGAACTCTTGAATTGCGAAGGATGGTGAATTGCGAAATCAGCTCCAATTGCGAGACCAATTGCGAAAAGCAATTGCGAGACCAATTGCGAGAATGACCCAATTCCGAAACCAATTCCGAGATGAATTCCGAAATCAATTTCGAAAGTACACCTATCTAAATCTTATACAAGAAAGCGATATTTCTGAATTGCGAGAGACATGGGAATTGCGAGAGTCAGTGGCAATTGCGAAACCAATTTCGAAGGTCTTGCCAATTTCGAAATTCTTGCCAATTTCGAAACTTTCCAACCACTCTTGACTATTTGTGTCCTTTTCACTGACTTGCCCATGCTAACTGTCAACTTTCACTAGCTTTCACCAACCTTACATATCAATAATTCAAGGACTAAAATAATCAATTATAATCCAAAAACAAATCTTATCCATGATTTATTGATGATTGTCGATCTAGGGACCAAGAACAAACACAAAAGTTTGATCTTCCAAACCAAGATATGAGTGAAAAGCTAGGAAACCTTCACAAACCAAGCTTCAAACCACGAACAAACACAACCTTTTAACCTTGATTATGTGAACGATTCCAAGAAAAACAAAAACCACCCTCGTTGTGTCTTTTTAAGAAGACAAAAAAAAAATCACAACAGTTGGTTTCTATTAAGCACAACTCGAACACACTAACCTTTAAACTCGGCTGATGAAGAAGATGAAGAAGAACCGAGTTAAACACAACATAAATCACATATTTTCACCTTAAAAACACCACGATTCGCCCCCGGTTAGCTCTGATACCAATTGTAGAAGTATAGATTACTCTATGATTAAAATGAATCAATATCTCTATGATTACTAAAGTATCAAAAAGAAAAAAGAAAGTACACTTACGACTATAAAAGTAGTTGTATCTTTACATTGTTGAATGAATCAATAGCAAATCTGTAAAAACAACAAAACTTTACCCTCTGTACCAATTTCAGTAACATACTCAAAACAGTCAAACACCTTCACCTTCAATATTCTGTCTTAGTACTCTACTTACCATACCAGAGAAAGTCCATAGCTGAGGAACCCATTTGTACTCACTTTTATACTCCACTCCTTCCATGAGTTTCACAAGTTGGGCATTCAAGTCATAGCAATTCAAAGGAGTGTCCCCACCTTTTGGTATCTGGAAAAGTAAAAATCTTCTAAAGATGATTGAAGCAGTAGGAAATGGAATATCTTTCACTGGTTCTTTTTTGCGTTCTCTTATCCATGGTTGAGTGACTTTTACTCTCTTAATAAGTTGCCATTTTGAGTTTTGGTTGAGAACAAAGAAGTATGAATTCTTGGGGCAAGCATATAAGACAACTAGATTTTCCCTATGTTCAAAAATGAGCCTAATCCTCTCAGACAACTCACTTGGAGTTGGAGGCACATTTGAAGGGAGTTTTGACTTTGTAATTTTCTCACTTTGAATGTCTAGTTTCACCAAGAACTTGTGACACCTCACATCCCAGTACACATCTAACCAACATAGAACCTTGCTTTCTGTCTTAAAACTTTCCACTATCTCATTTTTCGCCACAAAATTCTCACCTTGTCTATCAATTTTGATCCTACAAAAGTCCATGAGCCTACGACTTTGTAGAATGAAAGAAACATTGTTTTGAGTCATTTCAAAAAAATTTGTCTGCACATCTGAAGGAATGTCAGCAGTTTGTCCATGCACCTGAAAAAAAGAAGATATTATTCATTATTTAATCAAAAATCAGTTAACTAGACATTCACCAAATAAAAAATGTTATCATAATTTATAACATTGCAATCCAATTGATTCCAGTAACCTACACAATGACTAATAGTTTCCATTTGTCATTCAACATGTTACTCAACAATCAAGTAAAGTACAGTAATATTAAAAGTTTAGACATGTCATGTTTTAAATCATGCAAATCCTATTCCATAAATACATAACAGATCACATATTTTATGAACAAAATAGTCAACAAATATTCAAGCTTCGTCAACATGTCATTGCTTTATAAGTTTGCTCAGTCATTTTTTTTTTTTTTTTTTTTTTTTTTTTTGCAATTGCGAGATGAAGGACCAATTAAGAAAGGTTGTATGAATTGCGAAGAACTCTTGAATTGCGAAGGATGGTGAATTGCGAAATCAGCTCCAATTGCGAGACCAATTGCGAAAAGCAATTGCGAGACCAATTGCGAGAATGACCCAATTCCGAAACCAATTCCGAGATGAATTCCGAAATCAATTTCGAAAGTACACCTATCTCAATCTTATACAAGAAAGCGATATTTCTGAATTGCGAGAGACATGGGAATTGCGAGAGTCAGTGGCAATTGCGAAACCAATTTCGAAGGTCTTGCCAATTTCGAAATTCTTGCCAATTTCGAAACTTTCCAACCACTTTTGACTATTTGTGTCCTTTTCACTGACTTGCCCATGCTAACTGTCAACTTTCACTAGCTTTCACCAACCTTACATATCAATAATTCAAGGACTAAAATAATCAATTATAATCCTAAAACAAATCTTATCCATGATTTATTGATGATTGTCGATCTAGGGACCAAGAACAAACACAAAAGTTTGATCTTCCAAACCAAGATATGAGTGAAAAGCTAGGAAACCTTCACAAACCAAGCTTCAAACCACGAACAAACACAACCTTTTAACCTTGATTATGTGAACGATTCCAAGAAAAACAAAACCACCCTCGTTGTGTCTTTTTAAGAAGACAAAAAAAAATCACAACAGTTGGTTTCTATTAAGCACAACTCGAACACACTAACCTTTAAACTCGGCTGATGAAGAAGATGAAGAAGAACCGAGTTAAACACAACATAAATCACATATTTTCACCTTAAAAACACCACGATTCGCCCCCGGTTAGCTCTGATACCAATTGTAGAAGTATAAGATTACTCTATGATTAAAATGAATCAATATCTCTATGATTACTAAAGTATCAAAAAGAAAAAAGAAAGTACACTTACGACTATAAAAGTAGTTGTATCTTTACATTGTTGAATGAATCAATAGCAAATCTGTAAAAACAACAAAACTTTACCCTCTGTACCAATTTCAGTAACATACTCAAAACAGTCAAACACCTTCACCTTCAATATTCTGTCTTAGTACTCTACTTACTATACCAGAGAAAGTCCATAGCTGAGGAACCCATTTGTACTCACTTTTATACTTCACTCCTTCCATGAGTTTCACAAGTTGGGCATTCAAGTCATAGCAATTCAAAGGAGTGTCCCCACCTTTTGGTATCTAGAAAAGTAAAAATCTTCTAAAGATGATTGAAGCAGTATGAAATGGAATATCTTTCACTGGTTCTTTTTTGCGTTCTCTTATCCATGGTTGAGTGACTTTTACTCTCTTAATAAGTTGCCATTTTGAGTTTTGGTTGAGAACAAAGAAGTATGAATTCTTGGGGCAAGCATATAAGACAACTAGATTTTCCCTATGTTCAAAAAGGAACCTAATCCTCTCAGACAACTCACTTGGAGTTGGAGGCACATTTGAAGGGAGTTTGACTTTTGTAATTTTCTCACTTTGAATGTCTAGTTTCACCATGAACTTGTGACACCTCACATCCCAGTACACATCTAACCAACATAGAACCTTGCTTTCTGTCTTAAACTTTTCCACTATCTCATTTTTCACCACCAAATTCTCACCTTGTCTATCAATTTTGATCCTACAAAAGTCCATGAGCCTGCGACTTTGTAGAATGAAAGAAACATTGTTTGAGTCATTTCAAAAAAATTTGTCTGCACGTCTGAAGGAATCTCAGCAGTTTGTCCATGCACCTGAAAAAAAGAAGATATTATTCATTATTTAATCAAAAATCAGTTAACTAGACATTCACCAAATAAAAAATGTTATCATAATTTATAACATTGCAATCCAATTGATTCCAGTAACCTACATATTGACTAACAGTTTCCATTTGTCATTCAACATGTTACTCAACAATCAAGTAAAGTACAGTAATATTAAAAGTTTAGACATGTCATGTTTTAAATCATGCAAATCCTATTCCATAAATACATAACAGATCACATATTTTATGAACAAAATAGTCAACAAATATTCAAGCTTCGTCAACATGTCATTGCTTTATAGGTTCGCTTAGTCTTTTTTTTTTTTTTTTTTTTTTTTTTTTTTTTTGCAATTGCGAGATGAAGGACCAATTGCGAAAGGTTGTATGAATTGCGAAGAACTCTTGAATTGCGAAGGATGGTGAATTGCGAAAAGCTCCAATTGGAGACGAATTGCGAGAATGACCCAATTCCAAAACCAATTCCGAGATGAATTCCGAAATCAATTTCGAAAGTACACCTATCTCAATCTTATACAAGAAAGCGATATTTCTGAATTGCGAGAGACAGTGGCAATTGCGAAACCAATTTCGAAGGTCTTGCCAATTTCGAAATTCTTGCCAATTTCGAAACTTTCCAACCACTCTTGACTATTTGTGTCCTTTTCACTGACTTGCCCATGCTAACTGTCAACTTTCACTAGGTTTCACCAACCTTACATATCAATAATTCAAGGACTAAAATAATCAATTATAATCCAAAAACAAATCTTATCCATGATTTATTGATGATTGTCGATCTAGGGACCAAGAACAAACACAAAAGTTTGATCTTCCAAACCAAGATATGAGTGAAAAGCTAGGAAACCTTCACAAACCAAGCTTCAAACCACGAACAAACACAACCTTTTAACCTTGATTATGTGAACGATTCCAAGAAAAACAAAAACCACCCTCGTTGTGTCTTTTTAAGAAGACAAAAAAAATCACAACAGTTGGTTTCTATTAAGCACAACTCGAACACACTAACCTTTAAACTCGGCTGATGAAGAAGATGAAGAAGAACCGAGTTAAACACAACATAAATCACATATTTTCACCTTAAAAACACCACGATTCGCCCCCGGTTAGCTCTGATACCAATTGTAGAAGTATAGATTACTCTATGATTAAAATGAATCAATATCTCTATGATTACTAAAGTATCAAAAAGAAAAAAGAAAGTACACTTACGACTATAAAAGTAGTTGTATCTTTACATTGTTGAATGAATCAATAGAAAATCTGTAAAAACAACAAAACTTTACCCTCTGTACCAATTTCAGTAACATACTCAAAACAGTCAAACACCTTCACCTTCAATATTCTGTCTTAGTACTCTACTTACCATACCAGAGAAAGTCCATAGCTGAGGAACCCATTTGTACTCACTTTTATACTCCACTCCTTCCATGAGTTTCACAAGTTGGGCATTCAAGTCATAGCAATTCAAAGGAGTGTCCCCACCTTTTGGTATCTGGAAAAGTAAAAATCTTCTAAAGATGATTGAAGCAGTAGGAAATGGAATATCTTTCACTTGTTCTTTTTTGCGTTCCCTTATCCATGGTTGAGTGACTTTTACTCTCTTAATAAGTTGCCATTTTGAGTTTTGCTTGAGAACAAAGAAGTATGAATTCTTGGGGCAAGCATATAAGACAACTAGATTTTCCCTATGTTCAAAAAGGAACCTAATCCTCTCAGACAACTCACTTGGAGTTGGAGGCACATTTGAAGGGAGTTTGACTTTTTTAATTTTCTCACTTTGAATGTCTAGTTTCACCATGAACTTGTGACACCTCACATCCCAGTACACATCTAACCAACATAGAACCTTGCTTTCTGTCTTAAAATTTTCCACTATCTCATTTTTCACCACCAAATTCTCACCTTGTCTATCAATTTTGATCCTACAAAAGTCCATGAGCCTGCGACTTTGTAGAATGAAAGAAACATTGTTTTTAGTCATTTCAAAAAAATTTGTCTGCACATCTGAAGGAATCTCAGCAGTTTGTCCATGCACCTGATAAAAAGAAGATACTATTCATTATTTAATCAAAAATCAGTTAACTAGACGTTCACCAAATAAAAAATGTTATCAAAATTTATAACATTGCAATCCAATTGATTCCAGTAACCTACATATTGACTAACAGTTTCCATTCGTCATTCAACATGGTACTCAACAATCAAGTAAAGTACAGTAATATTAAAAGTTTAGACATGTCATGTTTTAAATCATGCAAATCCTATTCCGTAAATACATAACAGATCACATATTTTTTGAACAAAATAGTCAACAAATATTCAAGCTTCGTCAACATGTCAATGCTTTATAGGTTTGCTTAGTCTTTTTTTTTTTTTTTTTTCTTTTTTTTTTTTTTTTTGCAGTTGCGAGTTGAAGGACCAATTGCGAAAGGTTGTATGAATTGTGAAGAACTCTTGAATCGCGAAGGATGGTGAATTGCGAAATCAGCTCCAATTGCGAGACCAATTGCGAAAAGCAATTGCGAGACCAATTGCGAGAATGACCCAATTCCGAAACCAATTCCGAGATGAATTCCGAAATCAATTTCGAAAGTACACCTATCTCAATCTTATACAAGAAAGCAATATTTCTGAATTGCGAGAGACATTGGAATTGCGAGAGTCAGTGGCAATTGTGAAACCAATTTCGAAGGTCTTGCCAATTTCGAAATTCTTGCCAATTTCGAAACTTTCAAACCACTCTTGACTATTTGTGTCCTTTTCACTGACTTGCCCATGCTAACTGTCAACTTTCACTAGCTTTCACCAACCTTACATATCAATAATTCAAGGACTAAAATAATCAATTATAATCCAAAAACAAATCTTATCCATGATTTATTGATGATTTTCGATCTAGGGACCAAGAACAAACACAAAAGTTTGATCTTCCAAACTAAGATATGAGTGAAAAGCTAGGAAACCTTCACAAACCAAGCTTCAAACCACGAACAAACACAACCTTTTAACCTTGATTATGTGAACGATTCCAAGAAAAACAAAAACCACCCTCGTTGTGTCTTTTTAAGAAGACAAAAAAAAATCACAACAGTTGGTTTCTATTAAGCACAACTCGAACACACTAACCTTTAAACTCGGCTGATGAAGAAGATGAAGAAGAACCGAGTTAAACACAACATAAATCACATATTTTCACCTTAAAAACACCACGATTCGCCCCCGGTTAGCTCTGATACCAATTGTAGAAGTATAGATTACTCTATGATTAAAATGAATCAATATCTCTATGATTACTAAAGTATCAAAAAGAAAAAAGAAAGTACACTTACGACTATAAAAGTAGTTGTATCTTTACATTGTTGAATGAATCAATAGCAAATCTGTAAAAACAACAAAACTTTACCCTCTGTACCAATTTCAGTAACATACTCAAAACAGTCAAACACCTTCACCTTCAATATTCTGTCTTAGTACTCTACTTACCATACCAGAGAAAGTTCATAGCTGAGGAACCCATTTGTACTCACTTTTATACTCCACTCCTTCCATGAGTTTCACAAGTTGGGCATTCAAGTCATAGCAATTCAAAGGAGTGTCCCCACCTTTTGGTATCTGGAAAAGTAAAAATCTTCTAAAGATGATTGAAGCAGTAGGAAATGGAATATCTTTCACTGGTTCTTTTTTGCGTTCTCTTATCCATGGTTGAGTGACTTTTACTCTCTTAATAAGTTGCCATTTTGAGTTTTGGTTGAGAACAAAGAAGTATGAATTCTTGGGGCAAGCATATAAGACAACTAGATTTTCCCTATGTTCAAAAAGGAACCTAATCCTCTCAGACAACTCACTTGAGTTGGAGGCACATTTGAAGGGAGTTTGACTTTTGTAATTTTCTCACTTTGAATGTCTAGTTTCACCATGAACTTGTGACACCTCACATCCAGTACACATCTAACCAACATAGAACCTTGCTTTCTGTCTTAAACTTTTCCACTATCTCATTTTTCACCACCAAATTCTCACCTTGTCTATCAATTTTGATCCTACAAAAGTCCATGAGCCTGCGACTTTGTAGAATGAAAGAAACATTGTTTTGAGTCATTTCAAAAAAAATTGTCTGCACATCTGAAGGAATCTCAGCAGTTTGTCCATGCACCTGAAAAAAAGAAGATATTATTCATTATTTAATCAAAAATCAGTTAACTAGACATTCACCAAATAAAAAATGTTATCATAATTTATAACATTGCAATCCAATTGATTCCAGTAACCTACATATTGACTAACAGTTTCCATTTGTCATTCAACATGTTACTCAACAATCAAGTAAAGTACAGTAATATTAAAAGTTTAGACATGTCATGTTTTAAATCATGCAAATCCTATTCCATAAATACATAACAGATCACATATTTTATGAACAAAATAGTCAACAAATATTCAAGCTTCGTCAACATGTCATTGCTTTATAGGTTTGTTAGTCTTTTTTTTTTTTTTTTTTTTTTTTTTTTTTTTTTTGCAATTGCGAGATGAAGGACCAATTGCGAAAGGTTGTATGAATTGCGAAGAACTCTTGAATTGCGAAGGATGGTGAATTGCGAAATCAGCTCCAATTGCGAGACCAATTGCGAAAAGCAATTGCGAGACCAATTGCGAGAATGACCCAATTCCGAAACCAATTCCGAGATGAATTCCGAAATCAATTTCGAAAGTACACCTATCTCAATCTTATACAAGAAAGCGATATTTCTGAATTGCGAGAGACATGGGAATTGCGAGAGTCAGTGGCAATTGGAAACCAATTTCGAAGTCTTGCCAATTTCGAAATTCTTGCCAATTTCGAAACTTTCCAACCACTCTTGACTATTTGTGTCCTTTTCACTGACTTGCCCATGCTAACTGTCAACTTTCACTAGCTTTCACCAACCTTACATATCAATAATTCAAGGACTAAAATAATCAATTATAATCCAAAAACAAATCTTATCCATGATTTATTGATGATTGTCGATCTAGGGACCAAGAACAAACACAAAAGTTTGATCTTCCAAACCAAGATATGAGTGAAAAGCTAGGAAACCTTCACAAACCAAGCTTCAAACCACGAACAAACACAACCTTTTAACCTTGATTATGTGAACGATTCCAAGAAAAACAAAAACCACCCTCGTTGTGTCTTTTTAAGAAGACAAAAAAAAATCACAACAGTTGGTTTCTATTAAGCACAACTCGAACACACTAACCTTTAAACTCGGCTGATGAAGAAGATGAAGAAGAACCGAGTTAAACACAACATAAATCACATATTTTCACCTTAAAAACACCACGATTCGCCCCGGTTAGCTCTGATACCAATTGTAGAAGTATAGATTACTCTATGATTAAAATGAATCAATATCTCTATGATTACTAAAGTATCAAAAAGAAAAAAGAAAGTACACTTACGACTATAAAAGTAGTTGTATCTTTACATTGTTGAATGAATCAATAGCAAATCTGTAAAAACAACAAAACTTTACCCTCTGTACCAATTTCAGTAACATACTCAAAACAGTCAAACACCTTCACCTTCAATATTCTGTCTTAGTACTCTACTTACCATACCAGAGAAAGTCCATAGCTGAGGAACCCATTTGTACTCACTTTTATACTCCACTCCTTCCATGAGTTTCACAAGTTGGGCATTCAAGTCATAGCAATTCAAAGGAGTGTCCCCACCTTTTGGTATCTGAAAAGTAAATATATTCTAAAGATGATTGAAGCAGTAGGAAATGGAATATCTTTCACTGGTTCTTTTTTGCGTTCTCTTATCCATGGTTGAGTGACTTTTACTCTCTTAATAAGTTGCCATTTTGAGTTTTGGTTGAGAACAAAGAAGTATGAATTCTTGGGGCAAGCATATAAGACAACTAGATTTTCCCTATGTTCAAAAAGGAACCTAATCCTCTCAGACAACTCACTTGGAGTTGGAGGCACATTTGAAGGGTGATTGACTTTTGTAATTTTCTCACTTTGAATGTCTAGTTTCACCATGAACTTGTGACACCTCACATCCTAGTACACATCTAACCAACATAGAACCTTGCTTTCTGTCTTAAACTTTTCCACTATCTCATTTTTCACCACCAAATTCCCACCTTGTCTATCAATTTTGATCCTACAAAAGTCCATGAGCCTGCGACTTTGTAGAATGAAAGAAACATTGTTTTGAGTCATTTCAAAAAAATTTGTCTGCACATCTGAAGGAATCTCAACAGTTTGTCCATGCACCTGAAAAAAAGAAGATATTATTCATTATTTAATAAAATCAGTTAACTAGACATTCACCAAATAAAAAATGTTATCATAATTTATGACATTGCAATCCAATTGATTCCAGTAACCTACATATTGACTAACAGTTTCCATTCGTCATTCAACATGGTACTCAACAATCAAGTTAAGTACAGTAATATTAAAAGTTTAGACATGTCATGTTTTAAATCATGCAAATCCTATTCCATAAATACATAACAGATCACACATTTTATGAACAAAATAGTCAACAAATATTCAAGCTTCGTCAACATGTCAATGCTTTATAGGTTTGCTTAGTCTTTTTTTTTTTTTTTTTCTTTTTTTTTTTTTTTTTTTTTTTTGCAGTTGCGAGATGAAGGACCAATTGCGAAAGGTTGTATGAATTGCGAAGAACTCTTGAATTGCGAAGGATGGTGAATTGCGAAATCAGCTCCAATTGCGAGACCAATTGCGAAAAGCAATTGCGAGACCAATTGCGAGAATGACCCAATTCCGAAACCAATTCCGAGATGAATTCCGAAATCAATTTCGAAAGTACACCTATCTCAATCTTATACAAGAAAGCAATATTTCTGAATTGCGAGAGACATTGGAATTGCGAGAGTCAGTGGCAATTGCGAAACCAATTTCGAAGGTCTTGCCAATTTCGAAATTCTTGCCAATTTCGAAACTTTCCAACCACTCTTGACTATTTGTGTCCTTTTCACTGACTTTCCCATGCTAACTGTCAACTTTCACTAGCTTTCACCAACCTTACATATCAATAATTCAAGGACTAAAATAATCAATTATAATCCAAAAACAAATCTTATCCATGATTTATTGATGATTGTCGATCTAGGGACCAAGAACAAACACAAAAGTTTGATCTTCCAAACCAAGATATGAGTGAAAAGCTAGGAAACCTTCACAAACCAAGCTTCAAACCACGAACAAACACAACCTTTTAACCTTGATTATGTGAACGATTCCAAGAAAAACAAAAACCACCCTCGTTGTGTCTTTTTAAGAAGACAAAAAAAATCACAACAGTTGGTTTCTATTAAGCACAACTCGAACACACTAACCTTTAAACTGGCTGATGAAGAAGATGAAGAAGAACCGAGTTAAACACAACATAAATCACATATTTTCACCTTAAAAACACCACGATTCGCCCCCGGTTAGCTCTGATACCAATTGTAGAAGTATAGATTACTCTATGATTAAAATGAATCAATATCTCTATGATTACTAAAGTATCAAAAAGAAAAAAGAAAGTACACTTACGACTATAAAAGTAGTTGTATCTTTACATTGTTGAATGAATTAATAGCAAATCTGTAAAAACAACAAAACTTTACCCTCTGTACCAATTTCAGTAACATACTCAAAATAGTCAAAACACCTTCACCTTCAATATTCTGTCTTAGTACTCTACTTACCATACCAGAGAAATTCCATAGCTGAGGAACCCATTTGTACTCACTTTTATACTCCACTCCTTCCATGAGTTTCACAAGTTGGGCATTCAAGTCATAGCAATTCAAAGGAATGTCCCCACCTTTTGGTATCTGAAAAAGTAAATATATTCTAAAGATGATTGAAGCAGTAGGAAATGGAATATCTTTCACTGGTTCTTTTTTGCGTTCTCTTATCCATGGTTGAGTGACTTTTACTCTCTTAATAAGTTGCCATTTTGAGTTTTGGTTGAGAACAAAGAAGTATGAATTCTTGGGGCAAGCATATAAGACAACTAGATTTTCCCTATGTTCAAAAAGGAACCTAATCCTCTCAGACAACTCACTTGGAGTTGGAGGCACATTTGAAGGGTGATTGACTTTTGTAATTTTCTCACTTTGAATGTCTAGTTTCACCATGAACTTGTGACACCTCACATCCTAGTACACATCTAACCAACATAGAACCTTGCTTTCTGTCTTAAACTTTTCCACTATCTCATTTTTCACCACCAAATTCCCACCTTGTCTATCAATTTTGATCCTACAAAAGTCCATGAGCCTGCGACTTTGTAGAATGAAAGAAACATTGTTTTGAGTCATTTCAAAAAAATTTGTCTGCACATCTGAAGGAATCTCAGCAGTTTGTCCATGCACCTGAAAAAAAGAAGATATTATTCATTATTTATAAAAAAATCAGTTAACTAGACATTCACCAAATAAAAAATGTTATCATGATTTATGACATTGCAATCCAATTGATTCCAGTAACCTACATATTGACTAACAGTTTCCATTCGTCATTCAACATGGTACTCAACAATCAAGTTAAGTACAGTAATATTAAAAGTTTAGACATGTCATGTTTTAAATCATGCAAATCCTATTCCATAAATACATAACAGATCACATATTTTATGAACAAAATAGTTAACAAATATTCAAGCTTCGTCAACATGTCATTGCTTTATAGGTTTCGCTTAGTCTTTTTTTTTTTTTTTTTTTTTTTTTTTTTTTTTTTTGCAATGCGAGATGAAGGACCAATTGCGAAAGGTTGTATGAATTGCGAAGAACTCTTGAATTGCGAAGGATGGTGAATTGCGAAATCAGCTCCAATTGCGAGACCAATTGCGAAAAGCAATTGCGAGACCAATTGCGAGAATGACCCAATTCCGAAACCAATTCCGAGATGAATTCCGAAATCAATTTCGAAAGTACACCTATCTCAATCTTATACAAGAAAGCGATATTTCTGAATTGCGAGAGACATGGGAATTGCGAGAGTCAGTGGCAATTGCGAAACCAATTTCGAAGGTCTTGCCAATTTTGAAATTCTTGCCAATTTCGAAACTTTCCAACCACTCTTGACAATTTGTGTCCTTTTCACTGACTTGCCCATGCTAACTGTCAACTTTCACTAGCTTTCACCAACCTTACATATCAATAATTCAAGGACTAAAATAATCAATTATAATCCAAAAACAAATCTTATCCATGATTTATTGATGATTGTCGATCTAGGGACCAAGAACAAACACAAAAGTTTGATCTTCCAAACCAAGATATGAGTGAAAAGCTAGGAAACCTTCACAAACCAAGCTTCAAACCACGAACAAACACAACCTTTTAACCTTGATTATGTGAACGATTCCAAGAAAAACAAAAACCACCCTCGTTGTGTCTTTTTAAAAGACAAAAAAAAATCACAACAGTTGGTTTCTATTAAGCACAACTCGAACACACTAACCTTTAAACTCGGCTGATGAAGAAGATGAAGAAGAACCGAGTTAAACACAACATAAATCACATATTTTCACCTTAAAAACACCACGATTCGCCCCCGGTTAGCTCTGATACCAATTGTAGAAGTATAGATTACTCTATGATTAAAATGAATCAATATCTCTATGATTACTAAAGTATCAAAAAGAAAAAAGAAAGTACACTTACGACTATAAAAGTAGTTGTATCTTTACATTGTTGAATGAATCAATAGCAAATCTGTAAAAACAACAAAACTTTACCCTCTGTACCAATTTCAGTAACATACTCAAAACAGTCAAACACCTTCACTTTCAATATTCTGTCTTAGTACTCCACTTACCATACCAGAGAAAGTCCATAGCTGAGGAACCCATTTGTACTCACTTTTATACTTCACTCCTTCCATGAGTTTCACAAGTTGGGCATTCAAGTCATAGCAATTCAAAGGAGTGTCCCCACCTTTTGGTATCTAGAAAAGTAAAAATCTTCTAAAGATGATTGAAGCAGTAGGAAATGGAATATCTTTCACTGGTTCTTTTTTGCGTTCTCTTATCCATGGTTGAGTGACTTTTACTCTCTTAATAAGTTGCCATTTTGAGTTTTGGTTGAGAACAAAGAAGTATGAATTCTTGGGGCAAGCATATAAGACAACTAGATTTTCCCTATGTTCAAAAAAGAACCTAATCCTCTCAGACAACTCACTTGGAGTTGGAGGCACATTTGAAGGGAGTTTGACTTTTGTAATTTTCTCACTTTGAATGTCTAGTTTCACCATGAACTTGTGACACCTCACATCCCCGTATACATCTAACCAACATAGAACCTTGCTTTCTGTCTTAAACTTTTCCACTATCTCATTTTTCACCACCAAATTCTCACCTTGTCTATCAATTTTGATCCTACAAAAGTCCATGAGCCAGCGACTTTGTAGAATGAAAGAAACATTGTTTTGAGTCATTTCAAAAAAATTTGTCTGCACATCTGAAGGAATCTCAGCAGTTTGTCCATGCACCTGAAAAAAAGAAGATATTATTCATTATTTAAACAAAAATCAGTTAACTAGACATTCACCAAATAAAAAATGTTATCATAATTTATAACATTGCAATCCAATTGATTCAAGTAACCTACATATTGACTAACAGTTTCCATTTGTCATTCAACATGTTACTCAACAATCAAGTAAAGTACAGTAATATTAAAAGTTTAGACATGTCATGTTTTAAATCATGCAAATCCTATTCAATAAATACATAACAGATCACATATTTTATGAACAAAATAGTCAACAAATATTCAAGCTTCGTCAACATGTCATTGCTTTATAGGTTTGCTTAGTCATTTTTTTTTTTTTTTTTTTTTTTTTTTTTTTTTTTTTTTGCAATTGCGAGATGAAGGACCAATTGCGAAAGGTTGTATGAATTGCGAAGAACTCTTGAATTGCGAAGGATGGTGAATTGCGAAATCAGCTCCAATTGCGAAAAGCAATTGCGAGACCAATTGCGAGAATGACCCAATTCCGAAACCAATTCCGAGATGAATTCCGAAATCAATTTTGAAAGTACACCTATCTCAATCTTATACAAGAAAGCGATATTTCTGAATTGCGAGAGACATGGGAATTGCGAGAGTCAGTGGCAATTGCGAAACCAATTTCGAAGGTCTTGCCAATTTCAAAATTCTTGCCAATTTCGAAACTTTCCAACCACTCTTGACTATTTGTGTCCTTTTCACTGACTTGCCCATGCTAACTGTCAACTTTCACTAGCTTTCACCTACCTTACATATCAATAATTCAAGGACTAAAATAATCAATTATAATCCAAAAACAAATCTTATCCATGATTTATTGATGATTGTCGATCTAGGGACCAAGAACAAACACAAAAGTTTGATCTTCCAAACCAAGATATGAGTGAAAAGCTAGGAAACCTTCACAAACCAAGCTTCAAACCACGAACAAACACAACCTTTTAACCTTGATTATGTGAACGATTCCAAGAAAAACAAAAACCACCCTCGTTGTGTCTTTTTAAGAAGACAAAAAAAAAATCACAACAGTTGGTTTCTATTAAGCACAACTCGAACACACTAACCTTTAAACTCGGCTGATGAAGAAGATGAAGAAGAACCGAGTTAAACACAACATAAATCACATATTTTCACCTTAAAAACACCACAATTCGCCCCCGGTTAGCTCTGATACCAATTGTAGAAGTATAGATTCACATACTTCTGAACACATCAGTTCAGGACCCGAGCTTCAAAGAAAGGAAAGTGCTTAGTCAAAATCTTTCCAAACACATTAAAGTGTTAGCTTTAATTTTAATGATTAAAGTGATGGTCATTCAAACACATTAGAACTTTGTATAATTTGGGCTTATGTTAGATTTAGTAATATTTGTAAAAGTCCAAGTTAATGGACTCAAGCCCAAGAGCTCACAAAGCCCACACAAAAGCCTTAAAGGCAAAAGGCTTGTAGTATTTAAAGTGCAAAAATCCTCATTTGAGGGTGTGGTTCACAGTGGGTGTATGTGTGTGTTTAATAAAAGCAAAGCTTATCATCAAAAAAAAATCACAACAGTTGGTTTCTATTAAGCACAACTCGAACACACTAACCTTTACATCAAATAGGCATAAATATTGTTTGACTTTTTAGGCTGACTTTCATGTTTGGGTCAAAATGGTTTGGGTTGGGTTAAAATGAATCAATATCTCTATGATTACTAAAGTATCAAAAAGAAAAAAGAAAGTACACTTACGACTATAAAAGTAGTTTTATCTTTACATTGTTGAATGAATCAATAGAAAATCTGTAAAAACAACAAAACTTTACCCTCTGTACCAATTTCAGTAACATACTCAAAACAGTCAAACACCTTCACCTTCAATATTCTGTCTTAGTACTCTACTTACCATGCCAGAGAATGTCCATAGCTGCGGAACCCATTTGTAGTCACTTTTATACTCCACTCCTTCCATGAGTTTCACAAGTTGGGCATTCAAGTCATAGCAATTCAAAGGAGTGTCCCCATCTTTTGGTATCTGGAAAAGTAAATATCTTCTAAAGATGATTGAAGCAGTAGGAAATTGTGAAGGATTATACAAACACTTGGGATGTGAATCTTAATAATGTGTTTGGGATATTTATGTATGAATGTGATGTAGTATGCGGAATCTACTATAACACACTTTAAAAGAACACAAAGGTGATGAGTATGTAAACGTGAGTTATAATGAACAATGAGCACAACTTTAGTAACACAAAACGATTCAATATTATTGGTGAAATAATATGGATGATCTAACTATCACCAGGATTACAAAGTAACCTTGAATCTTTGATTGTTTAAGGATTTATGAATTAGTAACTAAGTTACTAGAGAGATGTTCTGTTTTGGATATTGGTTAAAGATATGCACGCATGAAGGTGGTGACTAAGGGAACCTTTTATAGAATAAGGTACCCTTATTACAAGTTGTCAAGTTATTGAATATAATAATATACTTGGACTTTCCTAGCCTACAATTAAATACAACTACCAATGTAACTACTCTGTATATTCTTCTGCACAAACATGTGAAGACTGAACTACTTTTACATTACGTATTACATTGTACAAAGACTAATAATACAACAAATATCTACAACTAAATATCTATCAACTTGATCATAATCTTGGCAGGACCTTTATCAACTAGCAGTACCTTCTCACCCAGAAGGTACTGTTAGTACATCTTCATCTTCTTCAAAATCAACTAGCAGGCTCTTGGCATATCTGGCAGGCTCTTTGACTTGAACATTTTATTCCCAACAATCCTCCCCTAAACTTGTTATTTCCTTTAAAATACACAAGTTTCTGATGAATAAAATACATACCTTGAGGATTTGAGAGAACTCTTCCAAAAACCTTTACTCTCTGTTCTTCCTTTTTCTTTCACATTGCTCAAATATGCTCCTAAGCAAACTTTGAACAATTTCTGAATTTTCTTCATCTTTGTCACATCTTAATCTCTTGGAGATCATGGTTGTAAGAACTTCATAACTAAGTGGATACTCTTTCTCAGCCAACATAAAGAGTTCAATCCCACTTTGCGTGTAAAGATGATGAATACTGCTAAGGCTTAGAAATTCCCATGTTGTTGAAGGATCATGATATGGAAACTTCCAATGAACATCTTTAGGATTAGGATCATACATCCTATTGAATTCTACCCATAGTTCCTGTTCCTTAACATCAGTACTAGAATTTGTGTCTTGCCTAATTTGAACTAGATTCCACAATTCTTCTAAGTCTGCTCTGTCACATGCTCTTACTAGATTTTCAAAGTTTTTGAAGATAGCAGTCTGACCCCCAACCCTAGCTATTTTCCATGACTTTCCTAATCTATCATGGTGAATCTCCCAATCAATAATAGGGCATCTAGACCTAATTGGATCAGCATGTATGATAGTTGGCAAAGTAATTAACATCTTACTTACTTGCTCTGAATCCAATTTTGCTTCTTCTTTCTTCTGAGCATCTTTCTTTTTCATTGAGGGCTTTGCATCAGATGGGATCTTGTAGTAAAGACTCTTGTAGGCATTTAGATACAAGAAGTAGATTTCATCAGCAGATTTCTTCTTCAGTTGATAATCAGTCCAATTTGCTTGACCTTTTAGAAATTTCTTCATAAAAGTCACTTGATCTTTCTGAGATGTGCCCACCTTAAAACCTCTTCTTTGGCTATCTTGCATCTTTTCAAAAATATCAGCTAGAGATGCTTCTTTATACTTTTTGTTGATAAAAGATTCAAGCTCTGCTGTCTTCTCTTCAGAATTAAGATTCTTGTCATCTACAATTATTGCTGCTTGACCTCTTACAATTGGATCATTAGCAATAATCCATTGCATCTGTGCATCAAAGGTTTCTTGAGCAACTTGAGTGTCAAGAAGAGTCTGAGCAGCATCTTTTTGCTCTTGCATTTCTGCAAGCAGTCTTGAAGCTTCAAATGCTTTCTGCACTTCTTCTTCATGAATTCTTTTGGAGACTTCTTCATCTAAAGCCATCTGCACCTGCTCTGTTCTCTTCAACTTTTTAGGCTTTGGTTCATCTTCAACCATAATGCTCTTGCCCTTATCCTTTGGAGTTGGTTCTTGAGATGGAGCAGTAGATTGCTCATCAGCAATAAATAACCTCCCTTGAACAAACAAATCCCCTTGAGGCTCTAAGTCCCTCTTTCTTTTGTACACATGATCAGCAGTACCTTTGTAGTCCATAGCCAAAAGCCTCTCAATCCTAGCAGGCTCTTTTGAACTAGTAGGATCTTGCTCTGCACCAGCAGGCTCTTCATCATAAACCTGAGTTCCTTCATGAAAATCAAATTGAGCCTCCTCTTCTTCTTCAGAACTACCCATCCTCCCCTTTTTGGAAGAGTGACCCAAACCTTTAGCATCTGATTTTGAAGAACTAGATAAAACAACCTTTGAAGATCTTTTACCCTTTAGCTTCTTCACTTCATTCTCCAATTTCTTTACCCTCTTAACTAACTTGATGTTGATCTCAGAAAATTTTGTGTTTTGACTTTTAAAAGCATCTTCCAAGAGCTTGACCTTCTCTTTTAGTTCTTTCACTGTTTGAGGATATTGGGATGGTGTTGCATGATGTGATGGTGTTGGTGGTGTTGCAGATGGTACTGGTGTAGGGATTGGTGATGTAAGATGAGTTGGTGAGATGTAACCAGGTGAAGAACTTGATGATGGTGATTCAGATGATGGTGTTGGTTCTTCAGGATGTTGTGGTAACATTTCATCAAAAAGTGGTATTTCTTCCCCATTGAAACCAATTCTCATGTTTGAAAATACTTTGTGAGAAAGTTTTGGTGTTTCATAAAGTGAGTGTGGGGGAAGCAACAAATGTTTTGATTTTGCAATGATGCATGAAATAAATCTTGGATACATCAAAAACTTTGTTTCACTATCCACATTTTTAGTCAATCCTTCAAAAATATGTTTGGAAAAATTGAATTTTCTGTTTGTTGCCAAGCAGATGAGAGCAGAAGCCATGTTTCCACTAAATTGCTCCCAAGAGGTTTTCTTTTGGCTCAAACAATGAAGGATTGTATGGATCAAAAATCTCCATTGTGGAGTAAAATGCTTTTTAAGAAAGGTGAGTTTATTAGAATCAGCATTATACCCCATTCTTTCCAAATGTTCAAAAATTTCAGTATCAGGCAATTGACTAATACCATCTGAATCATCCAAATGAAGATGTCTTCGAATGGATGACTCAGTAAGAGTCAAGGGTTTGCCATCCACTTTGGCTTTTATTCTTTGTTCCCCATTTTCAGAAGTTTTAACTTTAGCTGATTGCCAAAATTGTAAAATTTGAGATTCATAAATAGTGGGATTAACTAGTAAAGCAAACCTGATGTAAGACTCATTTAAAAAGTCCACTATTTGATGAAAAGAGGCATTATCCTCAGACTTTTCCAAAAATGCTAATTGATTGTGACGTTTAACAAAGGTTAGAACAGCCATGGTGAAAGTTAATGAAAAATTTGATTATGTTGGTGGGATTTGATGGTGGTACTGGTAGAAGATGAAAGGTGAGAGTTAATTGTGATAAGGACTGATGAAAGATGTTATGAGAGAATTACTTTTAACCGAAAATAAGAAAGATTATAATAAGTAAATGAAAAGGCGGTTAAAAAGATCTTTTATATGTGAAATATAATATAATATAATCATCAGTAATTTACATAACTACCCCAACGGCTAATATTAACTACCAGGCCCAACGGCTATAACTTTTTCTGACAGGCTCAACGGTTATCTAGCAGTACCATTTTACTCTACCAGTACCAAAATTTGTACTACCAGTACCTTTGGAAAAATTTTACTTGGCAGTCTCTTTGAAATTTTAGCAAAAATCCCTTATAGTTTTTAGCAAACTATCAGCTATCAACGGATTGGATTTGTCTTTACCAAAAGCCGTTTGCTTATGGACTAGTCAACTATTTACTGATAAGTATGATTAGTTAAATACCATATAGTTTTTGGTAAACTATCAACCATCAACGGATTTGATTTGTCTTTACCAAAAGCCGTTTGCTTATGGACTAGCCAGCTCTTAAGTTTGTAAAAACTTGGTGAACTGAATACCAAAAGCCATATTGACCTGAAAGATGGTGCAATTTCCTTGGATGGAGGAAATATAAGAGGCAATGATGCTGTGTATCTTGGATGCTTGGTTCAACAAGTGAAATCATCTATTAGCATGCCTTTGCATTGAAACTTTCCTTAGTTTGATCTAGATAGAACTTTCTCCTTTAGGAATGCTTCATCCCTTCTGAATATGTGATCTAATCCTATCTTTTTCAACCTCTGCATCATCTTGTATGCTCTTGTCTTTTTCTTTCATAAATTGGTTTTTCTTCCATTCTTTTGGAAGATCTCTTGTTTTGTTATCAACCTGAAATTTGTTAGTTGCAATCCAAAAGAACAAAGTGCAAAGCACTTGATCTATAGCATTGTAAACATTTAAGCATTAATATGAACAAAACAGAGCAAATTTTATACTAGCAGGACCAATTATGAACTGACAGTACCTTTTGACTAACTAGCAGTACCATGTTTAAAAGCCAATACCAGTTATTTTTATGTACAAAAACACATGTTTTTCAAAGATTAATCATTCCAATACCTCCTACAAGGTATTTGAATCTACCTAAATCAAAAGCTTTGGTGAGAAGGTCTGCATAATTCTTTTCAGAATCAATTTTAACAACCTGAATTAACCTTTTCTCATTGCAATCCCTTATGAAATGGTGTCTAATTTCAATGTGTTTTGTTTTTGAATGTTGAACTGGATTTTTAATGATACATATAGTACTGCTATTGTCAATGTAAATAATGGTGTTAAGAAAATTGTACCCATAGTCAAGCATTTGATTTTGGATCCAAAGAACTTGCCCACAACAACTTGCACCAGCAACATATTCTGCTTCAGTTGTAGAGTTGGCCACCATTGTTTGTTTCTTGCATTGCCAAGATATGAGTCTGCAACCAAGAAATTGACATCCACCAGTTGTGGATTTTCTGTCTAGAGTTGCACCAGCATAGTCACTATCAGAATAAGCTACCAAATCAAAAGATGATTCCCTTGGATACCAAAGACCCAACCTAGGTTGACCCTTGAGATATCTAAAGATTCTTTTGACTGCTGTGAGACGAGAAACTTTGGGATGTAATTGAAACCTTGCACATACACATACTGAGAACATGATATCTGGTCTTGATGATGTAAGGTACATCAAGGACCCAATCATTGATCTATAATTATGCAAATCCACATCTTCACCCTCAGCATCTTTTCGTAAACCTTTTTTCTGCATCCATTGGTGTACTTGCAACCTTAGAATCAGCAAACTGAAATTTCCTCAGGATCTCTACTACATACTTATCTTGGCTGATAATTATGCCTTCTTTTGATTGTTTCACTTGGAGGCCCAAAAAGAAAGTAAGTTCCCCCATGGAACTCATTTCAAACTTACTATGCATAAGTTTTTCAAATTCTACACACAAGACTTGGTCTGTGGATCCAAAGATAATGTCATCAACATAAATTTGCACCAGCAAGATGTCTTTCTTTGTTCTTTTGATGAACAAAGTTGGATCAATCTTGCCTCTTTGGAATCCATTTTCTAATAGAAAGCAAGCCAATATTTCATACCATGCCATAGGAGCTTGGTGTAGACCATAAAGAGCCTTGGTAACCCTATACACCTTGTCTGGATACTCTGCATCAATGAAGCCTGGAGGTTGAGAAACATATACCTCTTCTTCAATAGTACCATACAAGAAGGCACTTTTAACATCCATTTGATAAACAGTGAAGCCTATGAAGGAAGCATAGGCCAAGAATAGCCTAATTGCTTCAAGTCTTGCAACTGGAGCAAAAACTTCTTCATAATCTACCCCTTCTTCTTGAGTATACCCTTGGGCCACCAATCTTGCTTTGTTTCTGATCACTATCCCCCTTTCATCTTTCTTGTTTCTGAACACCCATTTGGTTCCAATTGCCCAATGACCTTTTGGCAAATCAACCAATTTCCAAACCTTCTGAAGCTTGAATTGAAGAAGTTCTTCTTGCATTGCTTCAACCCAACTTGCATCATCTAAGGCTTTGTTAATGTTTTTGGGTTCAGCTTGAGAGAGAAAACATGAAAACAGGCATATGTTGGCAACTTCATGATTCTTTTCTTCATAAATAGATGAGATAAACCCTTCTTGGTCTGAAGTCAAGACTTGAGATCTTGTTCTAACACCAGAATCAATGCTACCAATCACATCATCAGTTGAGTGATCTTTGAGAATTCTTGTGTTGTGTGTTGTAGGAACTTCATAGGTAAATGGAAGATTGCCAATCCCCACTTCTTCTGGTAAAGAATCATCTGTTTGAACATTTAATGGCTCAGCAGTACCAATTTGTGAACTGGCAGTACCATCTGGTGAACTAGCAGTACCATTGTCATTTGCACTACTTTCTTGATTCTCTTGACCTTGAGTTCCATGATCATCTTCAGTACCTTCATTTGTTGTATTTGAAGGTTCTTCAAGACTTGAAGATAAATCCAACCCTTTCCAAATTGGCATCCAGATGTAATCTTGATTTTTAGGTGTTTCAACATTGTCTTCAAAACCTGCATTATCATTAGTATTTGTACCTGAAACAGGCACATAATTCATAGATTCTGAAAGCCTATCAATATCAAACATCCAATCTGGCCCAATGCCTTTCACATTTGTTAGTTTCTCTTGAAACTCTATGTGAAGATTTTCTTCCACTAGCCTAGTGCAACTATTATATACTCTATAGGCCTTACTTTGCAAAGAATACCCTATCAAATAGCCTTCATCTGCTTTTCCTTCAAACTTGCCTAAATGATCTTTGGTATTGAGAATAGTGACATGACATCCAAAAGGTCTCATAAAACTTAAAGATGGTGTTCTACCAAAGAAAAGTTCATAAGGTGTCTTTTTGTGTGGCTTTATCACAAGAACCCTGTTTTGCACATAACAAGCAGTACCTACTGCTTCAGCCCAAAATGAAATAGGCAACTTAGAGTCTACTAACATTGTTCTAGCAGCCTCTATAAGTGTTCTATTTTTCCTTTCTGCTACTCCATTTTGCTGTGGGGTTCTAGCTACACTAAATTCTCTTCTTATTCCTTTTTCTTTGCAAAAGTCATCCATAACCCTATTCTTGAACTCTGTCCCATTGTCACATCTGATGACTTTGACTTTCTTATCAGATTGGTTTTCTACCTCAGTTATATAAGATTTAAGGATCTCACTTGTTTCATGCTTAGATCTTAAAAAGAAAACCCAAGAAAATCTGCTATAATCATCAGTTACAACAAGACAATATTTTTTACCATTCAAGCTACTCACATTAGTAGGACCAAAAAGATCCATATGAAGCATGTATAAAGCCTGAGAAATTGAGTTATGGGTCTTGGGCTTACAAGAAGCTCTATGTTGTTTGCCTTTTAGACAATCAACACAGGTTTGGTCATTTTGAAAAATCTTTTTGGGTAAACCTCTAACCAAATCATATTTTGCAATTGTATTGATTGTTTTAAAGTTTACATGACCAAGCCTTTTATGCCAAAGCATAGATTCATCCAATGAGGCTTTTGCAACTAAACAAGTTAGAATCTCCTTAGGATCAATGTTCTTTAGATCAACACTGTACATATTGTTCCTTTTTGGGATTTTAAGAAGGATCTGATCTTCATCAGGCATTTTAAAATCAGAAGAAAGAACCATACATTCATTGTCAGTAAAGAGAACATTGTTCTTTTTGTCACACATTTGTGAGACACTAAGGAGATTAAACTGAAGTTCTTTCACAAAGTACACATTTTCAAAATCTAATTTACTGGTTTTGATAGTACCTTTACCAGTAATCTTTCCTTTGATTCCTCCCCCAAAGGTAACATATCCTCCATCAATTGTTTTGAAGTCTGTGAGGAAAGACATGTTGCCTGTCATGTGCCTTGAACATCCACTATCTACATATCCTTGATCACCAATATCAGTTGAATGTTCCTGCACATATATAGACATATTAGTTTCCTTGGGGTACCCAAGCCATGACAGACTTGGGTTTGCCTCTTGCATCAATGAAATCAAACCTTTTTAGGATTGTTGATGCACCTTTTGATTGGAGTGGTTTCCATATCCAACATGCTGAGGACTTAACAGCATTTTCCCTTTTAATCCATTTTGTGGTCTTGGGTCTATCAGTACCAATTTTGGCAGTACCATTTGGTCTAGCAGGACCTTTTGGTTTTGGTCTCCAAATTTGTGTTTTGACCACAGATTTCTTTTGAATAGGACTATTCACAACTTTTGGTGCATATTTGAAAGTGTTTCTTGCACCCTTATCAGTTGGTTTTGTATTAGCAGGCTTATTTTGTCTAACAGTATGTTTAACTTTTGGTGTGTTAGACTTAACAAAACTTTTTCTGGGGTGAGTTACATTTGTTTTAGACTTTGATTTACTCCCAGAAACCCAGTTGTTACAATAAGCATGAAGATGATTAAAACTACCACAGTAATAACAAGCCTTATTGTACATAACAAAATTATCACCTAGTTGTTGTGACTTAAGATTGTTCCAATTTCTTTGGCTACCTCTAGGTTTGTTATTACATTTTTCACAACTTTCAACTGTTTTCAAAACAGCTTTAGCCTTAGTCTTAATCTCTACTCTTTTAGGACTGATTGGTCCTACTTTGTTTCCTTTGATGGAAACAGTCTCTTCTTCATCATCATCAGATACCCAATCTTCAATGATTAGAACATCTAATTTCTTATCAGTGAGTATCTTATTGTTAGAGAGTGAAGCAATCTTAGCACTCTCAACAAGTTCACTTTTCTCTACAGGTTTAGCTAGTGGTTTGTTGATGATTTCATGTAAACCTGATTCTGCAAGATCTGATCCTGGGGGACAAGGGATTCCTCTATAAGGAGGTGGACAAGTATTGTATCCAATTCCTGATTTGATTCTCTATTCATCTAATTTTCAACTATGTTTCTAGTACAATCAGAAGCAGTTTCCAAAGTGGTAACTGTGAGTTGAATATTATCCCTTGCCAAAGTCACTTTAGTATACTCAGTTCTTAACATTTTTATTTCTGCATCTTTCAAAAATATTTGTCTATTAAGAATAGCTTTAGAGTCAAAAAAAGTGAGTTCATTTTCCCTAAAATGGATTATTTGTTTTTCAAGTTTAGCCATACCACACTTATGATTGACTAGGTCTTGATGGGTTTTTCTTTCTTCTACTTTCAGTTCATCATAAAGTTTTATAAGAGTTTGTAATTCTTCAAAAACTTTGCAAGTATTAGAACATTTTGTAATTTGTACCTCAGGAGTGAAGAAAGCCGGCCATTAAAGCCAATTCATCTGAAGTTGACTCCTCTTCACCCATAAAACTCCAATCAAACCCCATATAATCAATAGCTACTATAGCTTTAGGCTCAATGATCTCCACAGCCTTACTATTGCTCTCAAAGCTTCCTTTCTTCTCAAAGCTTCCTTTATTCCTGTTCTCAAACCCTCTTCCCTTGTCATCCTGCTTCTTTGGTCTTCTATACTCTCTTGAATAGTGACCCTTCATGTGGCAGTTGTAACACTCCATTTTGGACTTGTCATACCCAGCAGGCTCATTACCATCTATGATAATCTTCTTTCCAGTCCTCATCAGCAACTTCTTAGCCCTTATGCTTAGAAGTGAAAGTTGCCACTTTATGTCCATTTCTTCAAGATCATCAGGATTGATCTCTTGAAGGTCTTCAAAAGTTAATATGGACCCATTGTGTTGTGATGTCAGGAAAGCACACCCAATTGTTTCATCTAAAATGGTTTTGGTACTGCTAGAAGTACTGGCAGTACCAAAATTTGTGTTGGCAGTACCTTCTTCTCTGCTATCTTTTTCTTCATCTACAACTCTTGAGGTGCTTGGAGATGATACAAAAGCCATATTTCCTGAGCTTGAACCAGTAGTCTTCTTCACTTCATGCTCTACTATTTTGAAGTTGTTGTAGAGATCATTAAGACTCATCTGATCAATATCTGGTTTGTTTTTCCAAACAATGACATGCATGGACCATTCAGAGGGTAAACTCCTAAGGAATTTGGAGTTTAAGTCCTCTTGAGTTATCATCACTTCATGGATGGCTAACTGACTTGAAAGCTTCTGTAGTCTATTGAACATGCTGTCCAAAGACTCATTTGTTGTGGCTACAAAGTTTTCAAACTGATGTTTGAGGAGAGTTTTCTGTGTTTTCTTGGTGGCATCATTTCCACCAAATCTAGCCACAATAGCTTCAAAAAGGGTTTTAGCATCTTTGTACTTGTTGAAGATCAAAAGCTGATCATTTGGAATAGTCATCAGTAGCATACTCCTGGCTTTTAGATCATTTCTCTTTTGAATTCTTTCTTCTGCGCTTGATGGGTTTACTTGCACATGTGTTACAAGTGCATCGTTTACTGTGGAGGTGGTGATTGAGGGTTTGAATGAGTTTCCTTCTTCAATAATCTCCCAAAGTGCATAGTCTTGCACTTGAAAGTATTGTTCTACCCTCAGTCTCCACATATCAAACTCATTTTGTTTGAGTAATGGAAGTTTTGCAGCAACATTTGTTTGAATGTGTTCAACGTCCATGGTTCTTTTAAATTATAAATATCAGCCTAGCTCTGATACCACTTGTGAAGGATTATACAAACACTTGGGATGTGAATCTTAATAATGTGTTTGGGATATTTATGTATGAATGTGATGTAGTATGCGGAATCTACTATAACACACTTTAAAAGAACACAAAGGTGATGAGTATGTAAACGTAAGTTATAATGAACAATGAACACAACTTTAGTAACACAAAACGATTCAATATTATTGATGAAATAATACGGATGATCTAACTATCACCAGGATTACAAAGTAACCTTGAATCTTTGATTGTTTAAGGATTTGTGAATTAGTAACTAAGTTACTAGAGAGATGTTCTGTTTTGGATATTGGTTAAAGATATGCATGCATGAAGGTGGTGACTAAGGGAACCTTTTATAGAATAAGGTACCCTTATTACAAGTTGTCAAGTTGTTGAATATAATAATATACTTGGACTTTCCTAGCCTACAATTAAATACAACTACCAATGTAACTACTTTGTATATTCTTCTGCACAAACATGTGAAGACTGAACTACTTCTACATTACGTATTTCATTGTACAAAGACTAATAATACAACAAATATCTACAACTAAATATCTATCAAATTGATCATAATCTTGGCAGGACCTTTATCAACTTGCAGTACCTTCTCACCCAGAAGGTACTCTTAGTACATCTTCATCTTATTCAAAATCAACTAGCAGGCTCTTGGCATATCTGGCAGGTACTTTGACTTGAACATTTTATTCACAACAGAAATGGAATATCTTTCACTGGTTCTTTTTTGTGTTCTCTTATCCATGGTTGAGTGACTTTTACTCTCTTAATAAGTTGCCATTTTGAGTTTTGGTTGAGAAAAAAGAAGTATGAATTCTTGGGGCAAGCATATAAGACAACTAGATTTTCCCTATGTTCAAAAAGGAACCTAATCCTCTCAGACAACTCACTTGGAGTTGGAGGCACATTTGAAGGGAGTTTGACTTTTGTAATTTTCTCACTTTGAATGTCTAGTTTCACCATGAACTTGTGACACCTCACATCCCAGTACACAAACCTTGAGCCAACTGTTACATGCTCACTAAGATAGTCTTCCCAATCTCCAAAACCATCTTGAATCATCTTCCTATTCCATTGGGAATGAACCTCATCTTCAAATCCATTTTGTATGGTCAAAACTTCAAATCCAACTTTTGTGCTTGTTGACCCCATACACTCTTCACCACCAAGTTGCCACACATGAACAATCTTATACTTTTGTTTATCTCTCCTACCATCATACAACATAGTAAATATTTCATTTGACTCGCAGCTCATGGGTGGACTTGGAAGATATGTTTTCTTTTGGGTCTCTAAATGAATAACACATAACTCGTATGTTTTGAGTGGTGGCCCCTCCTTTACCAGCATAAACCCATCTAACCAACATAGAACCTTGCTTTCTATCTTAAACTTTTCCACTATCTCATTTTTCACCACCAAATTCTCACTTTGTCTATCAATTTTGATCCTACAAAAGTCCATGAGCCTGCGACTTTGTAGAATGAAAGAAACATTGTTTTGAGTCATTTCAAAAAAATTTGTCTGCACATCTGAAGGAATCTCAGCACTTTGTCCATACACCTGAAAAAAAAGAAGATATTATTCATTATTTAATCAAAAATCTGTTAACTAGACATTCACCAAATAAAAAATGTTATCATAATTTATAACATTGCAATCCAATTGATTCCGGTAACCTACATATTGACTAACAGTTTCCATTTGTCATTCAACATGTTACTCAACAATCAAGTAAAGTACAGTAATATTAAAAGTTTAGACATGTCATGTTTTAAATCATGCAAATCCTATTCCATAAATACATAACAGATCACATATTTTATGAACAAAATAGTCAACAAATATTCAAGCTTCGTCAACAAGTCATTTCTTTATAGGTTTGCTTAGTCTTTTTTTTTTTACTCCACTCCTTCCATGAGTTTCACGAGTTGGGCATTCAAGTCATAGCAATTCAAAGGAGTGTCCCCACCTTTTGGTATCTGGAAAAGTAAAAATCTTCTAAAGATGATTGAAGCAGTAGGAAATGGAATATCTTTCACTGGTTCTTTTTTGCGTTCTCTTATCCAATATAGAACCTTGCTTTCTGTCTTAAACTTTTCCACTATCTCATTTTTCACCACCAAATTCTCACCTTGTCTATCAATTTTGATCCTACAAAAGTCCATGAGCCTGCGACTTTGTAGAATGAAAGAAACATTGTTTTGAGTCATTTCAAAAAAATTTGTCTGCACATCTGAAGGAATCTCAGCAGTTTGTCCATGCACCTGAAAAAAAGAAGATATTATTCATTATTTAATCAAAAATCAGTTAACTAGACATTCACCAAATAAAAAATGTTATCATAATTTATAACATTGCAATCCAATTGATTCCAGTAACCTACATATTGACTAACAGTTTCCATTTGTCATTCAACATGTTACTCAACAATCAAGTAAAGTACAATAATATTAAAAGTTTAGACATGTCATGTTTTAAATCATGCAAATCCTATTCCATAAATACATAACAGATCACATATTTTATGAACAAAATAGTCAACAAATATTCAAGCTTCATCAACATGTCATTGCTTTATAGGTTTGCTTAGTCATTTTTTTTTTTTTTTTTTTTACAATTGCGAGATGAAGGACCAATTGCGAAAGGTTGTATGAATTGCGAAGAACTCTTGAATTGCGAAGGATGGTGAATTGCGAAATCAGCTCCAATTGCGAGACCAATTGCGAAAAGCAATTGCGAGACCAATTGCGAGAATGACCCAATTCCGAAACCAATTCCGAGATGAATTCCGAAATCAATTTCGAAAGTACACCTATCTCAATCTTATACAAGAAAGCGATATTTCTGAATTGAGAGAGACATGGGAATTGCAAGAGTCAGTGGCAATTGCGAAACCAATTTCGAAGGTCTTGCCAATTTCGAAATTCTTGCCAATTTCGAAACTTTCCAACCACTCTTGACTATTTGTGTCCTTTTCACTGACTTGCCCATGCTAACTGTCAACTTTCACTAGCTTTCACCAACCTTACATATTTATAATTCAAGGACTAAAATAATCAATTATAATCCAAAAACAAATCTTATCCATGATTTATTGATGATTGTCGATCTAGGGACCAAGAACAAACACAAAAGTTTGATCTTCCAAACCAAGATATGAGTGAAAAGCTAGGAAACCTTCACAAACCAAGCTTCAAACCACGAACAAACACAACCTTTTAACCTTGATTATGTGAACGATTCCAAGAAAAACAAAAACCACCCTCGTTGTGTCTTTTTAAGAAGACAAAAAAAATCACAACAGTTGGTTTCTATTAAGCACAACTCGAACACACTAACCTGTAAACTCGGCTGATGAAGAAGATGAAGAAGAACCGAGTTAAACACAACATAAATCACATATTTTCACCTTAAAAACACCACGATTCGCCCCCGGTTAGCTCTGATACCAATTGTAGAAGTATAGATTCACATACTTCTGAACACATCAGTTCAGGACCCGAGCTTCAAAGAAAGGAAAGTGCTTAGTCAAAATCTTTCCAAACACATTAAAGTGTTAGCTTTAATTTTAATGATTAAAGTGATGGTCATTCAAACACATTAGAACTTTGTATAATTTGGGCTTATGTTAGATTTAGTAATATTTTTAAAAGTCCAAGTTAATGGACTCAAGCCCAAGAGCTCACAAAGCCCACACAAAAGCCTTAAAGGCAAAAGGCTTGTAGTATTTAAAGTGCAAAAATCCTCATTTGAGGGTGTGGTTCACAGTGGGTGTATGTGTGTGTTTAATAAAAGCAAAGCTTATCATAAAAAAAAAAAAAAAAAAAAAAAAAAAAAAAAAAAAAAAAAAACCGCAACAGTTTTTTTCTATTAAGCACAACTCGAACACACTAACCTTTACATCAAATAGGCATAAATATTGTTTGACTTTTTAGGCTGACTTTCATGTTTGGGTCAAAATTGTTTGGATTGGGTTAAAATGAATCAATATCTCTATGATTACTAAAGTATCAAAAAGAAAAAAGAAAGTACACTTACGACTATAAAAGTAGTTGTATCTTTACATTGTTGAATGAATCAGTAGCAAATCTGTAAAAACAAAAAAACTTTACCCTCTGTACCAATTTCAGTAACATACTCAAAACAGTCAAACACCTTCACCTTCAATATTCTGTCTTAGTACTCTACTTACCATACCAGAGAAAGTCCATAGCTGAGGAACCCATTTGTACTCACTTTTATACTCCACTCCTTCCATGAATTTCACAAGTTGGGCATTCAAGTCATAGCAATTTAAAGGAGTGTCCCCACCTTTTGGTATCTGGAAAAGTAAAAATCTTCTAAAGATGATTGAAGCAGTAGGAAATGGAATATCTTTCACTGGTTCTTTTTTGTGTTCTCTTATCCATGGTTGAGTGACTTTTACTCTCTTAATAAGTTGCCATTTTGAGTTTTGGTTGAGAACAAAGAAGTATGAATTCTTGGGGCAAGCATATAAGACAACTAGATTTTCCCTATGTTCAAAAAGGAACCTAATCCTCTCAGACAACTCACTTGGAGTTGGAGGCACCTTTGAAGGGAGTCTGACTTTTGTAATTTTCTCACTTTGAATGTCTAGTTTCACCATGAACTTGTGACACCTCACATCCCAGTACACAAACCTTGAGCCAACTGTTACATGCTCACTAAGATAGTCTTCCCAATCTCCAAAACCATCTTGAATCATCTTCCTATTCGATTGGGAATGAACCTCATCTTCAAATCCATTTTGTATGGTCAAAACTTCAAATCCAACTTTTGTGCTTGTTGACCCCATACACTCTTCACCACCAAGTTGCCACACATGAACAATCTTATACTTTTGTTTATCTCTCCTACCATCATACAACATAGTAAATATTTCATTTGACTCGCAGCTCATAGGTGGACTTGGAAGATATGTTTTCTTTTGGGTATCTAAATGAATAACACATAACTCGAATGTTTTGTGTGGTGGCCCCTCCTTTACCAGCATAAACCCATCTAACCAACATAGAACCTTGCTTTCTGTTTTAAACTTTTCCACTATCTCATTTTTCACCACCAAATTCTCACCTTGTCTATCAATTTTGATCCTACAAAAGTCCATGAGCCTACGACTTTGTAGAATGAAAGAAACATTGTTTTGAGTCATTTCAAAAAAAATTGTCTGCACATCTGAAGGAATCTTAGCAGTTTGTCCATGCACCTGAAAAAAAGAAGATATTATTCATTATTTAATCAAAAATCAGTTAACTAGATATTCACCAAATAAAAAATGTTATCATAATTTGTAACATTGAAATCCAATTGATTCCAGTAACCTACATATTGACTAACAGTTTCCATTTGTCATTCAACATGTTACTCAACAATCAAGTAAAGTACAGTAATATTAAAATGTTAGACATGTCATGTTTTAAATCATGCAAATCCTATTCCATAAATACATAACAGATCACATATTTTATGAACAAAATAGTCAACAAATATTCAAGCTTCGTCAACATGTCATTGCTTTATAAATTTGCTTAGTCATTTTTTTTTTTTTTTTTGCAATTGCGAGATGAAGAACCAATTGCGAAAGGTTGTATGAATTGCGAAGAACTCTTGAATTGCGAAGGATGGTGAATTGCGAAATCAGCTCCAATTGCGAGACCAATTGCGAAAAGCAATTGCGAGACCAATTGCGAGAATGACCCAATTCCGAAACCAATTCCGAGATGAATTCCGAAATCAATTTCGAAAGTACACCTATCTCAATCTTATACAAGAAAGCGATATTTCTGAATTGCGAGAGACATGGGAATTGCGAGAGTCAGTGGCAATTGCGAAACCAATTTCGAAGGTCTTACCAATTTCGAAACTTTCCAACCACTCTTGACTATTTGTGTCCTTTTCACTGACTTGCCCATGCTAACTGTCAACTTTCACTAGCTTTCACCAACCTTACATATCAATAATTCAAGGACTAAAATAATCAATTATAATCCAAAAACAAATCTTATCCATGATTTATTGATGATTGTCGATCTAGGGACCAAGAACAAACACAAAAGTTTGATCTTCCAAACCAAGATATGAGTGAAAAGCTAGGAAACCTTCACAAACCAAGCTTCAAACCACGAACAAACACAACCTTTTAACCTTGATTATGTGAACGATTCCAAGAAAAACAAAAACCACCCTCGTTGTGTCTTTTTAAGAAGACAAAAAAAATCACAACAGTTGGTTTCTATTAAGCACAACTCGAACACACTAACCTTTAAACTCGGCTGATGAAGAAGATGAAGAAGAACCGAGTTAAACACAACATAAATCACATATTTTCACCTTAAAAACACCACGATTCGCCCCCGGTTAGCTCTGATACCAATTGTAGAAGTATAGATTCACATACTTCTGAACACATCAGTTCAGGACCCGAGCTTCAAAGAAAGGAAAGTGCTTAGTCAAAATCTTTCCAAACACATTAAAGTGTTAGCTTTAATTTTAATGATTAAAGTGATGGTCATTCAAACACATTAGAACTTTGTATAATTTGGGCTTATGTTAGATTTAGTAATATTTGTAAAAGTCCAAGTTAATGGACTCAAGCCCAAGAGCTCACAAAGCCCACACAAAAGCCTTAAAGGCAAAAGGCTTGTAGTATTTAAAGTGCAAAAATCCTCATTTGAGGGTGTGGTTCACAGTGGGTGTATGTGTGTGTTTAATAAAAGCAAAGCTTATCATCAAAAAAAATAAAAAAATCACAACAGTTGGTTTCTATTAAGCACAACTCGAACACACTAACCTTTAAACTCGGCTGATGAAGAAGATGAAGAAGAACTGAGTTAAACACAACATAAATCACATATTTTCACCTTAAAAACACCACGATTCGCCCCCGGTTATCTCATGATACCAATTGTAGTGACCAAGAATTCACTTTTAACACTTTCTGGAGGTCTCGGTTGATCAAAGTAGGCTCGATCCATGGTTTTTTTAGAGAGAAGAAGTGTAGAGAGAAGGTGGAGTGAAAACTAAATTTTATTTCTATGTTTAATGATTCTCTGCCACACCCTTCAAGTGAATACTTGATGGGTATTTATATGCCAAACTTGACAACTATTAGAATATTACATACTAAGTCCATGCACTATGTGCAAACTAGTTGTCTATTTCCAATTCACGTAAATATCGTCCAGCTTCATTTCTAACATGTAATATAGAAGGTGAAACTATGTAAGAAATGATATTAGAAGGGGGAAATATACTAATGTTAATAAGGGTATAATAGTCATTTAATAAGCTATTTTAAATGAATTGGGTATATATGTAATTAAGAGTGTTTAGGAAGTGGATATATGTAATTAAATTTTAAGCTTGGGTATATATGTAATAAACTAACTTAGCAGGGACATATATGTAATTGCCCCTTTTTATTGGGTAATTAATAGAATCACACTTTGTTTGTAAAGTATGAAAGAACAAAACTAGTATACATAAAATTGTATGTAAGTTATGTTTGAATAGATCATATTTTTGTCATACATGACTAAAACAAAAGTTAGTTACTTTCTGTTACAAGCAGTTAAAATTAATTGGTTAAACTTAAAAGACACGATGGTTCACTAATCATTGTGCGAGTTGGTCCGTTATGGTGAGAAAAACGTGCCCTTAAAGGAGCGCTGCCTCTTGACCCCACAAAGAGGGTGCGTTGCCTTAACCTTGTTCCTTGTCATGGCGTTATCAAGGTAGATAGAATAAGTGTGCACTCGGCACCTCCTAACTTATTTATAAGCTAAACCTTAGTAGGCTCATTGATTTAAAGTAAATTTACAATTAGACAAGATAAATGATGACACAAATATCACCAACAAAGATAACAAAAAATTTGTCAAGATAGCCATAAACTATTTCTTTTACAAACATATGTTGTGACATTGATAAAAGTTATTTTTCATATACAAAGTATACGATCTTTTTTGTAATTAATCACAGGGGCGGCTCAAGCCTTGTGGAGGCCGAAAGCGAAATTCAAATACGAGACCTTTTTGATTTTTTTATTTTTTTCTCTTTGTTTACTATTAGCTTTTCAATCCATTGGATTTATAGTACAGCCAATTATCAAACCAAGAACACAATGAAAATCTAACAGTTTACTCAAGATAGAGAAAAACAATATAAAAATGAGATAAAACCAAGCTTCGCTTTATGATAATTTATAAGTAGGCTAATGAACGAACCTACACGAATGAGTCTTGTTCGTGTTTGTTAGTTTTGGTTAACCAAATAAACAAACTAATATGAACAGTTAAACAAATGGATATTAGTGTTCAAATTTGTTCGTTGAAAATAGGTTATTGTTGTCCGTTCATTAAGACACTATTCATGAGTGATTCTTGAAACGTTTAATTTGTTTATATTATCGGCTTAAAGTAATTAGAATTTGTAGCATTAAATGAGATCAATTCATCATTTTGTAATAATAAAAAACTAGACCTTGTCATGTTTGTTAAACTCAAATAATAAGTTAGTGTTATCGATATAAAAAAATAAACAATAAATAAGCAAACATTTTTGATAATTTTAGCAGTTTTAGTAATAGGTGCCTTTTATATATCGATACCTCAAGATGATGCCCAAGAAAATATGCGACCGACTATATCTATATCTAGTGTAACTTTATTTTCAAAACCACTTTAAGTGCGAGATCTGCGAGAATCACTTTTTAGCCATTGGATTGATTGATCAAGGGTTAAAATGACTTGTGCCATAAATGTAATAAAGTGAAACAATAAGTTAACTTTTGAAAATGGTTAAAGGGTATTTTAGGAATTACAAATAATCTATTTTCATAAATGTCGATAGCAAATTATCAGCTCTATTTTGACCTAATATCTCTCATAAAACCGCCGCTCCGATCTTTTTCTTCTCCCACCTCTCTCTAAACTGAAAATCAATGAAGACCCTTTCTTCTCTTGATATGGATAAGCCACGAATAAACAACCCTTATGCTAGTAAAGATGCGACATGTTATTGACAAACAACAATTCATTTGCCATGGTTCTAGATCTGGGTTTTTTTTTTTTTTTGTGTCTGTCTTTCTCGAGAGTGGTTTATGACGATTCGTGAGAATGATTTCTTGATTTTTTTTTCGGGCAAGGTTCTTTTTTTGGGCAAGAACTTCTGTTACTATTATGAATAAGTGGATCTTTCAGGTTTGTTTTTCTTGTTTGTGTGATATGGTTTTTTATTTGTATGGTTATTTTGTTGATGTGTTGTGGTGATTAAAGTGCGGTCAAGAAATTCAATATATTTTTGCTGATATTTATGCCTATTTGATGTAGATTAGCATGCTTTTCTTTTTCTTGAGTGATATTTGGATATGGAGATAAGCACAATTGCGCATGATTTTCAGAGATGTTGCTAGTCATTATCTTATTTACGGGTCAATGTGTAATCATGTTATTATATGTTGTTAGATAATAAAATTTATGTTTTCTGTTATGTGCTACCTTTACCCTTTTCTTCATAGATAGATATAAGTTAACAATAGTTTGCTTTATTGTACATATTCAGAGGATACGGGTCAAATTGGTGACAACACCAAAAGACTAGATCATAGACCTGTTGTATCTAGATATTTTAAACATTTAAGAATAACACTTTGGATACATGTTCAAAATAAATGGATGCATACCTGTTCAAAACATGCATGTCTTAAAAAATGATTGCTTTTAAAACATGTATGTTTTTTTTTATTAAGTGTAATTATTATTTTTTTCAAAGACTTCGTGTTTGCCAAACAAGTATGTTTTCTAAAACATACATGTACTCATGAACATGTATAATTTTTAATGATATTATTGTTGTTAATTTTTGTATTTTTCTTTGTATCAGGTGTAATTACAAGAATGTTCACGGCTACAAGTGTGCGTATATGTCCGACTTTTGAAAAAATATTGACGGCTACTCGTGCGCATATGTCCATTTGTGTTGAATATTATTATTGCTCACGTGTATAGATCGATTAGATTCATGTATTTATGCTTTTAGAAATTTGTATTTTAATTGTATTTCAATCGATATCGAAGTTTGTATATAACATTTATGTTCATGGTTTGTTATAAATTTCATTATATTAAAAAACCTATATGCACCTAACTATTTCTTAAAACATATATTGTAGCATTAAATCTAGAAATATGTTATCTTAAAAAAACATATATGCACTAAACATGCTAGCTTAAAAATATATATGCACTAAATCTGAAAAATACTATCTAAAAAAAAAAAAAAAGGGGGATTTAGTTAAAAAAATTTAAAAGAAAATTTTTTTTAAAAAAATTGTCTTTTACTATTATACCCTTTCGGATTAAATAAAAAAATTTAATATTTAAAAAATGTCGCATTGATATGTTGCACACTATGCATTATTAGGAGTACATAAGTGGTTCTCGCAGATAAGGTGGTTTTGACAAGAAAAGGACCCTCTATATCTATACTATATAAAGAAAAAACTCATATTGTTGAAAGCGAAAAATTAAGAAAATTATAAATATATCTTATAAAGCGTCAGCGACGACGTCGTTTTGCAATAATTTCTGGCGCAGCTGGCGCAATTGCGTTTGGGCTTGCGTTGTAAGCCTGTTTAGCGCCGGCCCAAGATAGACGGCCTTTCGTGTTTTATTTGTGTGGTGGGTGTTGTTTCGCTACAGTGCCTCTTGCATTATATCCACATGTTCGGATTTCATATTATCCGTATTTCGCTGGTTATATGTTTATCTTATATACATCTCTTTCTATCTAGGGTTTTGATTGCTTATCTTATATGCATCATTAATTGATTTCGCCGGTTATACGTTTATTTGTAATTCCTGATTCTTTCTATCTAGGGTTTTAATTGCTTATCTTATATGCATTAGGGTTTTTATTATTGATCATTCCTTTTTACAGTTTTAAATATCGAGGTCATATTTTTTAGATTGTTGTTGTTGTGTCATATCTAGGGTTTTAATTATGGGGTTTTGTTGTTGTTAGGTATGCGTTTAGATTTTGGGTTTTGTTTAAATGTCGGTTTTCCTGATTCTATGTTTTTTGTTGGTTGTTTTAGGCTTCTATGTTTTTGCTTAATTCAAAAGGATTCTTGCTTTTGTACCTTATTTCGGCTGTTAACCATTTTTTGGTTTTCCTGATTGTATGGTTTGACCCGTTGGATTCCTTGATTGATTCTTTGTGCCCTTTATATTTAAGTTGTGTGATTTTACTGGATTGCTTTGCAGTTTGTGTTTCGCTAAATAGAATATTTGGTGTATGGTTTTCCTGATTGTATAGTTTGACCCTTTGGATTCCATGATTGATTTTGTGTGCCCTTTATATTTAAGTTGTGTGATTTTACTGGATTGCTTTGCAGTTTGTGTTTCGCTAAATAGAATATTTGGTGTCGAAAGTCTTTTTTCCTTTTGCACGTTATTTTCTGTAACACCCCCAAAATATCGCAGCGGAATGATAGTGTCACTGGGGTGCTACTATTCAATATAAAGCACAAGGTATAGAAAACGACCACTAAATGAGACGTTTTGAAAAGTTACCATTCAACTTATTTAAATCAGAGTTATTACATGAGGTCCCAAAGTATAATAATACATAAGAGTTTTCAAAATGGATTGAATGGTAAAGGTTATTAGCTTAGACTCCAAAGCATGCAAATGATCCATGCATCCGCTATCTCCTTTCTAACCTTGATTAGTCTGAATGGAAAACAAAATGAAAGGAAGTTGATAAACGTCTCCTGACAAGAAACTTAAGGTTGTGTAGTCGAATAGGGTTTTGTGACTGGAATTGGTTGGTGCCTTGAACCCGATTTCTTCTCCCCTCTTCTGGACTTCCTAAGTTTGGTTTGAGAGTGTTTTAGGACTGTGTTTAAGATGGGAATGGGTTGGGATTGTTTCTGTATTTGGTTCGAATAGGTGTGTGTTTAAAAGTGAGATTGTGTTGTCTATTTATAGAAAGAGAAACTAGGGTTTTGTAAGAAAATGATAGGGAGACAAGGTATGGAGTAAAAACTGACAGAAAAAGAGGAAGTATGCCACTTGGATAGGAGGAGGAGGGAGATGGAAAGGTGGTGATGTGGTCGAATTCCCAGCCAAGGATTTTAACCACCAATAGGAAGGGTTTTTGAAGGAGAAGATGTACAAGTGGAAGGCTTGCTAGAAGTGAATAGGAGAGAGTGTCTTTGGCTAGGTTCAATGTATCCTTAAGATGGAATTCTAGTTTTGGTTGTCTAGTTAGTTTCGAACCGGTTTGGAGGGGGAAAGGGTCGAATAGCTTTAGGGTATTGTACAAGGAGCTTTAGTGTGTAGTATTTAAGAGTTTAAGGATTAGTTACTTTGGTTAGTTTATGTGTTAAGTAGGAAACATTTAAGTTTTGTTATAATTAAATTATATATCGATTTTTAGATATAAAGGAGAATTAGGCTTTGTGCTTAGGAGAGTAGTAAAACATGCTTAAATAAGTTGTACAATAATTTAGGATGTGTGAAAAATATATTTTTAATAGTTTAGTAATTTATAAAATTTATTTGTTAAGTTTTATTATGTCTAAAAGTAAATAAATAGGATTTTTAGTTCTTGTGCATTAGGCACTTGTACTTTTTGTTAAAAGACATGTAAAAATATTTAAAAAGTTTAGGAAAAATAATTTATAAGAGGTATGCATAAATGGTTTGTAAATTGTGCTCTAAAAATAATATAAATAGGATTTTATCAAAGATTTTGTGAATAAATGGTTTCATGCATAAAAGACTTGTACTCTAGCTTAAATAACTTGTAAACTTAATATTTTATAAAAATATTGTATAAATAAATTAGGGTTTGTGAAATGAATACATAAAATCATAGATTTATGAATTTAGGGTTTTACCGGGAATTAATATAGAATTAGGGCTTCTGGTGCTTTAGTAACTTGTACATTAACTCAGATGAGTTGTATTTTTATGTTCTAGGGTTTAGTTATTCATATTTGGTGTTGTGGTGAATTTTAGGGTTTCCTAGAAACTTTATACAGATAATGAATGTTTTGTTTATATGTTCGTTAAGGATTTATCGTAAAATGGTAGATGGTATTTTGTAATGTTTTCATATCGTTATGTTTATGAAATAAACATTAGATTCGTTAGGTAGGTCTGTGTGGGAGCACGTTTATCAAGGATGTGAGCTACGTCACATAAGATAGGAGATACAATTAAATTAAAAAAAAATTATCCGTGGAAAAAGGATAATAATTCTGTAAAGTAATAAGTTTAAAATGGGAATTTTTACGAGTGGTTACAGTCTCCCCTCCTTAACGGAATCCCGTCCAGGGATTCAATCTGTGTTAGGGGTTGAGATGATGTTGATGAATAACCGGTATGTATAGTCTAAGTAATTATGCTAAAACTTACGCATCTAAGTTCCTTATCTAATAAAGGCATAGTTTCTATGGGGCGAGACTAAGTTTCATTGGAATTGACTAATATGAAAGAATACTAATTGTCTAGAAAAAGCGTACCCATTATGCTGCATCCGAGTCACCCGAATAGTAAACTCTACCACGAGGCAGACTGTTCTGAGTTACAGGGTTTGGGTCATTTCCATTAACTGCTAAGGCTAGATTACCCTGTGTTAGTCTCGACGCCATTTTAAACTTAGGACATGCATTCCGAAGGTGATTTGGGCTATTACACTCATAACATGTCCTTTGGTTATTCTTCATATTGCCTGCACTTACTGGTGCTCTACACCGATTTGCAAAATGACCCAACTGATTGCAATTTTTGCACACACGGCAAGGCGTAGACTCCTGATGATGATAAGCGCATTTAGCACACTTAGGATATGAACCTTCATATACTTTCTGACCAGAACTAGTGGTCACAAAGTTTCTTGCCTTCTTGTTGTCAACCATTGCACCCGTTTGCTTGTACAACTCATTTGCTCCTTTCCTTTTATCATTGTTCTTGAAAGTTCCCTTCCTAACCATCTCATCTATTAGAGTCCCTACTTTCAGTATTGCACTCTGGATCGTGGAAGGCTCGGTAGCTTTCACAGTTCCACGAATTTCAGGGACAAGACCGTAGATATACCTCTCAATCCTCTTTGATTCAGGGGTAACTAGATGAGGAACTAATCTTGCTAATTCATGAAATTGATCCGTGTAGGCTGCATGACCAGACCCTACCATAGAGTGATGATAAAGTTCATCTTCCAGCTTCTGCATCTCATTATCTGGACAGTATTCTTCTTTCAACAGCGCCTTGAAGTCGTCCTACGTCATTCCCACAGCTGCTTCTCTGCCTCTAGCTTGAATCTGCGTGTTCCACCATGTTAACGCCTTTCCTGACAGCGAGCATGCAGCATACTTCACCTTCTGATGTGTTGCACAGCTACTGATGTCGATCACTGACTCTATCTTTTCAATCCAGCGGGTATATTCCAATGCACCTCCCTTACCATTAAACTCTATTGGTTTGCAAGCCGTAAACTCCTTATACGTGCATCCACTTGCACGGGTGGTAGTCTCATTCACACCTATACCATTGGTATCTTCATTCCTGCTTCCGTGGTTTCCTGAGTTGTTGATGTGATTGCCGACTTGGGTGACGATAGTTGGAAGCAAGGTTTGGAGCTGTTGAGCGATGATGGCGGTAAAATCAGGGTTTCCACCTTCGTTATTGTCGTTGTTACTAATGCCGCGACCACATCCTCTACCTCCACGTTCACTTGTCCTTCCACCTCTTTGTGTGGCATTTCCTCGGTTAGTGTTGCGAGCTGATCTCCTTGTTGCCATTGCCTCTCTGCAATGAAGGACATTTTGTGAACGTCGGAGATGAGCGTCGTTTGAGTTATCGATTTATACTTTATGTTCTTTCAAAATCCCGTCGCGAGCGGTTATCCTAAAGGGGTGTCAATGTCGATTAACGTACGCATGATTACATATGTCCACGTGTGTCGTGAGGCACTTATAATTATGTTGGCCACCCATAATTATACTAGCCTCCTTTCACATGTGTACATATCACCAAGCACACATATCTCGACATTACTTAAATGGCGAAAGAGTAGGGTGATTATCCTAAAAATATTCTTAAGAGAAATCCCACTTTTTAGTAAAGTCATCAAATTTCCTGCGGCTAAGTGATAACACTTATTTAACTTAATCCCATGTCTCATCAAACAAGAAATGTCACAAGATTAAGTTAAATAACCAGTTATCACTCAACTCCACACCTTTGATGACTCGACTAAATGATGAGATTCCCCTACTGGTGCAGATACTATAACTTTTAACAGCGCGCACATAAATGGGAAAAGTTCTATCTATGCAAGGCAATAGGGATGAGAGTCTTAATGTATATAACGGTTATAGTCTAGGCTCCTAAATGCAACCTAGTTCTCTATAACCAAGGCTCTGATACCAATCTGTAACACCCCCAAAATATCGCAGCGGAACGATAGTGTCACTGGGGTGCTACTTTTCAATATAAAGCACAAGGTATATAAAACGACCTCTAAATGAGACGTTTTAAAAAGTTACCATTCAACTTATTTAAATCAGAGTTATTACATGAGGTCCCAAAGTATAATAATACATAAGAGTTTTCAAAATGGATTGAATGGTAAAGGTTATTAGCTTAGACTCCAAAGCATGCAAATGATCCATGCATCCACTATAGCCTTTCTAACCTTGATTAGTCTGAATGGAAAACAAAATGAAAAGAAGTTGATAAACGTCTCCGGACAAGAAACTTAAGGTTGTGTAGTCGAATAGGGTTTTGTGACTGGAATTGGTTGGTGCCTTGAACCCGATTGCTTCTCCCCTCTTCTGGACTTCCTAAGTTTGGTTTGAGAGTGTTTTAGGACTGTGTTTAAGATGGGAATGGGTTGGGATTGTTTCTGTATTTGGTTCAAATAGGTGTGTGTTTAAAAGTGAGATTGTGTTGTCTATTTATAGAAACAGAAACTAGGGTTTTGTAAGAAAATGATAGGGAGACAAGGTATGGAGTAAAAACTGACAGAGAAAGAGGAAGTATGCCACTTGGATAGGAGGAGGAGGGAGATGGAAAGGTGGTGATGTGGTCGAATTCCCAGCCAAGGATTTTAACCACCAATAGGAAGGGTTTTTGAAGGAGAAGATGTACAAGTGGAAGGCTTGCTAGAAGTGAATAGGAGAGGGTGTCTTTGGCTAGATTCAATGTATCCTTAAGATGGAATTCTAGTTTTGGTTGTCTAGTTAGTTTCGAACCGGTTTGGAGGGGAAAGGGTCGAATAGCTTTAGGGTATTGTACAAGGAGCTTTAGTGTGTAGTATTTAAGAGTTTAAGGATTAGTTACTTTGGTTAGTTTATGTGTTAAGTAGGAAACATTTAAGTTTTGTTATAATTAAATTATATATCGATTTTTAGATATAAAGGAGAATTAGGCTTTGTGCTTAGGAGAGTAGTAAAACATGCTTAAATAAGTTGTACAATAATTTAGGATGTGTGAAAAATATATTTTTAATAGTTTAGTAATTTATAAAATTTATTTGTTAAGTTTTATTATGTCTAAAAGTAAATAAATAGGATTTTTAGTTCTTGTGCATTAGGCACTTGTACTTTTTGTTAAAAGACTTGTAAAAATATTTAAAAAGTTTAGGAAAAATAATTTATAAGAGGTATGCATAAATGGTTTGTAAATTGTGCTCTAAAAATAATATAAATAGGATTTTATCAAAGATTTTGTTAATAAATGGTTTCATGCATAAAAGACTTGTACTCTAGCTTAAATAACTTGTAAACTTAATATTTTATAAAAATATTGTATAAATAAATTAGGGTTTGTGAAATGAATACATAAAATCATAGATTTATGAATTTAGGGTTTTACCGGGAATTAATATAGAATTAGGGCTTCTGGTGCTTTAGTAACTTGTACATTAACTCAGATGAGTTGTATTTTTATGTTCTAGGGTTTAGTTATTCATATTTGGTGTTGTGGTGAATTTTAGGGTTTCCTAGAAACTTTATACAGATAATGAATGTTTTGTTTATATGTTCGTTAAGGATTTATCGTAAAATGGTAGATGGTATTTTGTAATGTTTTCATATCGTTATGTTTATGAAATAAACATTAGATTCGTTAGGTAGGTCTGTGTGGGAGCACGTTTATCAAGGATGTGAGCTACGTCACATAAGATAGGAGATACAATTAAATAAATAAAAATTTATCCGTGGAAAATGGATAATAATTCTGTAAAGTAATAAGTTTAAAATGGGAATTTTTACGAGTGGTTACATTTTCTTACCTGATAGCCCAATTATAGATATATCTTATAAGGCGGCAGCGACGACATCGTTTTGCCCATTATTTCTGCTGCAGCTGTCGCAATTGCGTTTTCCTTATTGTAAAAGTTGTTAAAGTATTTATCGTCCTTCTTTTGTAGACTTCATTGTCTTTGCGAAGGTCTTTCGAGATCAGCCCACAAGGGTTGCACCCACACTGCTTATATCCTCTTTTTTATGATTCTTCGTGGGCTTATTTGTTGTGGCTATGATGATTGCCACCGGTTTTCTGATACAAATGAAACAGGGTGTTAAATATTGTCTCCATAACTTGGCGGGCAAGTACCGGATGGTATTACTATGCAACCGTGTTTCTTTGCAGCCATGGTGGAGACAAAAATGTTTTACGTCCTATTTGGTTTAGAAATCTGAGCCTGAGAACTGCTGCGTGAGCTTTGTATATCTTATAAAGCGTCAGCGACGACGTCGTTTTTGCAATGATTTTTGGCGCAGCTGGCGCAATTACGCTTGGGTCTGCGTTGTTAGCCCAGGCCTGCGTTGTTAGCCCAAAAAAAGGCAAGTCTTTTGCTTCGGTTCTTTTGTTGTATTCGTACGTTGTATTTACTCACCTAATTTTTCTTATCGTGTGGCTGGGATTGTGTTTGAGGGACGATACATATACACGTGTGCTTTGCCTGCGATTCGAAGCTTCTGTACACAGTCTTCTCTGCACGCACTGTCATCGAGCTGCGAAAAAAAAGGATAAAAAATAAAAACTAAAACAATTTTCTGATAAAAAGAAGGTACGATTGGTGGGTGCTTTGTCATTTTTTTACGTATGTGTTGTGTTTTTTTGTTGTCTGTGTGCTTTGACGACTGTGCTTTTGAACCTGCAGCTGAACTGCGCGCTTACGCTTTCTGCAAAGGTATAGTCAGATAACTATGGACTTACTTATTACATTTGCCAACTTTGTTATGGTGTTAATCTTTTCGTTTACAGGCACATTTCATTTGCATGTGTATCATGAGAATGGTTTCTATTTATGTCTCATTTTAACAATTGCATGGAATTCCTTTGTGTATTATGCCGGTCGTTTGCTTTTATGTGACTGCCATTATCGTGCTCCCATTTTTTTTTACGCCTGCGTTTGTATTTGCTTTATTAGCAAATGAACTATTTCCTTTTGCATTAAAAACTTTGTTCTTTAGTATTATTTGTATGCGAACGAAAGATAAGGCTAGGCGTAGGGTAGCATCTCCTAAGTCTTTAGAGCCTGTGTCTGCTGAAGGAACGCAGGCTCAGGATGTGACTGTGCTAGGTAAGAGGCCATTCAGTTATGTAGATAAAACTGGTGCATGTTTGCCTTCTGTTGGTAAGGAGCTGCATAGTTGTGAGTGTCTGCCAAATAGAAAACCAAGCGAAAATTTACACAATGATTTGCCAAGAGGGGTTACAGAAGATTTCAATGCCGGTGTGGACTTAACTCGCGCACAAGAGCAGGGAGCACCACAGGTTTACAAACCTCATATACTTTCATCTGAAATTGGCGTTGCTGATGTGCATCATAGGCAGCAGCCAATTAATGTTAATTGTGCCAAAAACTGTGTCAGTGGGTCGTTGCTTTCGTCGCCGACGAAAACCATATGTACATATACTCATCCTTTCCTATTTTTCTTGCTTTTATCTTTGCCGTTGGTCTTGATAAATTGTCTGAGTACGAGTTGTTATGGTGGTTGTTATTTCAGCGCATATCGGGATGCTTGGTAGCCAATATACAGATATAGTATATTCGACTGATGTCAACTCATCTGGTCCGATGACTCCAGTACCGGTTGATAAAGGAAAGTGGAAACTTTTTGAACGCAATAATACAAACGCCTACATTCATATGAGAAAGCAATCGCCTTCAGGATCTGGTATTGGTTTTCTATCTCTTCGTTTTATGCCCTCTTTTTATTTGCCGGTAACGTCTGTTGACTTGCATTGTTTATCGAACATCAATATTTCTTATTCTATCCATCTGTATCACAGGTAACCAATGTTCTTCATCCATTGCAAGTGACCGTGTAGGTGAGCTACACTTTCATATGTCGCGGACATTATTTACAGCTGTTGCTATATTTGCTTTTTATCTTATGATTCAATGCTCTTTTACCTTGTTAGTAATATTTTTTCCTTCTTTAATGCTGCTTTTACCTTCTTCTGCAGCAACCAAGCCGTGTGCGTATACCAGGAACAATGCATCAGCATGTTCTCTACAGGGTTTGTGTTTATTCTTTATCGTCTGTTCGTATATTTTTTAAGCTTTCTTAAGAATATTTTCTGTCTTTTGTTACAGGTGGTATGCGAGTTTCAAAGGCGAACGACGTGTCTGCACAGGCCAGAACAGTGTTGGCGCTTTCTGCTCCTGGTATTGCTTTGCTATTGGTTCATTCTTCTATTTTTTAATCATTCCGATTTGTAAAACCTGTTGCTTTTTTGTATTTGCCCTTTATCATATGACAGCCACTTTTTCACCTACTTGATAACAATTTTTTTTTGTTCTTTCGCATTTCCAATAGCCACAACGGAGCTGCCTTCGTATTCTGCCATAGTCTTGGGTCTTGCATCTCCTGGTATCGCTTTCTTATTTCTTCATTTTAGCTTCTTTTTTTTTTCTTTTTTTTCCCCTTATTTGTTAACACACCGTCATAATTGTTTCGACTGTATATACTGAAACTTCCGTGTGGAAACTGACGTTGGTATACCGTTGTTTTTTTACATTTTATTTAGCAATTCTATTTCCTCTATTTCTTTAGTTACGGGCGTCTTCTTTTGTTTGCTTGCTAATATGTATTGGATTTGTTTCAGGTGGTGTGCGCCGTTTGCCATCAAACGCAACCATTCGACGAGGGCGACCACGTGCCTCAGTCTGTCATATGCAAGGTTTCCTGATTTTTCCTAAACTTTCTTAGTGCATTACAACTACCTATTATTATTTAATTACATTATCATTTATGGGCCATACATATTTTTTTAGTGTATGCATCCCTATTGCAAGTAATTCGTCCTTTTCATCGCCTGCCAGTCAAGATGTAGGTAAGCTAGCTACATCCCGTTGGTTAGAAGGTTCCGTTTTTGCTTTTTCGCTTTTTTTTTCCATACGGTTTGTTCACTTTAAATAATTCTTATATTGTCATATGACAAAGCCATCTTTCATTTTCTTAACAGTTTTTGACTTCTCTTGCAGCTACTTTGCCTTCTTCATTGGGCCGGCGTCGCCGCGCAAATACTGTACCAAATAGAAGGGTGCGTGCCAGACAAGGTTTGTATGATCTTACTTATTTACAACTTATATAGCCAATGTGTTGCGCCCAATTTCTAATGAACACGAAACGCCACCTGATGTAAGCAATTATTGCAGATTTAATATGCGGTGTCTGCTGTTGATTAATATGCTTTCGTTGGCAGACGTGCATTATGCCCATGTTTTTTGTGCAGTGTCATAACTATGGTGGCATACATGGTGTTGATCAACAGTAGGGTCTGATTTGGAAAGATACATGCCAAACAGGAGAGAATACCGTCTAGAGTGATTCAAAGCAAATTATTCTTCCACATCGTTCTCTTCCGTTTTCCATCTTTCTTTCGGAATTGGATTGTAGTGTTTGTTAGTACCATGTATGTCACCATAGTTGCAGATGCATGGAGAAACAGTCAACGTCCGCTATAGTTGCATGGTCTTATCTTTTTCCTCCAGTTTATTTGCTTTCTGCAATAGCCTAAAGATCCATTGGAAGTGACAAAAAAAAACTAAAAAGAAATAGGGTGACACAGACGCAGCTGCCTTTGGAGTAGAATGCCACACGTTGCCCGGCGAACATTGCAAAAGAGGTAAGAAAAACATCCTACTTACAGGAAGCAAAATGAAATGAGGAATTGTTCAAAAAACCCACCCACTCACCTTCTTGCAATGCACCTTCAGAAAATGCTACGTGTTATACCTGATCCATTCAGTTAATCCTGTTCCTTTTTAGCGACAGTCAGCTGTCCTTCGTTTTGCTTCTACGAATAATAAGCTGCGACGTTAACTGAATGGTTCAGGAACAACACGTTGCGTTCGTTATCCTGAAGACAAAGTGCTATTCTATATATACTTAGCGATGCAGTCGAAACCATCCATGAAAATCATACAAATTCTTAGGCAAATCCTCATTTCGTTTTACTTCTGCAGATCATCAAATCCATGAGCAAGACAGCAGCTGATTAAAATGCGCAGCTGCAGTATACCAAAGGAAGAAGTTTCTGCATATTTTTTTCCTGTGCTAAAGGACGCTGCCTATTTTTCTCCACGTTTTTGGCCTGTCAGAGTATCCACGCTACGCTTCTCATTGTATTTTATTGGTTATGACCAAAAGAGAGGTATTACTCAAATCACTATCCTAGACTTGAAGTTTAGTTAAAGCCTAATTTTTTATTATTTTTTTAATATGCAGATGGTCGCAGCCAATAACAGTCTGCTAGCAGAATAAAAAAAAAAAAGATAAGTATTGCTTAAATTTACATATTGCAATGACTTCTGCTCAGTTTAGGCTTATAACACATTGTGTATATGCATCAGGTTCAAGGCTGCAGTAACATTATCGGAAGTGCACGTATGTACATACTCACATATAGTAATATTATACTTAGATAGGTATCTATTGACAGTTCTGTTAATACATGGTTACCTCTTCTAAATTCTCATACAGTTCCTTTCGTTATTTCGACAATCTAGCAATTTGCCTGGTGCAGGTTTTTGCACAAAGGGAGTTCAAATGACGAAAGGAATTGTAAGGGGATTTAGAAAGGATTACTATTAAAATAACCAGAATTCTTTTAATTTAATATACAGTGGGCCGTTCTATACTCCCATACAGTTCCTTTCGTCATTTGAACAATCTAGCAGTTTGCCTGGTGCAGGCTTCTGCAGAAAGAGAGTTCTCACGACGAAAGGAAATGTAAGGGAGTATAGAAAGTCATTGTTTTTTTTTTTTTTTTTTTTTTATTATTATTATTTTTTTATTTTGTTTTACTACTGTACTTGATTTTTTTAGGCATGTCCGTGATCGTCGTGGCAGCAAAGCTTCTGGTCAATGCTAAGGTTAAATTACTAAAGAAAGATGCGGAACCTAAGAGAATGGTGTGTCGAGTGATTTAAAAGGAAATGCTTCTTCGCATCGTTTTCTTCCGTTCCCCATCTTTCTTTCGTTATTCAACTATACTATTGAGCGGAAGTAATTGCGTCACCACCGTCACAGATATGGAAACAATTCGTGCCGGATGAAACAACATACTCAATAACTGTACTGAATTCCATCTTATTCTGTCAGGATTTTTTTTCTGCATAGAACCTGGGATGCTGCTACTGGAACCGCACAATGATAAGAGTTACTCAAATTCAGATAGTACAATGGCTTTTCCCTTTTTTAGGTTGCTAACGTCTTTTGTGTATACAGCAGCATCGGTGCTATGTCGGCAGTTGTGGACAACTTATTTTTTGCACAGAGGGAGTTCAAACGACGAAAGGAATTGTAAGGGGATTTAGAAAGGATTACTATTAGAATAACCGGAATTCTTTTAATTTAAGATACAGTGGCCCGTTCTGTATTCCCATATAGTTCCTTTCGTCATTTGAACAATCTAGCAGTTTGCCTGGTGCAGGCTTCTTCACAAAGGGAGTTCACACGACGAAATGAACTGTAAGGGAATATAGAAAGACTCATTTTTTTTTTTTTTTTTTTTTTTTTTTTTTTTTACTATTTTACTTGATTTTTTTAGACATATCTGTAATCGTCGTGGCATAAAAGCTTCTAGTCAATGCTAAAGTTAAATTACTAAAGAAAGATGCGGAACCTAAGAGAATGGTGTGGCGAGTGATTTAAAAGGAAATGCTTATTTGCATCGTTCTCTTCCGTTCCCCATCTTTCTTTTGTTATTCAACCATACTATTGAGCGGAAGTGATTGTCTCACCACCGTCACAGATATGGAAACAATTGGTGCCGGATGAAACAACATACTCAATAACTGTACTGAATTCCATCTTATTCTGTCAGGATTTTTTTTTCTGCATAGAACCTTGGATGCTACTACTGGAACCGTACAAAGATAAGTGTTACTGAAATTCATATGCTACAATGGCTTTTCCCCTTTTTAGGTTACTAATGTCTTTTGTGTATACAGCAGCATCGGTGCTATGGCGACAGTTGTGGACATATTCTTCTTGGTCAACGCTAAAGTTAAATCAGTATGTTTTTTAATTATCATGACTGTTTAGTTTCTCCAACACAAAATAAAACGAATCAGACGACTGCAATAATCTGTGTTCTGGTAATTTAGTCCATAAAAATGTTTACACTTGCTATTTCTTAACTGTAGTGTGTCTACAATAACCACGATTCTTTCACTTTAATATATGGTGACTCTTTCTATATCTCTAGAATTTTTTTTGTGCATATCTGTAATCGTAATGGCACAAAAAACTCTGTTCAACGGTAAGGTTAAGTTTCTAAAGAAAGTTGCAAAACGTAAGAGGATGGTGTGACAAGCGATTCACAAGAGATTGCTTCTGCGCAGCATCCTCTTTCTTTTTCCAACTTTCTTTCATGGTTCAACCATGCTATCGATCAGAGGTGATTGTGTCATTACCATTACAGGAATGGAAACCAAAAAATGGGAAATTTGTGCATACTAAAATAGAATGCTGCATAATTATATAACAATCCTACATTTAAAGTCCAGTTAAAGCTTAGATTCGATGCTCTTTCTACCTATATACATTGCTTATTCCTTGATGCTGACTTATGTTACTATTATTATATGGATCATCCGTTCCACAATACGATGAAAATGCAAGCCGCAGCAGATTCTTCTATTTTTAGATACCTAAAAGTAAAAAAACCCGATGCGCCTTGCATTGTCATCATTTTGTTGAACCGATGATGCATATAATAATAGTAACATAAGCCAGCACCCTGTGATTAGCTATGTTGGCCAACAACATGAGTAGATTTTGAAAGATTGGTGGCAGATGAAATAGGATGTTGTCATAAACTATTTGGTCCAAATAACTTTTTGCACAGCACCCTATTTCATTTGCCACTGATCTTTCGAAATTTGATCGCGTTATTGGTTTGGAGTCATTGTAGAATTGTATGTGATAATACAAATACACCATCTATCAATATTAATATTTGGTAATCTATGTCTGTTTCATTATGTTTTTTTTCGCATGTTTGTACATGTATTTGTGCAAAACGTCCTGCTCAGCAGAATGGTTTGGTTCCAAAAGCTGGATGGGAAACAAGAGAGAATGGTGTGACGAGTGGATTGATGCAGGCTGCTTCTTGCACCATCCTTTTTTGTTTCCCATCTATCTTTTGGAATTTAATCGTGTTCTTGAGCAAGGCCTTCTGTGGATTTGTACGTACAAACATGCGCAAACAAATTTAAGATAACAGATGCATGCCATCGGCTTTTAGTATCAATAGTTAAAAAAAAGTAACGTAGTCTTCCTTTGCTAATATAGACATCTAATAGATTGTCGGTGCACTTACAAATCTGAATTTTGAAAAGAGGTTGATGCGAAACAAGATAGGAACGTAACAGAAGTAATCTGGTACAAGTTACTTGCTACGCCTTATCCTATTTCGTTTTCCACCGATCTCCTCTCTGAATTCAGACAAACAGGTATACGGCACTCAATATCAATGGCTATTTTTAGAAAAACGCCGCTAGCATCTGGTAGATTGTTGGGGCCTTCGAATCTGAATTCTGGGAGAAGGTTGACGCAAAACAAGATAGGAACGCAAGAGAAGTAATTTGGTACAGGTTACTTACTATGCGTTATCCTATTTCGCTTCCCACCGATCTATTCCCTCAACTCAGATGAACAAGCGTACGTATTGTATAAAAGTCCCTAATACAATGTATTAAATCCAAACGATAAAGTTTTTGCATTCAAAGGTGGTATAAGAGATGAGAAAAACCTAACGCGTTGGTTAAAAAAAGGATTTGTTACAAATTTTTATTTTTATCATACGCGTTAGGGTTTTTGTTATCTCCTCTGCCATCTTTGAATGCAAAAAAAATATCGGATTCTCTACAAAAATTACTTTTTCTAATAGTTGATAAGAAATTCTAATTATCCATTTTATAAAAATGTTCTACAGAAAAGCTGAAAATACGAAGTTCCATTATTTTGTAGTTGGATGGTAGCTATAATTCGAAAAAAGAAATGCCAAACAAAAAAGAGAATATTGTGATGACTGATTAGGATGCTATTCCTTCTCTGGATAACCCTCTTACATTTCCCATCTCTCTTCAATAATGGAACCGTATTGTTCATTAGCACCACTTATGTTACCGCAGTTCCAGATATGCAAGCTCCCTTAAGCAGTACTTGATATAGGTTTATATCTGTGCCTTTTACGTTATGATGAGTATTGTTGATAATTGATATGCATATGAACAGATGATATAGTGATTATGTTTTAAAATGTTTATTTAGTAATAAAAGTTGTTAATCTGTTGTCTATAAAAAAATTTAGTTATGGTATGTTCAGTATTGTTTTTAATTGATAAATTCATATGTATACGAACGCGTGTGGTTTATTGATCGGATTTTGGGAATCTGTGTGTATGAATGTGCTTTTTAAACTTTGTATAAACTAATCCACTTATTAATTGCAACAATAAAATTCACAGGTCTCTTTCTCAAAATCCAAGGCAAGGTGCCGAATTCTACAGAGTCAAGCGTTCACTTCCAGCTACAATGTAAACCGCATCACATAATGCAGCGACACAAAAAGATACAATGACAAACAGAGAACAGCGGCATACCAATGTTTACTGCATTATAATATATAGACTAGATTTGCTATAATGTATGAAGAATTTGGAAATTAACCTCTATGTAAATTTCCGTTATCTAATTGAAAATCCGTTAAATCATTCTATTGATTCAACATCGTTTGGTATCCACCTAACTATAACTATATCTTATAGGGCGTCTGCAACAACGCCGTTTTGTTTTCTATTATAAGACACATTTCATCTTCTATTGCTCACAGGAAAGAGCAACTACTCAATTCAGAATATTCATGATAAACTAATAAAAACTAAAACTCAAGATTACAAATATAAACTATTTATCCTGTATTATTTTTAAACAAACTATTTATCCTGTATTATTTTTAAACAAACTATTTATCCTGTATTATTTTTAAACAAACTGATAAACTATGCAAATATTATAAAGAAAAAACAACCACGTCCATCAACATTTGCCTACAAATTAACAGCAACAAAACCAAAACATATCTGAACAAATAAAAACTATAGAAGCAAGTAATCGAACCCTTTTTGCAAACTTTTTTTTTTTCCTTATTTTATTATTTAAAAAAGTGAAAAATACAAGGAAAACTAAAATTCATACATCTAAAAGCTTATAAAGTAGAAATAAGACCAAAAGGAGCTTAATATCAGCTTAAGAATAAGCTGAGAAAATGATATTCAAGCAGACCAATGCATCACAGAAAAGGATCTCAAATACCGAAGAAGGAAATTGACTGCAGGCCTAAACTAGGGCTACTGTGGCCTTTTCTACCTTATGAAAAAGCTATAAAGCAATAAACTATTAATCTTAAACTTAGCGAAACTAAAATTTATGCATCTAATAGCTTATAGAGTAAAAAGGAGCTTAATATCAGCTTAACAATAAGGTGAGAAAATCATATTCAAGCAGACCAGTGCAAGGCAGAAAATCATATTCAATAAGGTGAGAAAATCATATTCAATAAGGTGAGAAAATCATATTCAACTAACATGTACCAAGAACAGAAATAACAACAACAGACGCCCAACACATAGAGAAATTGAGAACCACATGCTACAACATCCAGTAGAAACACTAAAAACCATTTTGGCCCATTTTAAAAACTTATTCCAAACAGCCCTTAAGGAGACTTTTTCCAGGAGTTTCACTATATCTGACCTGTTTAAACTATAATCTGAATAACAATTGATCAAATATACCTATGTGTCTGATAATGTTCCAGTAATAAATCATCGTATGCTTTAATAACCTCACGTAGATCAGATTTCATAATATGTGTACCATCAGATACATGTTGACACTAATTCACCGGAATTCTACCACAAAATCAGTTGATAATATCAAACTTGAATAACAATTGATCAAATATACCTATGTGTCTGATAATGTTCCAGTAATAAATCATCGTATGCTTTAATAACCTCACGTAGATCAGATTTCATAATATGTGTACCATCAGATACATGTTGACACTAATTCACAGGAATTCTACCATAAAATCAGTTGATAATATCAAACTAACAACCTAAATAATTAAAAACCACAAAACTAAGATTGTATCCTAACCATTTTTTCTGCTGCAGACAGAAGCAGTTACATAAACCTCAAGCCGCCATTGTTGGTGGCAAATTAACAACAAAAAAAGTTACACATTTTTTAGCAAATTCTACACAAATATGCAAAATAATCACCTGCGAAGTATTTCACACAAAGGAGAAAAAAAATAAATAAATAAATAAAAAATAAAAAAAAGACAAAAAAATTGTAAAATAGCCAACTTACCATTTTCATAAACATACTTATAACAGATAAAAACATATCATAAACAGAGTTTCTTAAACTAACATCCATATTGTCCACAACCAAAACATTCCATAAAAATAAAAACAGCATAAACCTTCAATCTTCATCAAATTCTTCCATCTCCCTGATGGTTTCCTCCTTCCTAGCTATCAACCTCTGGAAGTCGGCAACCACAGTAGCGAGAGCCTCCACCAAACGACGCTCAATAACTTGAACATCATGCAAAGAATCATAGACAACCCCAGCAGCAGGCTCCTCATCCACGTTGATGTCGAAAACCTTCGTCATACGGTCGGTCCTCCTATCGACGTTCATACGGAGGTCGTCTCTAATCGCCGCCAACGATATCATGCTAGCTTCATTGATGGGTATTTCCTGCATGGCAAGAAATTTGAAAAAATCATGGATCTTATCAGACCCACAGACATCTTGCAGTTCATTCAAATAAGGTTTGTTAGCCATTTTTCAGAAACTTAAATCACAGTAATTGAATTTTAGTTTTGAAAACAATTGAAACAAAATAAAAAATCTGTGCAAGATATATAAAGGGAAGAGCCGCCTCTTGCCTTGAAAGAATTCACACGCGCCCAGAAGAATTAATTGCATAACTGAGAAAGCAATCAAAAAGTCTGCAGAAGATTGAAGGTTGGAAGACCACTGACCAAGAACTTCTCAGGAAGACTATAAAAAAAAATCAGCATTGCTCCTATTTAATTTTTCCGATTGCCAAGAACTTCTCAGGAAGACTTCTTCAAGTCTTTCTTCTTTTTTTTTTCTTCTTGGGCTAAATATGATTTTGCTATCAACTATTTTAGATCTATGTTATTGTTATAGGCCCATAATTCAGGCCCAAATACTTAGTCTTAATAATTTTGACCCAACATAGTCTTATTGAAAAACAAACATTTTATACTCACTTCCTTCATCAAAAATATATTTAGGATTCCCGTTTCTATTGTTGTGTAACGATTTATTACTTATGGTCTAAAAAGGCCCAAAAAAATTACTATATACAGGGAGGAGCATTCGGGCTTCTTTTTTTTTTTTTTTTTACAGCAAATAAAACACACAAAATGATTGCTCGAAAAAAAAACCAAAACAATTACATGAAATACATAGTATGTCATAATAAATATGATTGGATTAAAAAAATGGAAACTATAAAATTCGGCACAAAGGAAAGAAAACCAAAAACACCATATCATTATTCCTAATTAATAGCTATTAAAACATAGTCATCTTACACACGAAAAAAAATAAAAATGGCCACAGCTAATTCCGCTAACCGCGCTGGAATAAAAGGCGAATACGACATCGTAGCCAATGCGTTATAAGATGTATTTATAATTAATAGCAAAAAAATACCCTGCGAGGCCGCAACGCGGCCGGCCGTCGCTTTACTTGTTATATATGAAACCATAAACTTTTATTATTATTTTCGTTTATAACAATAACCAATATTATTTTCATTCAGCCCTAAATTCTTAAGTTTTTGTTATTTTTCGTTTATAACCCATAAACTTTTTTTTATCACTACAATTATCTGCCGATCTCGTTGCTATGTACGGGTACTCGTCTAGTATTCATAAAGGGCGTTAGGAAATTAGGGGCATTAAATATTCGGGGGCTTAAAGCAATGGCTTTAGTAGCTTTACCCTTAGCCACCACTGGATTGTCAAATTTCATCATATGATATTGTGTTAATGTAAGAACAGATGATAAAATATCTTATGAAGGAATCGACGAAGCAATCTCATGTTAGCGCTATGGATAGGACATTTTGAGGATAAAAGGAGCATTCTCGAACCATGGGGTGCCCATGCCGAGGCAAAAGCATACTTCAAGTTTTATAACCTTAAAGATATAAATGTTGTAGCAATTATAGGTTTTATTATAAATTCGTTTTTGGTCAAATTAAAACGGTGGGAACTCTCCGTACCTTGCTCAGGCGGGATTGGGTATCATTGTAAAACAATGGGAAACTGGGAACTGTCAACTGAGGTTATATATTGTTATGCTTCCATTTGAAATATATATTTTTTGATTTGTAAAATACTTGGCGGATTGTGATAACATGATTGGTGGAATATGAATGCTTCGTAGGGACATTGTGACATCCTCAAATAGAAAGATTTCCGAGGTACTTTGCTTAACTAAGTATGACATTGTGCCACTACGAATATCGTAGGTCCGTCCATATAAATTTTATACAATGGGACATCAAATCAAACATCTATATGTTTACAGAAATGTGTTTCAATGAGTTCATCCTTTTTTATTATAGATATAGGATGACATTTGTTGGAATTTATTAATCATAACTAGTATATAGTAAATATGTAGTCACAAAGAGCACGCAACGGAAGACTTAAACAAATACTTGTAATTAATTAACCGAATATAAAAGTAAGTGTACCTTTTAGCAACTCCAGGCAACCAAAGATCAAGAATCAAGAACCCTAAAAAATTAGGGTTTATGAAATTCGATTACACCTTAATCGAATCGGGGAAAAACAAAAACACAAGTGGTGTTTGTCCTATGTTCTTGTACACGCGTATTGATAGCGATTCAATGCGAATGCTAGGTTCTTGATCACAATAGATTAACCAAACATTTTAGTTACGCTCAAGGTCACTCGCAAATCCCTTCGTGGGCTTTCACTAGTCGACCTAGGAGTAAGAGGGGAGAAGAGAAGAAGTTTGGCCTTCTATTGAAATCAAATGTACCAAAGAATGAATACATGAGAATGTATTTATACCCTTATAGTAGAGATCAAGTTTACAAAGAGTCCTATGTGGGATTCCTCTTGTTCGGCCGACTTCAAGCCCAAGAGAGAGTTTCTAGAACCTTCTCTGGGCTTGTTTCCTTTTCTTCGTATCCCTTTGACATTTAACGTCCGTTAGTCATCATGGTGAATTAATAATTAAAATATAACGTTTTATATTTGATTATTAAACATTGAATCTCATACGCAATGCGTGTAATCCCATAGTCTCGTGTTCGAATCCGGTCATACGAATTCGGTCATGCGTACAATCCCATTGAATCTCATACGCAATGCGTGCAATCCCATAGTTTCGCCATGAACTTGTGACAACTCACATCCCAGTTCACATCTAACCAAAATAGAACCTTGCTTTCTGTCTTAAACTTTTCCACTATCTCATTTTTCACCACCAAATTCTCACCTTGTCTACCAATTTTGATCCTACAAAAGTCCATGAGCCTGCGACTTTGTAGAATGAAAGAAACATTGTTTTGAGTCAAATAGGCATAAATATTGTTTGACTTTTTAGGCTGACTTTCATGTTTGGGTCAAAATGGTTTGGGTTGGGTTAAAATGAATCAATATCTCTATGATTACTAAAGTATCAAAAAGAAAAAAGAAAGTACACTTACGACTATAAAAGTAGTTGTATCTTTACATTGTTGAATGAATCAATAGCAAATCTGTAAAAACAACAAAACTTTACCCTCTGTACCAATTTCAGTAACATACTCAAAACAGTCAAACACCTTCACCTTCAATATTCTGTCTTAGTACTCTACTTACCATACCAGAGAAAGTCCATAGCTGAGGAACCCATTTGTACTCACTTTTATACTCCACTCCTTCCATGAGTTTCACAAGTTGGGCATTCAAGTCATAGCAATTCAAAGGAGTGTCCCCACCTTTTGGTATCTGGAAAAGTAAAAATCTTCTAAAGATGATTGAAGCAGTAGGAAATGGAATATCTTTCACTGGTTCTTTTTTTGCGTTCTCTTACCCATGGTTGAGTGACTTTTACTCTCTTAATAAGTTGCCATTTTGAGTTTTGGTTGAGAACAAAGAAGTGTGAATTCTTGGGGCAAGCATATAAGACAACTAGATTTTCCCTATGTTCAAAAAGGAACCTAATCCTCTCAGACAACTCACTTGGAGTTGGAGGCACATTCGAAGGGAGTTTGACTTTTTTAATTTTCTCACTTTGAATGTCTAGTTTCACCATGAACTTGTGACACCTCACATCCCAGTACACAAACCTTGAGCCAACTGTTACATGCTCACTAAGATAGTCTTCCCAATCTCCAAAACCATCTTGAATCATCTTCCTATTCCATTGGGAATGAACCTCATCTTCAAATCCATTTTGTATGTTCAAAACTTCAAATCCAACTTTTGTGCTTGTTGACCCCATACACTCTTCACCACCAAGTTGCCACACATGAACAATCTTATACTTTTGTTTATCTCTCCTACCATCATACAACATAGTAAATATTTCATTTGACTCGCAGCTCATGGGTGGACTTGGAAGATATGTTTTCTTTTGGGTCTCAAAATGAATAACACATAACTCGTATGTTTTGTGTGGTGGCCCCTCCTTTACCAGCATAAACCCATCTAACCAACATAGAACCTTGCTTTCTGTCTTAAACTTTTCCACTATCTCATTTTTCACCACCAAATTCTCACCTTGTCTATCAATTTTGATCCTACAAAAGTCCATGAGCCTGCGACTTTGTAGAATGAAAGAAACATTGTTTTGAGTCATTTCAAAAAAAATTGTCTGCACATCTGAAGGAATCTCAGCAGTTTGTCCATGCACCTGAAAAAAAGAAGATATTATTCATTATTTAATCAAAAATCAGTTAACTAGACATTCACCAAATAAAAAATGTTATCATAATTTATAACATTGCAATCCAATTGATTCCAGTAACAAGTTTCCATTTGTCATTCAACATGTTACTCAACAATCAAGTAAAGTACAGTAATATTAAAAGTTTAGACATGTCATGTTTTAAATCATGCAAATCCTATTCCATAAATACATAACAGATCACATATTTTATGAACAAAATAGTCAACAAATATTCAAGCTTCGTCAACATGTCATTGCTTTATAGGTTTGCTTAGTCATTTTTTTTTTTTTTTTTTTTTTTTTTTTTGCAATTGCGAGATGAAGGACCAATTGCGAAAGGTTGTATGAATTGCGAAGAACTCTTGAATTGCGAAGGATGGTGAATTGCGAAATCAGCTCCAATTGCGAGACCAATTGCGAAAAGCAATTGCGAGACCAATTGCGAGAATGACCCAATTCCGAAACCAATTCCGAGATGAATTCCGAAATCAATTTCAAAAGTACACCTATCTCAATCTTATACAAGAAAGCGATATTTCTGAATTGCGAGAGACATGGGAATTGCGAGAGTCAGTGGCAATTGCGAAACCAATTTCGAAGGTCTTGCCAATTTCGAAACTTTCCAACCACTCTTGACTATTTGTGTCCTTTTCACTGACTTGCCCATGCTAACTGTCAACTTTCACTAGCTTTCACCAACCTTACATATCAATAATTCAAGGACTAAAATAATCAATTATAATCCAAAAAAAAATCTTATCCATGATTTATTGATGATTGTCGATCTAGGGACCAAGAACAAACACAAAAGTTTGATCTTCCAAACCAAGATATGAGTGAAAAGCTAGGAAACCTTCACAAACCAAGCTTCAAACCACGAACAAACACAACCTTTTAACCTTGATTATGTGAACGATTCCAAGAAAAACAAAAACCACCCTCGTTGTGTCTTTTTAAGAAGACAAAAAAAAAATCACAACAGTTGGTTTCTATTAAGCACAACTCGAACACACTAACCTTTAAACTCGGATGATGAAGAAGATGAAGAAGAACCGAGTTAAACACAACATAAATCACATATTTTCCCCTTAAAAACACCACGATTCGCCCCCGGTTAGCTCTGATACCAATTGTAGAAGTATAGATTACTCTATGATTAAAATGAATCAATATCTCTATGATTACTAAAGTATCAAAAAGAAAAAAGAAAGTACACTTACGACTATAAAAGTAGTTGTATCTTTACATTGTTGAATGAATCAATAGCAAATCTGTAAAAACAACAAAACTTTACCCTCTGTACCAATTTCAGTAACATACTCAAAACAGTCAAACACCTTCACCTTCAATATTCTGTCTTAGTACTCTACTTACCATACCAGAGAAAGTCCATAGCTGAGGAACCCATTTGTACTCACTTTTATACTCCACTCCTTCCATGAGTTTCACAAGTTGGGCATTCAAGTCATAGCAATTCAAAGGAGTGTCCCCACCTTTTGGTATCTGGAAAAGTAAAAATCTTCTAAAGATGATTGAAGCGGTAGGAAATGGAATATCTTTCACTGGTTCTTTTTTGCGTTCTCTTATCCATGGTTGAGTGACTTTTACTCTCTTAATAAGTTGCCATTTTGAGTTTTGGTTGAGAACAAAGAAGTATGAATTCTTGGGGCAAGCATATAAGACAACTAGATTTTCCCTATGTTCAAAAAGGAACCTAATCCTCTCAGACAACTCACTTGGAGTTGGAGGCACATTTGAAGGGAGTTTGACTTTTGTAATTTTCTCACTTTGAATGTCTAGTTTCACCATGAACTTGTGACACCTCACATCCCAGTACACATCTAACCAACATAGAACCTTGCTTTCTGTCTTAAACTTTTCCACTATCTCATTTTTTACCACCAAATTCTCACCTTGTCTATCAATTTTGATCCTACAAAAGTCCATGAGCCTGCGACTTTGTAGAATGAAAGAAACATTGTTTTGAGTCATTTCAAAAAAATTTGTCTGCACATCTGAAGGAATCTCAGCAGTTTGTCCATGCACCTGAAAAAAAGAAGATATTATTCATTATTTAATCAAAAATCAGTTAACTAGACATTCACCAAATAAAAAATGTTATCATAATTTATAACATTGCAATCCAATTGATTCCAGTAACCTACATATTGACTAACAGTTTCCATTTGTCATTCAACATGTTACTCAACAATCAAGTAAAGTACAGTAATATTAAAAGTTTAGACATGTCATGTTTTAAATCATGCAAATCCTATTCCATAAACACATAACAGATCACATATTTTATGAACAAAATAGTCAACAAATATTCTAGCTTCGTCAACATGTCATTGCTTTATAGGTTTGCTTAGTCTTTTTTTTTTTTTTTTTTTTTTTTTTTTTTTTTTTTTTTTTTTTTTTTTTTGTGCAATTGCGAGATGAAGGACCAATTGCGAAAGGTTGTATGAATTGCGAAGAACTCTTAAATTGCAAAGGATGGTGAATTGCGAAATCAGCTACAATTGCGAGACCAATTGCGAAAAGCAATTGCGAGACCAATTGCGAGAATGACCCAATTCCGAAACCAATTCCGAGATGAATTCCGAAATCAATTTCGAAAGTACACCTATCTCAATCTTATACAAGAAAGCGATATTTCTGAATTGCGAGAGACATGGGAATTGCGAGAGTCAGTGGCAATTGCGAAACCAATTTCGAAATTCTTGCCAATTTTGAAACTTTCTAACCACTCTTGACTATTTGTGTCCTTTTCACTGACTTGCCCATGCTAACTGTCAACTTTCACTAGCTTTCACCAACCTTACATATCAATAATTCAAGGACTAAAATAATCAATTATAATCCAAAAACAAATCTTACCCATGATTTATTGATGATTGTCGATCTAGGGACCAAGAACAAACACAAAAGTTTGATCTTCCAAACCAAGATATGAGTGAAAAGCTAGGAAACCTTCACAAACCAAGCTTCAAACCACGAAAAAACACAACCTTTTAACCTTGATTATGTGAACGATTCCAAGAAAAACAAAAACCACCCTCGTTGTGTCTTTTTAAGAAGACAAAAAAAAAATCACAACAGTTGGTTTCTATTAAGCACAACTCGAACACACTAACCTTTAAACTCGGCTGATGAAGAAGATGAAGAAGAACCGAGTTAAACACAACATAAATCACATATTTTCACCATAAAAACACCACGATTCGCCCCCGGTTAGCTCTGATACCAATTGTAGAAGTATAGATTACTCTATGATTAAAATGAATCAATATCTCTATGATTACTAAAGTATCAAAAAGAAAAAAGAAAGTACACTTACGACTATAAAAGTAGTTGTATCTTTACATTGTTGAATGAATCAATAGCAAATCTGTAAAAACAACAAAACTTTACCCTCTGTACCAATTTCAGTAACATACTCAAAACAGTCAAACACCTTCACCTTCAATATTCTGTCTTAGTACTCTACTTACCATACCAGAGAAAGTCCATAGCTAAGGAACCCATTTGTACTCACTTTTATACTCCACTCCTTCCATGAGTTTCACAAGTTGGGCATTCAAGTCATAGCAATTCAAAGGAGTGTCCCCACCTTTTGGTATCTGGAAAAGTAAAAATCTTCTAAAGATGATTGAAGCAGTAGGAAATGGAATATCTTTCACTGGTTCTTTTTTGCGTTCTCTTATCCATGGTTGAGTGACTTTTACTCTCTTAATAAGTTGCCATTTTGAGTTTTGGTTGAGAACAAAGAAGTATGAATTTTTGGGGCAAGCATATAAGACAACTAGATTTTCCCTATGTTCAAAAAGGAACCTAATCCTCTCAGACAACTCACTTGGAGTTGGAGGCACATTTGAAGGGAGTTTGACTTTTGTAATTTTCTCACTTTGAATGTCTAGTTTCACCATGAACTTGTGACACCTCACATCCCAGTACACATCTAACCAACATAGAACCTTGCTTTCTGTCTTAAACTTTTCCACTATCTCATTTTTCACCACCAAATTCTCACCTTGTCTATCAATTTTGATCCTACAAAAGTCCATGAGCCTGCGACTTTGTAGAATGAAAGAAACATTGTTTTGAGTCATTTCAAAAAAATTTGTCTACACATCTGAAGGAATCTCAGCAGTTTGTCCATGCACCTGAAAAAAAGAAGATATTATTCATTATTTAATCAAAAATCATTTAACTAGACATTCACCAAATAAAAAATGTTATCATAATTTATAACATTGTAATCCAATTGATTCCAGTAACCTACATATTGACTAACAGTTTCCATTTGTCATTCAACATGTTACTCAACAATCAAGTAAAGTACAGTAATATTAAAAGTTTAGACATGTCATGTTTTAAATCATGCAAATCCTATTCCATAAATACATAACAGATCACATATTTTATGAACAAAATATTCAACAAATATTCAAGCTTCGTCAACATGTCATTGCTTTATAGGTTTGATTAGTCTTTTTTTTTTTTTTTTTTTTTTTTTTTTTTTTTTTTTTGCAATTGCGAGATGAAGGACCAATTGCGAAAGGTTGTATGAATTGCGAAGAACTCTTGAATTGCGAAGGATGGTGAATTGCGAGACCAATTGCGAGAATGACCCAATTCCGAAACCAATTCCGAGATGAATTCCGAAATCAATTTCGAAAGTACACCTATATCAATCTTATACAAGAAAGCGATATTTCTTAATTGCGAGAGACATGGGAATTGCGAGAGTCAGTGGCAATTACGAAACCAATTTCGAAGGTCTTGCCAATTTCAAAATTCTTGCCAATTTCGAAACTTTCCAACCACTCTTGACTATTTGTGTCCGTTTCACTGACTTGCCCATGCTAACTGTCAACTTTCACTAGCTTTCACCAACCTTACATATCAATAATTCAAGGACTAAAATAATCAATTATAATCCAAAAACAAATCTTATCCATGATTTATTAATGATTTTCGATCTATGGACCATGAACAAACACAAAAGTTTGATCTTCCAAACCAAGATATGAGTGAAAAGCTAGGAAACCTTCACAAACCAAGCTTCAAACCACGAACAAACACAACCTTTTAACCTTGATTATGTGAACGATTCCAAGAAAAACAAAAACCACCCTCGTTGTGTCTTTTTAAGAAGACAAAAAAAATCACAACAGTTGGTTTCTATTAAGCACAACTCGAACACACTAACCTTTAAACTCGGCTGATGAAGAAGATGAAGAAGAACCGAGTTAAACACAACATAAATCACATATTTTCACCTTAAAAACACCACGATTCGCCCCCGGTTAGCTCTGATACCAATTGTAGAAGTATTGATTACTCTATGATTAAAATGAATCAATATCTCTATGATTACTAAAGTATCAAAAAGAAAAAAGAAAGTACACTTACGACTATAAAAGTAGTTGTATCTTTACATTGTTGAATGAATCAATAGCAAATCTGTAAAAACAACAAAACTTTACCCTCTGTACCAATTTCAGTAACATACTCAAAACAGTCAAACACCTTCACCTTCAATATTCTGTCTTAGTACTCTACTTATCATACCAGAGAAAGTCCATAGTTGAGGAACCCATTTGTACTCACTTTTATACTCCACTCCTTCCATGAGTTTCACAAGTTGGGCATTCAAGTCATAGCAATTCAAAGGAGTGTCCCCACCTTTTGGTATCTGGAAAAGTAAAAATCTTCTAAAGATGATTGAAGCAGTAGGAAATGGAATATCTTTCACTGGTTCTTTTTTGCGTTCTCTTATCCATGGTTGAGTGAGTTTTACTCTCTTAATAAGTTTCCATTTTGAGTTTTGGTTGAGAACAAAGAAGTATGAATTCTTGGGGCAAGCATATAAGACAACTAGATTTTCCCTATGTTCAAAAAGGAACCTAATCCTCTCAGACAACTCACTTGGAGTTGGAGGCACATTTGAAGGGAGTTTGACTTTTGTAATTTTCTCACTTTGAATGTCTAGTTTCACCATGAACTTGTGACACCTCACATCCCAGTACACATCTAACCAACATAGAACCTTGCTTTCTGTCTTAAACTTTTCCACTATCTCATTTTTCACCACCAAATTCTCACCTTGTCTATCAATTTTGATCCTACAAAAGTCCATGAGCCTGCGACTTTGTAGAATGAAAGAAACATTGTTTTGAGTCATTTCAAAAAAATTTGTCTGCACATCTGAAGGAATCTCAGCAGTTTGTCCATGCACCTGAAAAAAAGATGATATTATTCATTATTTAATCAAAAATCACTACAACAAAACTAGGCTAATGCAACACTTTATAAGCAACACTTTTTACAAGTGTTGCGTATTAGAGAACCTTGAATATAACGCAACATTTTAAAAACAAGTGTTGCATTTATTGGTCTAAGGCAACATTCTTCTCAAAATGTTGCATTTTAAAAAGGCGGTAACTTTTAATATTGTTAAACAACTAAAAAATTTGAACTCCCACCCAAACGCCCCAAAATGAAATTAGGTTCAACTTTCCCCACCCATCTCAAAAGTATATTCCCCCAAATTGATTTCCCTCTTTCTCAGCCAAAATTAGAAAAATTCGATTGCTATTAACTATTTCCCATCGATCCTCACTTCTTTATTTACATTCGATCCTTAGTAAATCGATTTAAATCTTTAATTAATCCATCGTAAATTGGTGGCCTCTCGTTAACCACTTCGTTGTATCGTGATTCATGACCAATGTTGTTACTCTGCAATCGGCTTTGTAGACAAGTTTTCTCGACTCTGAAGCCCTTATCAAGGTAACAAAATGACTTCCTTTTCGTTGATGTATTGCCATGAGATCTATCATGCGCGAAATTGATGGATATAGGGGTTGTTTTACTGTTCCTTGAAGCTCTATAAAATGTTGAATTAGACTCAGTATTTTGTTTATTTATTGTTAATTTTTGACGCTACCAATACCCTGTAACCTATTTCAATTTGTTATTGGCCTTCAGAATCAGGAGTCTTTGTTGGCTGTGAAGCGAGCTCTGCAGTGGTTCGTTATTTCATAGCTTGGATGGTTGGGTTAGCTGTTTTTTATTTGTCGTTGCAATCGTTAAATTGGGTTGGTTGTTTTGCTGCTAGGGTTCTAAATGGATTATCAGTTTGAGAATTATTGTACCTCTGTTACTGATGGCTGTTAATCTTTTTCTTAGTTCCTTTATGCGCTGGTTGTTGCAGCCACCGGTCAGGTTATACAGTGATAGTGTTCTTTTTTCCAAGCGTGTTAAATTACACTATAGTGTCTCTCCTCACATAGATTGGTTGTAACCATTGCTTTCTTTTGGATTTTATTGGCTGGCTCTTCTTGATGAACATAAAATTTACTTGCTCTGTGGTCTCCAAATTCTTTAAACTGGAGGCACAAGTTATCTGATGAAAGGTGAAATTAATGAAGTTTCTATAGGTAAAGAACAATTGTAATTTGCTGTGTAAGAAACTAGATATTACCAGATGCATTCTGCAAGTGATCCGAACTTTATGAGAATATGGATATGGCTTGGGGTGTAAGAGGGTCAACAAACATTGAAATAACGGAACCGGTTTCGGTAGATAGAATTACCATCAACAGACATGGATCGTCCTTACTTCTAAAAGGATCAAATGGCTTATGTGTTATGTACCTCTATGGGCTTTCTTCATCTAAAGACAGTGCTGTTATTTGCAGGTAAAATAATATAAACATAAACATATATTATAGTCTAACTTATTTGTCTTGCCTTCCCATTGTAATTGTAGTCATCATTAAATATCATGTTATATTACAAACAATTTTTTTCTAATGATCTGCAGGACTGTCTCTGTTGGCTTTAAACTCTACTTTAACACAAACAATGCCATAAGGACTTTAAAAGTTTCATGGCACCCTTATAGTGATACTCATCTTGGAATTCTATCTTCTGATTCAGTTTTCAGGTATGCTGTTCTTTATTTATAGTATCTTTCAATCGAATTGGTCTAAAGCTTGTTGGACCAGCTTGTGCATCAAATAGTCATTGCTTGTTAGTGTATCTACATATTTGTAACATGACTCTTATCAATTTGAATTCTTTAGGCTATATGATTTGTCCTCGGCTCTTGAGCAACCAGAGCAAGAATATTATTTACAGCCAGTTGGACGTGGTAGATCAAGGAATGCTTCATCAATATGCCCCGCTGACTTTTGTTTTGGTGGTGATCATTTGTCGGATCGATTTAGTGTACGTTGATTGTTTAATTATTTAAAATTAGGATGGGCATTTGCTTATATCAATCCCTTAACTACAGATAATGTTTCATTCTGCAGGTTTTTGTTTTATTTAGTGATGGTGCAGTTTATATCCTGTGTCCAGTTGTTCCTTTTGGGAGGTAAGTTACCATTTACATGAAATTTAGTCTCATTTGCTTGTTGCTAATGGTTATTTTTTTCTATTAGTGTTTACAAATGGGAGTCTGTATTGGAAATATATAGTGATGCTCAGACATTTGGACTAAAAGCTGGTAGTTCAAAAGCTGTCAGTAATGCCAACCTGGCGATTTCTTGGTTAGAAGCCACATTTCCCGAGTTGGCTCGACAAGCAGCTGAAGGCGGGAATCAACCTGCACTTAAAGCTCATCCTTATGCTTTATTTGATGCATCTGTTTCATTGCAGGTATCCCTTTTAACTATTTATAGTTTCTGACAATCACAGCAGGATATCAGATTCCTTATGCAAAAAAATTCAATTCTAGGGGCCTCTTCATAAAGTATATCACGGTAATGAAGAAGATTCCATATTAAAGATTTCCGAGTGTGATGGAAGAGCTGTCGGTTTTCTTTACAAAGCAGTAAGCAAAGATTCAATACTTGTCAAAGCTTGGAGTAGCGGGCAGTTACAAATAGATGCATTAGCTGATGAAATACAGCCTGTTTGGATATTGGGTAATCAGCCTCGTCTTTCTGTTGATTCCCATGACCGAATTATTGGTGTTGCCATGATTTGCGAAACACACACAAACGACCACTCGGTTTTGACACTTGAACAGTCAACTGACCACAATATTTGGTTGGGACATTCACCACCATTGTTGAGGTTGGGTATTGTCGATTTAGCTCTACCCGGGAAAACCGAAACCGGTTCCGTTATTTCAATGTTCCATTATTTCTAAGGTAATTTCTTTTTGTGCAGAAATATAACACAACCAGGGTTTACACTCAACTAAACTGTTAATATATAAGAACGTAGTCACTCAACCTGTGAGAGTGCAAACCCTCAAGGCGAGCAGCGGCCCATTAGAGGTGTTTTCTGCTTCTTTTCTAGAGTTACATATATCCTTTTCCATCTGCTAATTTTTTGTTGCAGTTGTCTCACGACTGATTATGTATTCTTATATGCCGGTCCGGATTCTTGATGATTTTATAGACGTGAATATATAGGAATGTGCTAATTCAACCGGGCCCGATGTGAACTCTGAAGCCGCGCAGCGAACCGTTAAAGGTATGCTATTATACAAACCTATTTCTAATAGAGATTTGCTATACATTGTATCGTTACTTTTATGCATTTAGTATATAGTTATTATTTTGATAATAGCTTTTGGGACTTTTTTCGATTATGAAGATATGGTGCAATCTTTCAGCTGTTTTGTGTCACGTTACATGAGGAGCATCAGGCGGGGGAAGCCACTCATCCAATTCTCTGCTGGAAAGGACCTTGGCTGGAAAGGACCGATCTGTTCTACTTGCAACTTCCAAGACCATTAAACAGTCTGAGGCTGCTGGTCTAATCCGCAAGTATGTTATGAAAAAGAAGCTCAACAGCATTGCTAAGCCTCTTGTAAACCAGGTATCCACTTATGAGATTCCATACTCAATGGTCGCATTAGAATATTTAAGTGTAATTGTGCAGTAAGAATTAGAATATTTTGTTTCCAAGTAGAAGTTACAATCACGTGTTCTAAGATATATATCGAGCAAATAGATGATCAAATTATAAAAAAAAATGCATCACTAGATTTAAAAGGAAGCACAAGTAAGGACTTGGACTTTTTACTTAAAACATTTGTTATTTAAAACGTTGTATGTAATGTTAAGAAATTATCAAATCTTAACTAATAAATGCATTTCAAGCAACTTAGTGGTGTTTTTTTTTTTTTTTTTTTAAATACTAACCATATTCATTTTCAATTTTATATTTCCAGGCCATGTTGATTTGGTGTAGCAAAAGGCTAAAGTGGTGGATAGAGACTTTGCTTTTGATTTTTAAAGTCAAAGAAAGGAAGAAAGGGCTTCTTTATGGGTAGAGACTTGTGACGGGCGTTCCAATATAACTTTGATTGTAACTAAGCGTATTTATTTTAATTATGCCATTTTTTGTATTAACTTTGACATTTTATGAATTTATTAATGTACAAAATGATATTATTGTTACCCTCGAAATAATATTGAGATTTATTAGCTCACTTGAAAATAATACTTTCTAAGAAACTGCAGTATATAGCACTTTCTAATGTGTAAAAAGTGTTGCCATAGATGTCATGAAGTGTTGCGCTAAACAAATAAAAGTGTTGTTATTGCTTCGTATATGTATATGAAAGTGTTGCTCTTAATTGGGAAAAGTGTTGCATTCAATCTAAAAAGTGTTGCACATAAGTATCAAAAGTGTTGCAATATGAAAGTGTTGCATTTGTAAACACGAGCAACACTTTGATAAAAGTGTTGCACATTATGGCAAAAGTGTCGCTTTAGACCGAAGGCAACGGAGCCTAAGGCAGCACTTAAAAAAGTGTTCCACTAGGCATTAAGCAACATTTTTTAGGCCTAATACAACACTTTACGAGTGTTGCTTTAGCCCCATTTTTTAGTAGTAAATCAGTTAACTAGACATTCACCAAATAAAAAATGTTATCATAATTTATAACATTGCAATCCAATTGATTCCAGTAACCTACATATTGACTAACAGTTTCCATTTGTCATTCAACATGTTACTTAACAATCAAGTAAAGTACAGTAATATTAAAAGTTTAGACATGTCATGTTTTAAATCATGCAAATCATATTCCATAAATACATAACAGATCACATATTTTATGAACAAAATAGTCAACAAATATTCAAGCTTCGTCAACATGTAATTGCTTTATAGGTTTGCTTAGTCATTTTTTTTTTTTTTTTTTTTTTTTTTTTTGCAATTGCGAGATGAAGGACCAATTGCGAAAGGTTGTATGAATTGCGAAGAACTCTTGAATTGCGAAGGATGGTGAATTGCGAAATCAGCTCCAATTGCGAAAAGCAATTGCGAGACCAATTGCGAGAATGACCCAATTCCGAAACCAATTCCGAGATGAATTCCGAAATCAATTTCGAAAGTACACCTATATCAATCTTATACAAGAAAGCGATATTTCTGAATTGCGAGAGACATGGGAATTGCGAGAGTCAGTGGCAATTGCGAAACCAATTTCGAAGGTCTTGCCAATTTCGAAACTTTCGAACCACTCTTGACTATTTGTGTCCTTTTCACTGACTTGCCCAAGCTAACTGTAAACTTTCACTAGCTTTCACCAACCTTACATATCAATAATTCAAGGACTAAAATAATCAATTATAATCCAAAAACAAATCTTATCCATGATTTATTGATGATTGTCGATCTAGGGAACAAGAACAAACACAAAAGTTTGATCTTCCAAACCAAGATATGAGTGAAAAGCTAGGAAACCTTCACAAACCAAGCTTCAAACCACGAACAAACACAACCTTTTAACCTTTATGTGAACGATTCCAAGAAAAACAAAAACCACCCTCGTTGTGTCTTTTTAAGAAGACAAAAAAAATCACAACAGTTGGTTTCTATTAAGCACAACTCGAACACACTAACCTTTAAACTCGGCTGATGAAGAAGATGAAGAAGAACCGAGTTAAACACAACATAAATCACATATTTTCACCTTAAAAACACCACGATTCGCCTCCGGTTAGCTCTGATACCAATTGTAGAAGTATAGATTACTCTATGATTAAAGTAAATCAATATCTCTATGATTACTAAAGTATCAAAAAGAAAAAAGAAAGTACACTTACGACTTTAAAAGTAGTTGTATCTTTACATTGTTGAATGAATCAATAGCAAATCTGTAAAAACAACAAAACTTTACCCTCTGTACCAATTTCAGTAACATACTCAAAACAGTCAATCACCTTTACCTTCAATATTCTGTCTTAGTACTCTACTTACTATACCAGAGAAAGTCCATAGCTGAGGAACCCATTTGTACTCACTTTTATACTCCACTCCTTCCATGAGTTTCACAAGTTGGGCATTCAAGTCATAGCAATTCAAAGGAGTGTCCCCACCTTTTGGTATCTAGTAAAGTAAAAATCTTCTAAAGATGATTGAAGCAGTAGGAAATGGAATATCTTTCACTGGTTCTTTTTTGGGTTCTCTTATCTATGGTTGAGTGACTTTTACTCTCTTAATAAGTTGCCATTTTGAGTTTTGGTTGAGAACAAAGAAGTATGAATTCTTGGGGCAAGCATATAAGACAACTAGATTTTCCCTATGTTCAAAAAGGATCCTAATCCTCTCAGACAACTCACTTGGAGTTGGAGGCACATTTGAAGGGATTTTGACTTTTGTAATTTTCTCACTTTGAATGTCTAGTTTCACCATAAACTTGTGACACCTCACATCCCAGTACACATCTAACCAACATAGAACCTTGCTTTATGTCTTAAACTTTTCCACTATCTCATTTTTCACCACCAAATTCTAACCTTGTCTATCAATTTTGATCCTACAAAAGTCCATGAGCCTGCGACTTTGTAGAATGAAAGAAACATTGTTTTGAGTCATTTCAAAAAAATTTGTCTGCACATCTGAAGGAATCTCAGCAGTTTGTCCATGCACCTGAAAAAAAGAAGATATTATTCATTATTTAATCAAAAATCAGTTAACTAGACATTCACCAAATAAAAAATGTTATCATAATTTATAACATTGCAATCCAATTGATTCCAGTAACCTACATATTGACTAACAGTTTCCATTTGTCATTCAACATGTTACTCAACAATCAAGTAAAGTACAGTAATATTAAAAGTTTAGACATGTCATGTTTTAAATCATGCAAATCCTATTCCATAAATACATAACAGATCACATATTTTATGAACAAAATAGTCAACAAATATTCAAGCTTCGTCAACATGTCATTGCTTTATAGGTTTGCTTAGTCATTTTTTTTTTTTTTTTTCTTTTTTTTTGCAATTGCGAGATGAAGGACCAATTGCGAAGAACTCTTGAATTGCGAAGGATGGTGAATTGCGAAATCAGCTTCGAGAATGACCCAATTGCGAGAATGACCCAATTCTTAAACCAATTCCGAGATGAATTCCGAAATCAATTTCGAAAGTACACCTATCTCAATCTTATACAAGAAAGCGATATTTCTGAATTGCGAGAGACATGGGAATTGCGAGAGTCAGTGGCAATTGCGAAACCAATTTCGAAGGTCTTGCCAATTTCGAAATTCTTGCCAATTTCGAAACTTTCCAACCACTCTTGACTATTTGTGTCCTTTTCACTGACTTGCCCATGCTAACTGTCAACTTTCACTAGCTTTCACCAACCTTACATATCAATAATTCAAGGACTAAAATAATCAATTATAATCCAAAAACAAATCTTATCCATGATTTATTGATGATTGTCGATCTAGGGACCAAGAACAAACACAAAAGTTTGATCTTCCAAACCAAGATATGAGTGAAAAGCTAGGAAACCTTCACAAACCAAGCTTCAAACCATGAACAAACACAGCCTTTTAACCTTGATTATGTGAACGACTCCAAGAAAAACAAAAACCACCCTCGTTGTGTCTTTTTAAGAAGACAAAAAAAAAATCACAACAGTTGGTTTCTATTAAGCACAACTCGAACACACTAACCTTTAAACTCGGCTGATGAAGAAGATGAAGAAGAACCGAGTTAAACACAACATAAATCACATATTTTCACCTTAAAAACACCACGATTCGCCCCCGGTTAGCTCTGATACCAATTGTAGAAGTATAGATTACTCTATGATTAAAATGAATCAATATCTCTATGATTACTAAAGTATCAAAAAGAAAAAAGAAAGTACACTTACGACTATAAAAGTAGTTATATCTTTACATTGTTGAATGAATCAATAGCAAATCTGTAAAAACAACAAAACTTTACCCTCTGTACCAATTTCAGTAACATACTCAAAACAGTCAAACACCTTCACCTTCAATATTCTGTCTTAGTACTCTACTTACCATACCAGAGAAAGTCCATAGCTGAGGAACCCATTTGTACTCACTTTTATACTCCACTCCTTCCATGAGTTTCACGAGTTGGGCATTCAAGTCATAGCAATTCAAAGGAGTGTCCCCACCTTTTGGTATCTGGAAAAGTAAAAATCTTCTAAAGATGATTGAAGCAGTAGGAAATGGAATATCTTTCACTGGTTCTTTTTTGCGTTCTCTTATCCATGGTTGAGTGACTTTTACTCTCTTAATAAGTTGCCATTTTGAGTTTTGGTTGAGAACAAAGAAGTATGAATTCTTGGGGCAAGCATATAAGACAACTAGATTTTTCCTATGTTCAAAAAGGAACCTAATCCTCTCAGACAACTCACTTGGAGTTGGAGGCACATTTGAAGGGAGTTTGACTTTTGTAATTTTCTCACTTTGAATGTCTAGTTTCACCATGAACTTGTGACACCTCACATCCCAGTACATATCTAACCAACATAGAACCTTGCTTTCTGTCTTAAACTTTTCCACTATCTCATTTTTCACCACCAAATTCTAACCTTGTCTATCAATTTTGATCCTACAAAAGTCCATGAGCCTGCGACTTTGTAGAATGAAAGAAACATTGTTTTGAGTCATTTCAAAAAATTTTGTCTGCACATCTGAAGGAATCTCAGCAGTTTGTCCATGCACCTGAAAAAAAGAAGATATTATTCATTATTTAATCAAAAATCAGTTAACTAGAAATTCACCAAATAAAAAATGTTATCATAATTTATAACATTGCAATCCAATTGATTCCAGTAACCTACATATTGACTAACAGTTTCCATTTGTCATTCAACATGTTACTCAACAATCAAGTAAAGTACAGTAATATTAAAAGTTTAGACATGTCATGTTTTAAATCATGCAAATCCTATTCCATAAATACATAACAGATCACATATTTTATGAACAAAATAGTCAACAAATATTCAAGCTTCGTCAACATGTCATTGCTTTATAGATTTGATTAGTCTTTTTTTTTTTTTGCAATTGCGAGATGAAGGACCAATTGCGAAAGGTTGTATGAATTGCGAAGAACTCTTGAATTGCGAAGGATGGTGAATTGCGAAATCAGCTCCAATTGCGAAAAGCAATTGCGAGACCAATTGCGAGAATGACCCAATTCCGAAACCAATTCCGAGATGAATTCCGAAATCAATTTCGAAAGTACACCTATCTCAATCTTATACAAGAAAGCGATATTTCTGAATTGCGAGAGACATGGGAATTGCGAGAGTCAGTGGCAATTGCGAAACCAATTTCGAAGGTCTTGCCAATTTCGAAATTCTTGCCAATTTCGAAACTTTCCAACCACTCTTGACTATTTGTGTCCTTTTCACTGACTTGCCCATGCTAACTGTCAACTTTCACTAGCTTTCACCAACCTTACATATCAATAATTCAAGGAATAAAATAATCAATTATAATCCAAAAACAAATCTTATCCATGATTTATTGATGATTGTCGATCTAGGGACCAAGAACAAACACAAAAGTTTGATCTTCCAAACCAAGATATGAGTGAAAAGCTAGGAAACCTTCACAAACCAAGCTTCAAACCACGAACAAACACAACCTTTTAACCTTGATTATGTGAACGATTCGAAGAGAAACAAAAACCAACCTCGTTGTGTCTTTTTAAGAAGACAAAAAAAAATCACAACAGTTGGTTTCTATTAAGCACAACTCGAACACACTAACCTTTAAACTCGGCTGATGAAGAAGATGAAGAAGAACCGAGTTAAACACAACATAAATCACATATTTTCACCTTAAAAACACCACGATTCGCCCCCGGTTAGCTCTGATACCAATTGTAGAAGTATAGATTCACATACTTCTGAACACATCAGTTCAGGACCCGAGCTTCAAAGAAAGGAAAGTGCTTAGTCAAAATCTTTCCAAACACATTAAAGTGTTAGCTTTAATTTTAATGATTAAAGTGATGGTCATTCAAACACATTAGAACTTTGTATAATTTGGGCTTATGTTAGATTTAGTAATATTTGTAAAAGTCCAAGTTAATGGACTCAAGCCCAAGAGCTCACAAAGCCCACACAAAAGCCTTAAAGGCAAAAGGCTTGTAGTATTTAAAGTGCAAAAATCCTCATTTGAGGGTGTGGTTCACAGTGGGTGTATGTGTGTGTTTAATAAAAGCAAAGCTTATCATCAAAAAAAAAATAAAAAAAAAAAAAAAAAATCACAACAGTTGGTTTCTATTAAGCACAACTCGAACACACTAACCTTTACATCAAATAGGCATAAATATTGTTTGACTTTTTAGGCTGACTTTCATGTTTGGGTCAAAATGGTTTGGGTTGGGTTAAAATGAATCAATATCTCTATGATTACTAAAGTATCAAAAAGAAAAAAGAAAGTACACTTACGACTATAAAAGTAGTTGTATCTTTACATTGTTGAATGAATCAATAGCAAATCTGTAAAAACAACAAAACTTTACCCTCTGTACCAATTTCAGTAACATACTCAAAACAGTCAAACACCTTCACCTCCAATATTCTGTCTTAGTACTCGACTTACCATACAAGAGAAAGTCCATAGCTGAGGAACCCATTTGTACTCACTTTTATACTCCACTCCTTCCATGAGTTTCACAAGTTGGGCATTCAAGTCATAGCAATTCAAAGGAGTGTCCCCACCTTTTGGTATCTGGAAAAGTAAAAATCTTCTAAAGAAGATTGAAGCAGTAGGAAATGGAATATCTTTCACTGGTTCTTTTTTGCATTCTCTTATCCTTAGTTGAGTGACTTTTACTCTCTTAATAAGTTGCCATTTTGAGTTTTGGTTGAGAACAAAGAAGTATGAATTCTTGGGGCAAGCATATAAGACAACTAGATTTTCCCTATGTTCAAAAAGGAACCTAATCCTCTTAGACAACTCACTTGGAGTTGGAGGCACATTTGAAGGGAGTTTGACTTTTGTAATTTTCTCATTTTGAATGTCTAGTTTCACCATGAACTTGTGACACCTCACATCCCAGTACACATCTAACCAACATAGAACCTTGCTTTCTGTCTTAAACTTTTCCACTATCTCATTTTTCACCACCAAATTCTCACCTTGTCTATCAATTTTGATCCTACAAAAGTCCATGAGCCTGCGACTTTGTAGAATGAAAGAAACATTGTTTTGAGTCATTTCAAAAAAAATTGTCTGCACATCTGAAGGAATCTCAGCAGTTTGTCCATGCACCTGAAAAAAAGAAGATATTATTCATTATTTAATCAAAAATCAGTTAACTAGACATTCACCAAATAAAAAATGTTATCATAATTTATAACATTGCAATCCAATTGATTCCAGTAACCTACATATTGACTAACAGTTTCCATTTGTCATTCAACATGTTACTCAACAATCAAGTAAAGTACAGTAATATTAAAAGTTTAGACATGTCATGTTTTAAATCATGCAAATCCTATTCCATAAATACATAACAGATCACATATTTTATGAACAAAATAGTCAACAAATATTCAAGCTTCGTCAACATGTCATTGCTTTATAGGTTTGCTTAGTCATTTTTTTTTTTTTTTTTTTTTTTTTTTTTTTTTTTTGCAATTGCGAGATGAAGGACCAATTACGAAGAACTCTTGAATTGCGAAGGATGGTGAATTGCGAAATCAGCTCCAATTGCGAGACCAATTGCGAAAAGCAATTGCGAGACCAATTGCGAGAATGACCCAATTCCGAGATGAATTCCGAAATCAATTTCGAAAGTACACCTATCTCAATCTTATACAAGAAAGCGATATTTCTGAATTGCGAGAGACATGGGAATTGCGAGAGTCAGTGGCAATTGCGAAACCAATTTCGAAGGTCTTGCCAATTTCGAAATTCTTGCCAATTTCGAAACTTTCCAACCACTCTTGACTATTTGTGTCCTTTTCACTGACTTGCCCATGCTAACTGTCAACTTTCACTAGCTTTCACCAACCTTACATATCAATAATTGAAGGACTAAAATAATCAATTATAATCCATAAACAAATCTTATCCATGGTTTATTGATGATTGTCGATCTAGGGACCAAGAACAAACACAAAAGTTTGATCTTCCAAACCAAGATATGAGTGAAAAGCTAGGAAACCTTCACAAACCAAGCTTCAAACCACGAACAAACACAACCTTTTAACCTTGATTATGTGAACGATTCCAAGAAAAACAAAAACCACCCTCGTTGTGTCTTTTTAAGAAGACAAAAAAAATCACAACAGTTGGTTTCTATTAAGCACAACTCGAACACACTAACCTTTAAACTCGGCTGATGAAGAAGATGAAGAAGAACCGAGTTAAACACAACATAAATCACATATTTTCACCTTAAAAACACCACGATTCGCCCCCGGTTAGCTCTGATACCAATTGTAGAAGTATAGATTACTCTATGATTAAAATGAATCAATATCTCTATGATTACTAAAGTATCAAAAAGAAAAAAAAAGTACACTTACGACTATAAAAGTAGTTGTATCTTTACATTGTTGAATGAATCAATAGCAAATCTGTAAAAACAACAAAACTTTACCCTCTGTACCAATTTCAGTAACATACTCAAAACAGTCAAACACCTTCACCTTCAATATTCTGTCTTAGTACTCTACTTACCATACCAGAGAAAGTCCATAGCTGACGAACCCATTTTTACTCACTTTTATACTCCACTCCTTCCATGAGTTTCACAAGTTGGGCATTCAAGTCATAGCAATTCAAAGGAGTGTCCCCACCTTTTGGTATCTGGAAAAGTGAAAATCTTCTAAAGATGATTGAAGCAGTAGGAAATGGAATATCTTTCACTGGTTCTTTTTTGCGTTCTCTTATCCATGGTTGAGTGACTTTTACTCTCTTAATAAGTTGCCATTTTGAGTTTTGGTTGAGAACAAAGAAGTATGAATTCTTGGGGCAAGCATATAAGACAACTAGATTTTCCCTATGTTCAAAAAGGAACCTAATCCTCTCAGACAACTCACTTGGAGTTGGAGGCACATTTGAAGGGAGTTTGACTTTTGTAATTTTCTCACTTTGAATGTCTAGTTTCACCATGAACTTGTGACACCTCACATCCCAGTACACATCTAACCAACATAGAACCTTGCTTTCTGTCTTAAACTTTTCCACTATCTCATTTTTCACCACCAAATTCTCACCTTGTCTATCAATTTTGATCCTACAAAAGTCCATGAGCCTGCGACTTTGTAGAATGAAAGAAACATTGTTTTGAGTCATTTCAAAAAAATTTGTCTGCACATCTGAAGGAATCTCAGCAGTTTGTCCATGCACCTGAAAAAAAGAAGATATTATTCATTATTTAATCAAAAATCAGTTAACTAGACATTCACCAAATAAAAAATGTTATCATAATTTATAACATTGCAATCCAATTGATTCCAGTAACCTACATATTGACTAACAGTTTCCATTTGTCATTCAACATGTTACTCAACAATCAAGTAAAGTACAGTAATATTAAAAGTTTAGACATGTCATGTTTTAAATCATGCAAATCCTATTCCATAAATACATAACAGATCACATATTTTATGAACAAAATAGTCAACAAATATTCAAGCTTCGTCAACATGTCATTGCTTTATAGGTTTGCTTAGTCATTTTTTTCTTTTCTTTTCTTTTTTTTTGCAATTGCGAGATGAAGGACCAATTGCGAAGAACTCTTGAATTGCGAAGGATGGTGAATTGCGAAATCAGCTCCAATTGCGAGACCAATTGCGAGAATGACCCAATTCCGAAACCAATTCCGAGATGAATTCCGAAATCAATTTCGAAAGTACACCTATCTCAATCTTATACAAGAAAGCGATATTTCTGAATTGCGAGAGACATGGGAATTGCGAGAGTCAGTGGCAATTGCGAAACCAATTTCGAAGGTCTTGCCAATTTCGAAATTCTTGCCAATTTCGAAACTTTCCAACCACTCTTGACTATTTGTGTCCTTTTCACTGACTTGCCCATGCTAACTGTCAACTTTCACTAGCTTTCACCAACCTTACATATCAATAATTCAAGGACTAAAATAATCAATTATAATCCAAAAACAAATCTTATCCATGATTTATTGATGATTGTCGATCTAGGGACCAAGAACAAACACAAAAGTTTGATCTTCCAAACCAAGATATGTGTGAAAAGCTAGGAATCCTTCACAAACCAAGCTTCAAACCACGAACAAACACAACCTTTTAACCTTGATTTGTGAACGATTCCAAGAAAAACAAAAACCACCCTCGTTGTGTCTTTTTAAGAAGACAAAAAAAAATCACAACAGTTGGTTTCTATTAAGCACAACTCGAACACACTAACCTTTAAACTCGGCTGATGAAGAAGATGAAGAAGAACCGAGTTAAACACAACATAAATCACATATTTTCACCTTAAAAACACCACGATTCGCCCCCGGTTAGCTCTGATACCAATTGTAGAAGTATAGATTACTCTATGATTAAAATGAATCAATATCTCTATGATTACTAAAGTATCAAAAAGAAAAAAAAAGTACACTTACGACTATAAAAGTAGTTGTATCTTTACATTGTTGAATGAATCAATAGCAGAATCTGTAAAAACAACAAAACTTTACCCTCTGTACCAATTTCAGTAACATACTCAAAAAGTCAAACACCTCACCTTCAATATTCTGTCTTAGTACTCTACTTACCATACCAGAGAAAGTCCATAGCTGAGGAACCCATTTGTACTCACTTTTATACTCCACTCCTTCCATGAGTTTCACAAGTTGGGCATTCAAGTCATAGCAATTCAAAGGAGTGTCCCCACCTTTTGGTATCTGGAAAAGTAAAAATCTTCTAAAGATGATTGAAGCAGTAGGAAATGGAATATCTTTCACTGGTTCTTTTTTGCGTTCTCTTATCCATGGTTGAGTGACTTTTACTCTCTTAATAAGTTGCCATTTTGAGTTTTGGTTGAGAACAAAGAAGTATGAATTCTTGGGGCAAGCATATAAGACATCTAGATTTTCCCTATGTTCAAAAAGGAACCTAATCCTCTCAGACAACTCACTTGGAGTTGGAGGCACAATTTGAAGGGAGTTTGACTTTTGTAATTTTCTCACTTTGAATGTCTAGTTTCACCATGAACTTGTGACACCTCACATCCCAGTACACATCTAACCAACATAGAACCTTGCTTTCTGTATTAAACTTTTCCACTATCTCATTTTTTCACCACCAAATTCTCACCTTGTCTATCAATTTTGATCCTACAAAAGTCCATGGCCTGCGACTTTGTAGAATGAAAGAGAACATTGTTTTGAGTCATTTCAAAAAAATTTGTCTGCACATCTTGAAGGAATCTCAGCAGTTTGTCCATGCACCTGAAAAAAAGAAGATATTATTCATTATTTAATCAAAAATCAGTTAACTAGACATTCACCAAATAAAAAATGTTATCATAATTTATAACATTGCAATCCAATTGATTCCAGTAACCTACATATTGACTAACAGTTTCCATTTGTCATTCAACATGTTACTCAACAATCAAGTAAAGTACAGTAATATTAAAAGTTTAGACATGTCATGTTTTAAATCATGCAAATCCTATTCCATAAATACATAACAGATCACATATTTTATGAAAAAATAGTCAACAAATATTCAAGCTTCGTCAACATGTCATTGCTTATAGGTTTGCTTAGTCATTATTTTTTTTTTTTTTTTTTTTTTTTTTTTTGCAATTGCGAGATGAAGTGACCAATTTGAAGAATCTTGATAATTGCGAAGATTGGATGAAATTGCGAAATCAGCTCCAATTGCGAGACCAATTGCGAAAAGCAATTGCGAGACCAATTGCGAGAATGACCCAATTCCGAAACCAATTCCGAGATGAATTCCGAAATCAATTTCGAAAGTACACCTATCTCAATCTTATACAAGAAAGCGATATTTCTAATTGCGAGAGAGACATGGGAATTGCGAGAGTCAGTGACAATTGCGAAACCAATTTCGAAGTTTGCCATTTCGAAATCTTGCCAATTTCGAAACTTTCCAACCACTCTTGATTATTTGTGTCCTTTTCACTGACTTGCCCATGCTAACTGTCAACTTCACTAGCTTTCACCAACCTTACATATCAATAATTTCAAGGACTAAAATAATAAATTATAAACCAAAAACAAATCTTATCCCATGATTTTATTAATAAATTTTCGATCTTTTGGACCATGAACAAACACAAAAGTTTGATCTTACCAAACCAAGAATGAGTGAAAAGCTGGGAAAACCTTTCCCCCAAACAAGGCTTAAAACCCAAACGAACAACACAACCACTTTTAACCTTGATTAGGGTGAACGATTCAAGAAAAACAAAAACCACCCCCTTTTCGTTTGTGTCTTTTTAAGAAGAAAAAAAAAAAAAAATCACAACAGTTGGTTTCTATTAACACATACATCGAACACACTAACCTTTAAAATTGGCTGATTAAAGAAGATGAAGAAGAACGAATGTTTTAAACACAACATAAATCAGCAATTTTTTCCCCACCATATAAAAACACGACATCGGTTAGCTCCCCGTGAAAGGGCTACTGATACGCAATTGTAGAAGTATAGATTACTTTTATGATTAAAATGAATCAAAAACCTCATGTTTTACTAAAGTATCAAAAAGAAAAAGAAAAGTACACTTACGACCTATAAAAAGTAGTTGTATCTTTACATTGTTGAATGAATCAATGGGTCAAACTGTAAAAACAAACAAAACTTTAAACCCTTTCTTTTAACCAATTTCAGTAACTTTCCAAAACAATTTTCAAAACACCTTCACCTTTCAATATTCGCCCTTTAGTACTCCTATTTTATCATACCAGAGAAAGTTTGCATATGCTGAGAACCCATTTGTACCACTTTTTATACTGCACCTCCTTCCATGAGTTTCCGAAGTTTGGCATTCAAGTCATAAACAATTTAAAGGAGTGTCCCCAAACCCATTGGTAACTAGTAAAGTAAAAATCTTCTAAAGATGTATTGAAGGCAGTCGGGAAAATGGAATTATCTATTCACTGGTTTCTTTTTTGGGGTTTTTTCCTTAACCATTTGGGTTTAGTTTACTTTAACTCTCTTAATAAGTTGCCAAATTTTTAGTTTTGGGGGGGAAACAAAAATGTATGAATTCTTTGGGCAAGCATAAAAGACAACTAGATTTTCCCCTATGTTTCAAAAAAGGAACCAACCTCTCAGGAACACTACAAACATGAGTAGGCACATTGAAGGGAGTTTGACTTTTATTTTCTCCCAAAATTTGAATGGGTTTTAGTTTACACCATAAACTTGTGAACACCTCACATCCCGGGACACCCCAATCAAACCAACATAGAACCTTGCTTTTTGTCTTAAAAATTTCCACATCCCCTTTTCAGCCCCCAAATTCTAAACCTTGTCTAACAAAATTTTTAAACCTTACAAAAGTCCATGAGCCTGCGGACTTTTAGAATAAAGAAACATTGTTTTATTAGTTTCAAAAAAAATTGTTTTAGCAACCAAAACTGAAGAGAAACTCAGCAGTATTGTCCCATGCAACACTGAAAAAAAAATGAGATATTATTCATTAATTTTAAACAAAAATCATTAACTAGACATTTCACTCAAATAAAAAAAGTTATCATAATTTATAAAAATTGGGAATCCAATTTGATTTTCCGTAAAACCCACATAATGACAAAAGTTTCCATTTGTCATTCAACATTTACCAACAAAACAAAATAAAGGGAAAAGTAAATATTAAAGTTAGACAAAGTCATGTTTTAAATCAAAATCCTATTCCAAAAATACATAACAGATCACATATTTTAATGAACAAAATAGTCCCAAAAAAATATTTTAAGCGTTCGTCAACAAAGTCAAATTTCTTATATAGGTTTGCTTAATCATTTTTTTTTTTTTTTTTTTTTTTTTTGCAATTGCAGAGAAGGGACCAATTAAAGAAGAAAATCTTGAATTTCAAGGGTGGTGAATTGGGGAAAACCCCCCCAGCTCCAATTGCGAGACCAATTGCGAAAAGGGAATTGGCGGGGAATGGACCCAATTCCGAAACCAATTTTCCGAGATGAATTCCGAAATCAATTTCCCAAAGTACACCTATCCTCAATCTTATACAAAAAAGCGGAAAATTTCTCGAATTACTTTGCCAATTTCGAAATTCTTTGCCATATTCGAAACTTTTCCAACCACTCTTGACTATTTGTGTCCTTTTCACTGACTTGCCCATGGCTAACTGTCAACTTTCACTAGCTTTCACCAACCTTACATTATCAATAATTCAAGGACTAAAAATAATCAATTATAATCCAAAAACAAATCTTATCCATGATTTATTGATGATTGTCGATCAAGGGACCAAGAACAAACACAAAAGTTTGATCTTCCAAACCAAGATATGAGTGAAAAGCTAGGAAACCTTCACAAACCATGCTTCAAACCACGAACAAACACAACCTTTTAACCTTAATTATGGGGAAACGATTCCAAGAAAAACCAAAACCACACCTCGTTGTGTCTTTTTAAAAAGACAAAAAAAATCACAACAGTTGGTTTTCTATTAAGCACAACTCGAACACAACTAACCTTTAAACTCGGCTGATAAAGGGAAATGAAGAAGAACCGAGTTAAACACAACATAAATCACATATTTTCACCTTAAAAACACCACGATTCGCCCCCGGTTAGCTCTGATACCAATTGTAGAAGTATTAGATTACTCTATGATTAAAATGAATCAATATCTCTATGATTACTAAAGTATCAAAAAGAAAAAAGAAAGTACACTTACGACTATAAAAGTAGTTGTATCTTTACATTGTTGAATGAATCAATAGCAAATCTGTAAAAACAACAAAACTTTACCCTCTGTACCAATTTCAGTAACATACTCAAAACAGTCAAACACCTTCACCTCAATATTCTGTCTTAGTACTCTACTTGACCATACCAGAGAAAGTTCCATAGCTGACGAAACCCATTTGTACTCACTTTTATACTCCACCTCCTTCCATGAGTTTCACAAGTTGGGCATTCAAGTCATAGCAATTCAAAGGAGTTGTCCCCCCCTTTTTATATCTGGAAAAGTAAAAATCTTCTAAAGATGATTGAAGCAGTAGGAAATGGAATTTTCTTTCACTGGTTTCTTTTTGCCGTTTTTCTTATCCATGGTTGAGTGACTTTTACTCTCTTAAAAGTTGCCATTTTGAGTTTTGGTTGAGAACAAAGAAGTATGAATTCTTGGGCAAGCATATAAGACAACTAGTTTTTCCCCTATGTTCAAAAAGGAACCTAATCCTATCAGACCAACTACTTGGAGTTGGAGGCACATTTGAAGGGAGTTTGACTTTTGTAATTTCCCTCAATTTGAATGTCTAGTTTCACCATAAAACTTGTGATTTACACCTCACATCCCAGTACACAATCTATCCAACATAGAACCTTGCTTTCAGTCTTAAACTTTTCACTATCTCTTTTTTCACCACCCAAAATTTTCACCTTGTCTATCAATTTTGATCCTACAAAAGTCCATGAGCCTGCGACTTTGTAGAATGAAAAGAAACATTGTTTTTGAGTCATTTCAAAAAAATTTTGTCTGCACATCTGAAGAATCTCAGCAGTTTGTCCATTGCACCTGAAAAAAAGAAGATATTAATTTATTCAAAAATCAGTTAACTAGACATTCACTAAATAAAAAATGTTATCATAATTAAAAACTATTGCAATCCAATTGAATTCCAGTAACCTAATATATTGACTAACAGTTTCCATTTGTCATTCAACATGTTACTCAACAATCAAGTAAAGTACAGTAAATATTAAAAGTTAGACATGTCATGTTTTAAATCATGCAAATCCTATTCCATAAATACATAACAGATCACATATTTTATGAACAAAATAGTCAACAAATATTCAAGCTTCGTCAACATGTCATTGCTTTATAGGTTTGCTTAGTCAATTTTTTTTTTTTTTTTTTTTTTTTTTTTTTGCAATTGCGAGATGAAGGACCAATTGGGGAAGAACTCTTGAATTGCGAAGGATGGTGAATTGCGAAATCAGCTCCAATTGCGAGAATGACACAATTCCGAAACCAATTCCCAGATGAATTCCGAAATCAATTTTCGAAAGTACACCTATCTCAATCTTATACAAGGAAAGCGATATTTCTGAATTGCGAGAGATATGGGAATTTGCGAGAAATCAGTGGCAATTGCGAACCAATTTCGAAGGTCTTGCCAATTTCGAAATTCTTGCCATTTTGAAACTTTCCAACCACTCTTGACTATTTGTGTCCTTTTCACTGACTTGCCCATGCTAACTGTCAACTTTCACTAGCTTTCACCAACCTTACATATCAATAATTCAAGGACTAAAATAATCAATTATAATCCAAAAAAAATCTTATCCATGATTTATTGATGATTGTCGTTCTAGGGACCAAGAACAAACCAAGATATGAGTGAAAAGTTTGATCTTCCAAACCAAGATATGAGTGAAAAGCTAGGAAACCTTCACAAACCAAGCTTCAAACCACGAACAAAAAAAACAGCCTTTTAACCTTGATTATGTAAACGATTCCAAGAAAAACAAAAACCACCCTCGTTGTGTCTTTTTAAGAAGACAAAAAAAATCACAACAGTTGGTTTCTATTAAGCACAACTCGAACACACTAACCTTTAAACTCGGCTGATGAAGAAGATGAAGAAGAACCGAGTTAAACACAACATAAATCAAATATTTTCACCTTAAAACACCAAGATTCGCCCCCGGTTAGCTCTGATACTATTGTAGAGAAGTATATAGATTACTCTATGATTAAAATGAATCAATATCTCTATGATTTACTAAAGTGTCAAAAAAGAAAAAAGAAAGTACACTTACGACTATAAAAGTAGTTGTATCTTTACATTGTTGAATGAAATCAATAGCAAATCTGTAAAAACAAAACAAAACTTTACCCTCTGTACCAATTTCAGTAACATACTCAAAACAGTCAAACACCTTCACCATCAATATTCTGTCTTAGTACTCTACTTACCATACCAGAGGAAAGTCCATAGCTGAGGAACCCATTTGTACTCACTTTTATACTCCACTCCTTCCATGAGTTTCACAAGTGGGGCATTCAAGTATAGCAAATCAAATGAGTGTCCCCACCTTTTGGTATCTGGAAAAGTAAAAATCTTCTAAAGATGATTGAAGCAGTAGAAATGGAATATCTTTCACTGGTTCTTTTTTGCGTTCTCTTATCCATGGTTGAGTGACTTTTACTCTCTTAATAAGTTGCCATTTTGAGTTTTGGTTGGGAACAAAGAAGTATGAATTCTTGGGGTAAGCATATAAGACAAACTAGATTTTCCCTATGTTAAAAAAAGGAACCTAATCCTCTCAGAGACAACTCACTTGGAGTTGGAGGACACATTTGAAGGGAGTTAGACTTTTTGTAATTTTTCTCACTTTGAATGTCTAGTTTCACCATGAACTTGTGACACCTCACATCCCAGTACACATCTAACCAACATAGAACCTTGCTTTTTGTCTTAAAATTTTTCCACTATCTCATTTTTCACACACCAAATTCTTACCTTGTCTATCGATTTTGATCCTACAAAAGTCCATGAGCCTGCGACTTTGTAGAATGAAAGAAACATTGTTTTGAGTCATTTCCAAAAATTTTGTCTGCACATCTGAAGGAATCTCAGCAGTTTGTCCATGCACCTGAAAAAAAGAAGATATTATTTTATTATTTAATTAAAAATCAGTTAACTAGACATTCACCAAATAAAAAATGTTATCATAATTTATAACATTGCAATCCAATTGATTCCAGCAACCTACATATTGACTAATAGTTTCCATTTGTCATTCAAAATGTAACTCCACAATCAAGTAAAGTACAGTAATATTAAAAGTTTAGACATGTCATGTTTTAAATCATGCAAATCCTATTCCATAAATACATAACAGATCACATATTTTATGAACAAAATAGTCAACAAATATTCAAGCTTCGTCAACATGTCATTGCTTTATAGGTTTGATTAGTCTTTTTTTTTTTTTTTTTTTTTTTTTTTTTTTTTTTTTTTTTTTTTGCAATTGCGAGATGAAGGACCAATTGCGAAAGGTTGTATGAATTGCGAAGAACTCTTGAATTGAGAAGGATGGTGAATTGCGAAATCAGCTCCAATTGCGAGACCAATTGCGAAAAGCAATTGCGAGACCAATTGCGAGAATGACCCAATTCCGAAACCAATTCCGAAATCCATTTCGAAAGTACACCTATCTCAATCTTATACAAGAAAGCGATATTTCTGAATTGCGAGAGACATGGGAATTGCGAGAGTCAGTGGCAATTGCGAAACCAATTTCGAAGGTCTTGCCAATTTCGAAACTTTCCAACCACTCTTGACTATTTGTGTCCTTTTCACTGACTTGCCCATGCTAACTGTCAACTTTTACTAGCTTTCACCAACCTTACATATCAATAATTCAAGGACTAAAATAATCAATTATAATCCAAAAACAAATCTTATCCATGATTTATTGATGATTGTCGATCTAGGGACCAAGAACAAACACAAAAGTTTGATCTTCCAAACCAAGATATGAGTGAAAAGCTAGGAAACCTTCACAAACCAAGCTTCAAACCACGAACAAACACAACCTTTTAACCTTGATTTGTGAACGATTCCAAGAAAAACAAAAACCACCCTCGTTGTGTCTTTTTAAGAAGACAAAAAAAAATCACAACAGTTGGTTTCTATTAAGCACAACTCGAACACACTAACCTTTAAACTCGGCTGATGAAGAAGATGAAGAAGAACCGAGTTAAACACAACATAAATCACATATTTTCACCTTAAAAACACCACGATTCGCCCCCGGTTAGCTCTGATACCAATTGTAGAAGTATAGATTACTCTATGATTAAAATGAATCAATATCTCTATGATTACTAAAGTATCAAAAAGAAAAAAAAAAGTACACTTACGACTATAAAAGTAGTTGTATCTTTACATTGTTGATTGACTCAATAGCAAATCTGTAAAAACAACAAAACTTTACCCTCTGTACCAATTTCAGTAACATACTCAAAACAGTCAAACACCTTCACCTTCAATATTCTGTCTTAGTACTCTACTTACCATACCAGAGAAAGTCCATAGCTGAAGAACCCATTTGTACTCACTTTTATACTCCACTCCTTCCATGAGTTTCACAAGTTGGGCATTCAAGTCATAGCAATTCAAAGGAGTGTCCCCACCTTTTGGTATCTGGAAAAGTAAAAATCTTCTAAAGATGATTGAAGCAGTAGGAAATGGAATATCTTTCACTGGTTCTTTTTTGCGTTCTCTTATCCATGGTTGAGTGACTTTTACTCTCTTAATAAGTTGCCATTTTGAGTTTTGGTTGAGAACAAAGAAGTATGAATTCTTGGGGCAAGCATATAAGACAACTAGATTTTCCCTATGTTCAAAAAGGAACCTAATCCTCTCAGAAAACTCACTTGGAGTTGGATGCACATTTGAAGGGAATTTGACTTTTGTAATTTTCTCACTTTGAATGTCTAGTTTCACCATGAACTTGTGACACCTCACATCCCAGTACACATCTAACCAACATAGAACCTTGCTTTCTGTCTTAAACTTTTCCACTATCTCATTTTTCACCACCAAATTCTCACCTTGTCTATCAATTTTGATCCTACAAAAGTCCATGAGCCTGCAACTTTGTAGAATGAAAGAAACATTGTTTTGAGTCATTTCAAGAAATTTTGTCCGCACATCTGAAGGAATCTCAGCAGTTTGTCCATGCACCTGAAAAAAAGAAGATATTATTCATTATTTAATCAAAAATCAGTTAACTAGACATTCACCAAATAAAAAATGTTATCATAATTTATAATATTGCAATCCAATTGATTCCAGTAACCTACATATTGACTAACAGTTTCTATTTGTCATTCAACATGTTACTCAACAATCAAGTAAAGTACAGTAATATTAAAAGTTTAGACATGTCATGTTTTAAATCATGCAAAACCTATTCCATAAATACATAACAGATCACATATTTTATGAACAAAATAGTCAACAAATATTCAAGCTTCGTCAACATGTCATTGCTTTATAGGTTTGCTTAGTCATTTTTTTTTTTTTTTTTTTTTTTTTTTTTTTTTTTTTTTTTTTTTTTTTTTTTTTTTTGCAATTGCGAGATGAAGGACCAATTGCGAAAGGTTGTATGAATTGCGAAGAACTCTTGAATTGCGAAGGATGGTGAATTGCGAAATCAGCTCCAATTGCGAGAATGACCCAATTCCGAAACCAATTCCGAGATGAATTCCGAAATCAATTTCGAAAGTACACCTATCTCAATCTTATACAAGAAAGCGATATTTCTGAATTGCGAGAGACATGGGAATTGCGAGAGTCAGTGGCAATTGCGAAACCAATTTTGAAGGTCTTGCCAATTTCGAAACTTTCCAACCACTCTTGACTATTTGTGTCCTTTTCACTGACTTGCCCATGCTAACTGTCAACTTTCACTAGCTTTCACCAACCTTACATATCAATAATTCAAGGACTAAAATAATCAATTATAATCCAAAAACAAATCTTATCCATGATTTATTGATGATTGTCGATCTAGGGACCAAGAACAAACACAAAAGTTTGATCTTCCAAACCAAGACATGAGTGAAAAGCTAGGAAACCTTCACAAACCAAGCTTCAAACCACGAACAAACACAGCCTTTTAACCTTGATTATGTGAACGATTCCAAGAAAAACAAAAACCACCCTCGTTGTGTCTTTTTAAGAAGACAAAAAAAATCACAACAGTTGGTTTCTATTAAGCACAACTCGAACACACTAACCTTTAAACTCGGCTGATGAAGAAGATGAAGAAGAACCGAGTTAAACACAACATAAATCACATATTTTCACCTTAAAAACACCACGATTCGCCCCCGGTTAGCTCTGATACCAATTGTAGAAGTATAGATTACTCTATGATTAAAATGAATCAATATCTCTATGATTACTAAAGTATCAAAAAGAAAAAAGAAAGTACACTTACGACTATAAAAGTAGTTGTATCTTTACATTGTTGAATGAATCAATAGCAAATCTGTAAAAACAACAAAACTTTACCCTCTGTACCAATTTCAGTAACATACTCAAAACAGTCAAACACCTTCACTTTCAATATTCTGTCTTAGTACTCTACTTACCATACCAGAGAAAGTCCATAGCTGAGGAACCTATTTGTACTCACTTTTATACTCCACTCCTTCTATGAGTTTCACAAGTTGGGCATTCAAGTCATAGCAATTCAAAGGAGTGTCCCCACCTTTTGGTATCTTGAAAAGTAAAAATCTTCTAAAGATGATTGAAGCAGTAGGAAATGGAATATCTTTCACTGGTTCTTTTTTGCGTTCTCTTATCCATGGTTGAGTGACTTTTACTCTCTCAATAAGTTGCCATTTTGAGTTTTGGTTGAGAACAAAGAAGTATGAATTCTTGGGGCAAGCATATAAGACAACTAGATTTTCCCTATGTTCAAAAAGGAACCTAATCCTCTCAGATAACTCACTTGGAGTTGGAGGCACATTTGAAGGGAGTTTCACTTTTGTAATTTTCTCACTTTAAATGTCTAGTTTCACCAAGAACTTGTGACACCTCACATCCCAGTACACATCTAACCAACATAGAACCTTGCTCTCTATCTTAAACATTTCCACTATCTCATTTTTCACCACCAAATTCTCACCTTGTCTATCAACTTTGATCCTACAAATGTCCATGAGCCTGCGACTTTGTAGAATGAAAGAAACATTGTTTTGAGTCATTTCAAAAGAAATTGTCTGCACATCTGAAGGAATCTCAGCAGTTTGTCCATGCACATGAAAAAAAGAAGATATTATTCATTATTTAATCAAAAATCAGTTAACTAGACATTCACCAAATAAAAAATGTTATCATAATTTATAACATTGCAATCCAATTGATTCCAGCAACCTACATATTGACTAATAGTTTCCATTTGTCATTCAACATGTTACTCAACAATCAAGTAAAGTACAGTAATATTAAAAGTTTAGACATGTCATGTTTTAAATCATGCAAATCCTATTCCATAAATACATAACATATCACATATTTTATGAACAAAATAGTCAACAAATATTCAAGCTTCGTCAACATGTCATTGCTTTATAGGTTTGATTAGTCTTTTTTTTTTTTTTTTTTTTTTTTTTTTTTTTTTGCAATTGCGAGATGAAGGACCAATTGCGAAAGGTTGTATGAATTGCGAAGAACTATTGAATTGCGAAATCAGCTCCAATTGCGAGACCAATTGCGAAAAGCAATTGCGAGACCAATTGCGAGAATGACCCAATTCCGAAACCAATTCCGAAATCCATTTCGAAAGTACACCTATCTCAATCTTATACAAGAAAGCGATATTTCTGAATTGCGAGAGACATGGGAATTGCGAGAGTCAGTGGCAATTGCGAAACCAATTTCGAAGGTCTTGCCAATTTCGAAATTCTTGCCAATTTCGAAACTTTCCAACCACTCTTGACTATTTGTGTCCTTTTCATTGACTTGCCCATGCTAACTGTCAACTTTTACTAGCTTTCACCAACCTTACATATCAATAATTCAAGGACTAAAATAATCAATTATAATCCAAAAACAAATCTTATCCATGATTTATTGATGATTGTCGATCTAGGGACCAAGAACAAACACAAAAGTTTGATCTTCCAAACCAAGATATGAGTGAAAATCTAGGAAACCTTCACAAACCAAGCTTCAAACCACGAACAAACAAAACCTTTTAACCTTGATTTGTGAACGATTCCAAGAAAAACAAATACCACCCTCGTTGTGTCTTTTTAAGAAGACCAAAAAAAAAATCACAACAGTTGGTTTCTATTAAGCACAACTCGAACACACTAACCTTTAAACTCGGCTGATGAAGAAGATGAAGAAGAACCGAGTTAAACACAACATAAATCACATATTTTCACCTTAAAAACACCACGATTCGCCCCTGGTTAGCTCTGATACCAATTGTAGAAGTATAGATTACTCTATGATTAAAATGAATCAATATCTCTATGATTACTAAAGTATCAAAAAGAAAAAAGAAAGTACACTTACGACTATAAAAGTAGTTGTATCTTTACATTGTTGAATGAATCAATAGCAAATCTGTAAAAACACCAAAACTTTACCCTCTGTACCAATTTCAGTAACATACTCAAAACAGTCAAACACCTTCACCTTCAATATTCTGTCTTAGTATTCTACTTACCATACCAGAGATAGTCCATATCCGAAGAACCCATTTGTACTCACTTTTATACTCCACTCCTTCCATGAGTTTCACAAGTTGGGCATTCAAGTCATAGCAATTCAAAGGAGTGTCCCCACCTTTTGGTATCTGGAAAAGTAAAAATCTTCTAAAGATGATTGAAGCAGTAGGAAATGGAATATCTTTCACTGGTTCTTTTTTGCGTTCTCTTATCCATGGTTGAGTGACTTTTACTCTCTTAATAAGTTGCCATTTTGAGTTTTGGTTGAGAACAAAGAAGTATGAATTCTTGGGGCTAGCATATAAGACAGATAGATTTTCCCTATGTTCAAAAAGGAACCTAATCCTCTCAGAAAACTCACTTGGAGTTGGATGCACAATTGAAGGGAGTTTGACTTTTGTAATTTTCTCACTTTGAATGTCTAGTTTCACCATGAACTTGTGACACCTCACATCCCAGTACACATCTAACCAACATAGAACCTTGCTTTCTGTCTTAAACTTTTCCACTATCTCATTTTTCACCACCAAATTCTCACCTTGTCTATCAATTTTGATCCTACAAAAGTCCATGAGCCCGCGACTTTGTAGAATGAAAGAAAACATTGTTTTGAGTCATTTCAAGAAATTTTGTCCGCACATCTGAAGGAATCTCAGCAGTTTGTCCATGCACCTGAAAAAAAGAAGATATTATTCATTATTTAATCAAAAATCAGTTAACTAGACATTCACCAAATAAAAAATGTTATCATAATTTATAACATTGCAATCCAATTGATTCCAATAACCTACATATTGACTAACAGTTTCTATTTGTCATTCAACATGTTACTCAACAATCAAGTAAAGTACAGTAATATTAAAAGTTTAGACATGTCATGTTTTAAATCATGCAAATCCTATTCCATAAATACATAACAGATCACATATTTTATGAACAAAATAGTCAACAAATATTCAAGCTTCGTCAACATGTCATTGCTTTATAGGTTTGCTTAGTCATTTTTTTTTTTTTTTTTTTTTTTTTTTGCAATTGCGAGATGAAGGACCAATTGCGAAAGGTTGTATGAATTGCGAAGAACTCTTGAATTGCGAAGGATGGTGAATTGCGAAATCAGCTCCAATTGCGAGAATGACCCAATTCCGAGATGAATTCCGAAATCAATTTCGAAAGTACACCTATCTCAATCTTATACAAGAAAGCGATATTTCTGAATTGCGAGAGACATGGGAATTGCGAGAGTCAGTGGCAATTGCGAAACCAATTTCGAAGGTCTTGCCAATTTTGAAATTCTTGCCAATTTCGAAACTTTCCAACCACTCTTGACTATTTGTGTCCTTTTCACTGACTTGCCCATGCTAACTGTCAACTTTCACTAGCTTTCACCAACCTTACATATCAGTAATTCAAGGCATAAAATAATCAATTATAATCCAAAAACAAATCTTATCCATGATTTATTGATGATTGTCGATCTAGGGACCAAGAACAAACACAAAAGTTTGATCTTCCAAACCAAGATATGAGTGAAAAGCTAGGAAACCTTCACAAACCAAGCTTCAAACCACGAACAAACACAACCTTTTAACCTTGATTATGTGAACGATTCCAAGAAAAATAAAAACCACCCTCGTTGTGTCTTTTTTAGAAGAAAAAAAAAAATCACAACAGTTGGTTTCTATTAAGCACAACTCGAACAGACTAACCTTTAAACTCGGCTGATGAAGAAGATGAAGAAGAACCGAGTTAAACACAACATAAATCACATATTTTCACCTTAAAAACACCACGATTCGCCCCCGGTTAGCTCTGATACCAATTGTAGAAGTATAGATTACTCTATGATTAAAATGAATCAATATCTCTATGATTACTAAAGTATCAAAAAGAAAAAAGAAAGTACACTTACGACTATAAAAGTAGTTGTATCTTTACATTGTTGAATGAATCAATAGCAAATCTGTAAAAACAACAAAACTTTACCCTCTGTACCAATTTCAGTAACATACTCAAAACAGTCAAATACCTTCACCTTCAATATTCTGTCTTAGTACTCTACTTACCATAACAGAGAAAGTCCATAGCTGAGGAACCCATTTGTACTCACTTTTATACTCCACTCCTTCCATGAGTTTCACAAGTTGGGCATTCAAGTCATAGCAATTCAAAGGAGTGTCCCCACCTTTTGGTATCTTGAAAAGTAAAAATCTTCTAAAGATGATTGAAGTAGTAGGAAATGGAATATCTTTCACTGGTTCTTTTTTGCATTCTCTTATCCATGGTTGAGTGACTTTTACTCTCTTAATAAGTTGTGATGCGTAGTTTTGCGACCTTACAACAGGTTTTACCTCTCGAGGGATCTCAAGAGGATTATATTTCCCACCAGGCAGTGTACCTGACCGATGTAGTATAGTGTAGTGGCAAGTACTGGGGGATTGATCGTTCTTTAGGGGAATAGTGTCGTTAGGATTGAAAAACTACTCTAATAGGTCTAAGGGTGAGGGAAGATTCTTTTTGTATTTTTATAATTTTATGAAAGCAAGTAAAATCTCGGGTTTGAAGGAGTGGGCGGAATTAGTTGCTAGTCAACTAACCCAAATAACTACAATTGCAAATAAAATAAAATAACTGAAAATGAAAAGGTGGTGGAACTTATATGGAGAGAAATGTGCTTACTTAGATTTTCTTACTCCCTAACTATCTTTTATCGGTTGATTAGTGTGTATTAATTACGTGGATGACGGGTGTATTCCTTAATACCAATCGTGGGGTGGCGTACGTACTTCCCCAACTCTACAAGCTCCTACTTCACTCCTATGTCGAGCCGGCTAAGAAGCTCTTAACATGGGATCACTAGAATTCGCTCATGCATTAAATACAACCATAAAAACCTTAGTACGCATTGGTTCATGTTTCTTAAGACGTTCAAGCAAGTTACCGTATAGGAGGTTAGCCAGTTTTCTTAAGCCTAACATCGATAAACGATCATCCAATACAATTAATAACACACCAACAACCAATAATCAATAGTTAGGTTTCATTAGATCTAAGAAAACACAAGATAAATCTAGCCTAGCATGTTAATCAAAAGACAAGAACAAGATATAATCAAACAACACATAGACATATTGAATGATTAAATGATTACTTATCTTCAATTAAACATGGGAGATCCAAGGGTATAAAACCCTTAAAAATGGCAGAAAATTCGTCTTAGGGTTTCTCCTCACAAAGTTGCACACTAATGACTAAAAATTGCAAAACTATATATAGAGTTTAGGGGCTGACGGCGTCACGTTGTAGGAGGTGACGCCGTCACCTCGCCGTGGCTAGGGTTCCCGGATGGCCTTCCTGACGCCGTCCCTCTTTAATCCTCCAAAATCCGCTCTGGCCTATCAAGGGTTGACTCCGTCAGAATTGTGCTCGACGTCGTCTCTCTTTAACTTAAACCGTGATGGCCTTGATCACCTTAAAGGGTGATGCCGTCAGACTTTTCATTGCAAAACTTTCTGGCGCGTCATGTGTATATTTTTCATATCCACCTCTTTTGCCATGCCGTGACGCCGTCAGGAGCAATCCTTGACGCCGTCATGTGTACTTTTCCAGTAGCTTTAGAGACTTTGTCGTTTTCTTCACTTTTATGCTCCAAAAACGTCCAAAATGCTTTCTTTTCCAGATTTCTTCTCCAAAGTACCTAAAATGACAAAAGGAACGATTTAGGGCAATATTTGATCAAATAAATACGATTTAGGGCTTAAATGACCCCCTAAAAGCGGTACACCTTTCGCTTCATCAAGTTGCCATTTTGAGTTTTGGTTGAGAACAAAGAAGTATTAATTCTTGGGGCAAGCATATAAGACAACTAGATTTTCCCTATGTTAAAAAAGGAACCTAATCCTCTCAGACAACTCACTTGGAGTTGGAGGCACATTTGAAGGGAGTTTGACTTTTGTAATTTTCTCACTTTGAATGTCTAGTTTCACCATGAACTTGTGACACCTCACATCCCAGTACACATCTAACCAACATAGAACCTTGCTTTCTGTCTTAAACTTTTCCACTATCTCATTTTTCACCACCAAATTCTCACCTTGTCTATCAATTTTGATCCTACAAAAGTACATGAGCCTACAACTTTGTAGAATGAAAGAAACATTGTTTTGAGTCATTTCAAAAAAATTTATCTGCACATCTGAAGGAATCTCAGCAGTTTGTCCATGCACCTGAAAAAAAGAAGATATTATTCATTATTTAATCAAAAATTAGTTAACTAGACATTCACCAAATAAAAAATGTTATCATAATTTATAACATTGCAATCCAATTGATTCCAGTAACCTACATATTGACTAACAGTTTCCATTTGTCATTCAACATGTTACTCAACAATCAAGTAAAGTACAGTAATATTAAAAGTTTAGACATGTCATGTTTTAAATCATGCAAATCCTATTCCATAAATACGTAACAGATCACATATTTTATGAACAAAATAGTCAACAAATATTCAAGCTTCGTCAACATGTCATTGCTTTATAGGTTTGCTTAGTCATTTTTTTTTTTTGCAATTGCGAGATGAAGGACCAATTACGAAAGGTTGTATGAATTGCGAAGAACTCTTGAATTGCGAAGGATGGTGAATTGCGAAATCAGCTCCAATTGCGAGACCAATTGCGAGAATGACCCAATTCCGAAACCAATTTCGAGATGAATTCCGAAATCAATTTCGAAAGTACACCTATCTCAATCTTATACAAGAAAGCGATATTTCTGAATTGCGAGAGACATGGGAATTGCGAGAGTCAGTGGCAATTGCGAAACCAATTTCGAAGGTCTTGCCAATTTCGAAATTCTTGCCAATTTCGAAACTTTCCAACCACTCTTGACTATTTGTGTCCTTTTCACTGACTTGCCCATGCTAACTGTCAACTTTCACTTGCTTTCACCAACCTTACATATCAATAATTCAAGGACTAAAATAATCAATTATAATCCAAAAACAAATCTTATCCATGATTTATTGATGATTGTCGATCTAGGGACCAAGAACAAACACAAAAGTTTGATCTTCCAAACCAAGATATGAGTGAAAAGCTAGGAAACCTTCACAAACCAAGCTTCAAACCACGAACAAACACAGCCTTTTAACCTTGATTATGTGAACGATTCCAAGAAAAACAAAAACCACCCTCGTTGTGTCTTTTTAAGAAGACAAAAAAAAATCACAACAGTTGGTTTCTATTAAGCAAAACTCGAACACACTAACCTTTAAACTCGGCTGATGAAGAAGATGAAGAAGAACCGAGTTAAACACAACATAAATCACATATTTTCACCTTAAAAACACCACGATTCGCCCCCGGTTAGATCTGATACCAATTGTAGAAGTATAGATTACTCTATGATTAAAATGAATCAATATCTCTATGATTACTAAAGTATCAAAAAGAAAAAAAAGGTACACTTACGACTATAAAAGTAGTTCTATCTTTACATTGTTGAATGAATCAATAGCAAATCTGTAAAAACAACAAAACTTTACCCTCTGTACCAATTTCAGTAACATACTCAAAACAGTCAAACACCTTCACCTTCAATATTCTTTCTTAGTACTCTACTTACCATACCAGAGAAAGTCCATTGCTGAAGAACCCGTTTGTACTCACTTTTATACTCCACTCCTTCCATGAGTTTCACAAGTTGGGCATTCAAGTCATAGCAATTCAAAGGAGTGTCCCCACCTTTTGGTATCTGGAAAGGTCAAAATCTTCTAAAGATGATTGAAGCAGTAGGAAATGGAATATCTTTCACTGGTTCTTTTTTGCGTTCTCTTATCCATGGTTGAGTGACTTTTACTCTCTCAATAAGTTGCCATTTTGAGTTTTGGTTGAGAACAAAGAAGTATGAATTCTTGGGGCAAGCATATAAGACAACTAGATTTTCCCTATGTTCAAAAAGAAACCTAATCCTCTCAGACAACTCACTTGGAGTTGGAGGCACATTTGAAGGGAGTTTGACTTTTGTAATTTTCTCACTTTGAATGTCTAGTTTCACCATGAACTTGTGACACCTCACATCCCAGTACACATCTAACCAACATAGAACCTTGCTTTCTGACTTAAACTTTTCCACTATCTCATTTTTCACCACCAAATTCTCACCTTGTCTATCAACTTTAATCCTACAAAAGTCCATGAGCCTGTGACTTTGTAGAATGAAAGAAGCATTGTATTGAGTCATTTCAAAAAAAAATTGTCTGCACATCTGAAGGAATCTCAGCAGTTTGTCCATGCCCCTGAAAAAAAGAAGATATTATTCATTATTTAATCAAAAATCAGTTAACTAGACATTCACCAAATAAAAAATGTTATCATAATTTATAACATTGCAATCCAATTGATTCCATCAACCCACATATTGACTAATAGTTTCCATTTGTCATTCAAAATGTTACTCAACAATCAAGTAAAGTACAGTAATATTAAAAGTTTAGACATGTCATGTTTTAAATCATGCAAATCCTATTCCATAAATACATAACAGATCACATATTTATGAACAAAATAGTCAACAAATATTCAAACTTCGTCAACATGTCATTGCTTTAAAGGTATGATTAGTCTTTCTTTTTTTTTTTTTTTTATTATTTTTTTTTTTTTTGCAATTGCGAGATGAAGGACCAATTGCGAAAGGTTGTATGAATTGCGAAGAACTCTTGAATTGCGAAGGATGGTGAATTGCGAAATCAGCTCCAATTGCGAGACCAATTGCGAAAAGCAATTGCGAGACCAATTGCGAGAATGACCCAATTCCGAAACCAATTCCGAAATCCATTTCGAAAGTACACCTATCTCAATCTTATACAAGAAAGCGATATTTCTGAATTGCGAGAGACATGGGAATTGCGAGAGTCAGTGGCAATTGCGAAACCAATTTCGAAGGTCTTGCCAATTTCGAAATTCTTGCCAATTTCGAAACTTTCCAACCACTCTTGACTATTTGTGTCCTTTTCACTGACTTGCCCATGCTAACTGTCAACTTTTACTAGCTTTCACCAACCTTACATATCAATAATTCGAGGACTAAAATAATCAATTATAATCCAAAAACAAATCTTATCCATGATTTATTGATGATTGTCGATCTAGGGACCAAGAACAAACACAAAAATTTGATCTTCCAAACCAAGATATGAGTGAAAAGCTAGGAAACCTTCACAAACCAAGCTTCAAACCACGAACAAACACAACCTTTTAACCTTGATTATGTGAACGATTCCAAGAAAAACAAAAACCACCCTCGTTGTGTCTTTTTAAGAAGACAAAAAAAAATCACAACAGTTGGTTTCTATTAAGCACAACTCGAACACATTAACCTTTAAACTCGGCTGATGAAGAAGATAAAGAAGAACCGAGTTAAACACAACATAAATCACATATTTTCACCTTAAAAACACCACGATTCGCCCCCGGTTAGCTCTGATACCAATTGTAGAAGTATAGATTACTCTATGATTAAAATGAATCAATATCTCTATGATTACTAAAGTATCAAAAAGAAAAAAAAAAGTACACTTACGACTATAAAAGTAGTTGTATGTTTACATTGTTGAATGAATCAATAGCAAATCTATAAAAACAACAAAACTTTACCCTCTGTACCAATTTCAGTAACATACTCAAAACAGTCAAACACCTTCACCTTCAATATTCTGTCTTAGTACTCTACTTACCATACCAGAGAAAGTCCATAGCTGAAGAACCCATTTGTACTCACTTTTATACTCCACTCCTTCCATGAGTTTCACAAGTTGGGCATTCAAGTCATAGCAATTCAAAGGAGTGTCCCCACCTTTTGGTATCTGGAAAAGTAAAAATCTTCTAAAGATGATTGAAGCAGTAGGAAATGGAATATCTTTCACTGGTTCTTTTTTGCGTTCTCTTATCCATGGTTGAGTGACTTTTACTCTCTTAATAAGTTGCCATTTTGAGTTTTGGTTGAGAACAAAGAAGTATGAATTCTTGGGGCAAGCATATAAGACAACTAGATTTTCCCTATGTTCAAAAAGGAACCTAATCCTCTCAGAAAACTCACTTGGAGTTGGATGCACATTTGAAGGGAGTTTGACTTTTGTAATTTTCTCAATTTGAATGTCTAGTTTCAAAATGAACTTGTGACACCTCACATCCCAGTACACATCTAACCAACATAAAACCTTGCTTTCTGTCTTAAACTTTTCCACTTTCTCATTTTTCACCACCAAATTCTCACCTTGTCTATCAATTTTGATCCTACAAAAGTCCATGAGCCTGCGACTTTGTAGAATGAAAGAAACATTGTTTTGAGTCATTTCAAGAAATTTTGTCCGCACATCTGAAGGAATCTCAGCAGTTTGTCCATGCACCTGAAAAAAAGAAGATATTATTCATTATTTAATCAAAAATCAGTTAACTAGACATTCACCAAATAAAAAATGTTATCTTAATTTGTAACATTGCAATCCAATTGATTCCAGTAACCTACATATTGACTAACAGTTTCCATTTATCATTCAACATGTTACTCAACAATCAAGTAAAGTACAGTAATATTAAAAGTTTAGACATGTCATGTTTTAAATCATGCAAATCCTATTCCATAAATACATAACAGATCGCATATTTTATGAACAAAATTGTCAACAAATATTCAAGCTTCGTCAACATGTCATTGGTTTATAGATTTGATTAGTCTTTTTTTTTTTTTTTTTTTTTTTTTTTTTTTTTTTTGCAATTGCGAGATGAAGGACCAATTGCGAAAGGTTGTATGAATTGCGAAGAACTCTTGAATTGCGAAGGATGGTGAATTGCGAAATCAGCTCCAATTGCGAGACCAATTGCGAGAATGACCCAATTCCGAAACCAATTCCGAAATACATTTCGAAAGTACACCTATCTCAATCTTATACAAGAAAGCGATATTTCTGAATTGCGAGAGACATGGGAATTGCGAGAGTCAGTGGCAATTGCGAAACCAATTTCGAAGGTCTTGCCAATTTCGAAACTTTCCAACCACTCTTGACTATTTGTGTCCTTTTCACTGACTTGCCCATGCTAACTGTCAACTTTTACTAGCTTTCACCAACCTTACATATCAATAATTCAAGGACTAAAATAATCAATTATAATCCAAAAACAAATCTTATCCATGATTTATTGATGATTGTCGATCTAGGGACCAAGAACAAACACAAAAGTTTGATCTTCCAAACCAAGATATGAGTGAAAAGCTAGGAAACCTTCACAAACCAAGCTTCAAACCACGAACAAACACAACCTTTTAACCTTGATTATGTGAACGATTCCAAGAAAAACAAAAACCACCCTCGTTGTGTCTTTTTAAGAAGACAAAAAAAAAAATCACAACAGTTGGTTTCTATTAAGCACAACTCGAACACACTAACCTTTAAACTCGGCTGATGAAGAAGATGAAGAAGAACCGAGTTAAACACAACATAAATCACATATTTTCACCTTAAAAACACCACGATTCGCCCCCGGTTAGCTCTGATACCAATTGTAGAAGTATAGATTACTCTATGATTAAAATGAATCAATATCTCTATGATTACTAAAGTATCAAAAAGAAAAAAAAGGTACACTTACGACTATAAAAGTAGTTCTATCTTTACATTGTTGAATGAATCAATAGCAAATCTGTAAAAACAACAAAACTTTACCCTCTGTACCAATTTCAGTAACATACTCAAAACAGTCAAACACCTTCACCTTCAATATTCTTTCTTAGTACTCTACTTACCATACCAGAGAAAGTCCATAGCTGAAGAACCCATTTGTACTCACTTTTATACTCCACTTCTTCCATGAGTTTCACAAGTTGGGCATTCAAGTCATAGCAATTCAAAGGAGTGTGCCCACCTTTTGGTATCTGGAAAAGTAAAAATCTTCTAAAGATGATTGAAGCAGTAGGAAATGGAATATCTTTCACTGGTTCTTTTTTGCGTTCTCTTATCCATGGTTGACTGACTTTTACTCTCTTAATAAGTTGCCATTTTGAGTTTTGGTTGAGAACAAAGAAGTATGAATTCTTGGGGCAAGCATATAAGACAACTAGATTTTCCCTATGTTCAAAAAGGAACCTAATCCTCTCAGAAAACTCACTTGGAGTTGGATGCACATTTGAAGGGAGTTTGACTTTTGTAATTTTCTCACTTTGAATGTCTAGTTTCGACATGAACTTGTGACACCTCACATCCCAGTACACATCTAACCAACATAAAACCTTGCTTTCTCACCTTGTCTATCAATTTTGACACCTCACATCCCAGTACACATCTAACCAACATAGAACCTTGCTTTCTGTCTTAAACTTTTCCACTATCTCATTTTTCACCACCAAATTCTCACCTTGTCTATCAATTTTGATCCTACAAAAGTCCATGAGCCTGCTACTTTGTAGAATGAAAGAAACTTTGTTTTGAGTCATTTCAAGAAATTTTGTCCGCACATCTGAAGGAATCTCAGCAGTTTGTCCATGCACCTGAAAAAAAGAAGATATTATTCATTATTTAATCAAAAATCAGTTAACTAGACATTCACAAAATAAAAAATGTTATCATAATTTATAACATTGCAATCCAATTGATTCCAGTAACCTACATATTGACTAACAGTTTCTATTTGTCATTCAACATGTTACTCAACAATCAAGTAAAGTACAGTAATATTAAAAGTTTAGACATGTCATGTTTTAAATCATGCAAATCCTATTCCATAAATACATAACAGATCACATATTTTATGAACAAAATAGTCAACAAATATTCAAGCTTCGTCAACATGTCATTGCTTTATAGGTTTGCTTAGTCATTTTTTTTTTTTTTTTTTTTTTTTTTTGCAATTGCGAGATAAAGGACCAATTGCGAAAGGTTGTATGAATTGCGAAGAACTCTTGAATTGCGAAGGATGGTGAATTGCGAAATCAGCTCCAATTGCGAGAATGACCCAATTCCGAAACCAATTCCGAGATGAATTCCGAAATCAATTTCGAAAGTACACCTATCTCAATCTTATACAAGAAAGCGATATTTCTGAATTGCGAGAGACATGGGAATTGCGAGAGTCAGTGGCAATTGCGAAACCAATTTCGAAGGTCTTGCCAATTTCGAAATTCTTGCCAATTTCGAAACTTTCCAACCACTCTTGACTATTTGTGTCCTTTTCACTGACTTGCCCATGCTAACTGTCAACTTTCACTAGCTTTCACCAACCTTACATATCAATAATTCAAGGACTAAAATAATCAATTATAATCCAAAAAAAAATCACAACAGTTGGTTTCTATTAAGCACAACTCGAACACACTAACCTTTAAACTCGGCTGATGAAGAAGATGAAGAAGAACCGAGTTAAACACAACATAAATCACATATTTTCACCTTAAAAACACCACGATTCGCCCCCGGTTAGCTCTGATACCAATTGTAGAAGTATAGATTACTCTATGATTAAAATGAATCAATATCTCTATGATTACTAAAGTATCAAAAAGAAAAAAGAAAGTACACTTACGACTATAAAAGTAGTTGTATCTTTACATTGTTGAATGAATCAATAGCAAATCTGTAAAAACAACAAAACTTTACCCTCTGTACCAATTTCAGTAACATACTCAAAACAGTCAAACACCTTCACCTTCAATATTCTGTCTTAGTACTCTACTTACCATACCAGAGAAAGTCCGTAGCTGAAGAACCCATTTGTTCTCACTTTTATACTCCACTCCTTCCATGAGTTTCACAAGTTGGGCATTCAAGTCATAGCAATTCAAAGGAGTGTCCCCACCTTTTGGTATCTTGAAAAGTAAAAATCTTCTAAAGATGATTGAAGCAGTAGGAAATGGAATATCTTTCACTGGTTCTTTTTTGCGTTCTCTTATCCATGGTTGAGTGACTTTTACTCTCTTAATAAGTTGCCATTTTGAGTTTTGGTTGAGAACAAAGAAGTATGAATTCTTGGGGCAAGCATATAAGACAACTAGATTTTCCCTATGTTCAAAAAGGAACCTAATCCTCTCAGAAAACTCACTTGGAGTTGGATGCACATTTGAAGGGAGTTTGACTTTTGTAATTTTTTCACTTTGAATGTCTAGTTTCACCATGAACTTGTGACACCTCACATCCCAGTACACATCTAACCAACATAGAACCTTGCTTTCTGTCTTAAACTTTTCCACTATCTCATTTTTCACCTCCAAATTCTCACCTTGTGTATCAATTTTGATCCTACAAAAGTCCATGAGCCCGCGACTTTGTAGAATGAAAGAAACATTGTTTTGAGTCATTTCAAGAAATTTTGTCCGCACATCTGAAGGAATCTCAGCAGTTTGTCCATGCACCTGAAAAAAAGAAGATATTATTCATTATTTAATCAAAAATCAGTTAACTAGACATTCACCAAATAAAAAAATGTTATCATAATTTATAACATTGCAATCCAATTAATTCCAGTAACCTACATATTGACTAACAGTTTCTATTTGTCATTCAACATGTTACTCAACAATCAAGTAAAGTACAGTAATATTAAAAGTTTAGACATGTCATGTTTTAAATCATGCAAATCCTATTCCATAAATACATAACAGATCACATATTTTATGAACAAAATAGTCAACAAATATTCAAGCTTCGTCAACATGTCATTGCTTTATAGGTTTGCTTAGTCTTTTTTTTTTTTTTTTTTTTTTTTTTTTTTTTCTTTTTTTTTTTTTATTTTTGCAATTGCCAGATGAATGACCAATTGCGAAAGGTTGTATGAATTGCGAAGAACTCTTGAATTGCGAAGGATGGTGAATTGCGAAATCAGCTCCAATTGCGAGAATGACCCAATTCCGAAACCAATTCCGAGATGAATTCCGAAAGTACACCTATCTCAATCTTATACAAGAAAGCGATATTTCTGAATTGCGAGAGACATGGGAATTGCGAGAGTCAGTGGCAATTGCGAAACCAATTTCGAAGGTCTTGCCAATTTTGAAATTCTTGCCAATTTCGAAACTTTCCAACCACTCTTGACTATTTGTGTCCTTTTCACTGACTTGCCCATGCTAACTGTCAACTTTCACTAGCTTTCACCAACCTTACATATCAATAATTCAAGGCATAAAATAATCAATTATAATCCAAAAACAAATCTTATCCATGATTTATTGATGATTGTCGATCTAGGGACCAAGAACAAACACAAAAGTTTGATCTTCCAAACCAAGACATGAGTGAAAAGCTAGGAAACCTTCACAAACCAAGCTTCAAACCACGAACAAACACAGCCTTTTAACCTTGATTATGTGAACGATTCCAAGAAAAACAAAAACCACCCTCGTTGTGTCTTTTTTAGAAGACAAAAAAAAATCACAACAGTTGGTTTCTATTAAGCACAACTCGAACAGACTAACCTTTAAACTCGGCTGATGAAGAAGATGAAGAAGAACTGAGTTAAACACAACATAAATCACATATTTTCACCTTAAAAACACCACGATTCGCCCCCGGTTAGCTCTGATACCAATTGTAGAAGTATAGATTATTCTATGATTAAAATGAATCAATATCTCTATGATTACTAAAGTATCAAAAAGAAAAAAGAAAGTACACTTACGACTATAAAAGTAGTTGTATCTTTACATTGTTGAATGAATCAATAGCAAATCTGTAAAAACAACAAAACTTTACCCTCTGTACCAATTTCAGTAACATACTCAAAACAGTCAAACACCTTCACCTTCAATATTCTGTCTTAGTACTCTACTTACCATACCAGAGAAAGTCCATAGCTGAGGAACCCATTTGTACTCACTTTTATACTCCACTCCTTCCATGAGTTTCACAAGTTGGGCATTCAAGTCATAGCAATTCAAAGGAGTGTCCCCACCTTTTGGTATCTTGAAAAGTAAAAATCTTCTAAAGATGATTGAAGCAGTAGGAAATGGAATATCTTTCACAGGTTCTTTTTTGCGTTCTCTTATCCATGGTTGAGTGACTTTTACTCTCTTAATAAGTTGTGATGCGTAGTTTTGCAACCTTACAAGAGGTTTTACCTCTCGAGGGATCTCAAGAGGATTATATTTCCCACCAGGCAGTGTACCTGACCGATGTAGTATAGTGTAGTGGCAAGTACTGGGGGATTGATCGTTCTCTAGGGGAATAGTGTCGTTAGGATTGAAAAACTACTCTAATAGGTCTAAGGGTGAGGGAAGATTCTTTTTGTATTTTTATAATTTTATGAAAGCAAGTAAAATATCGGGTTTGAAGGAGTGGGCGGAATTAGTTGCTAGTCAACTAACCCAAATAACTACAATTGCAAATAAAATAAAATAACTGAAAATGAAAAGGTGGTGGAACTTATATGGAGAGAAATGTGCTTACTTAGATTTCCTTACTCCCTAACTATCTTTTATCGGTTGATTAGTGTGTATTAATTGCGTGGATGACGGGTGTATTCCTTAATACCAATCGTGGGGTGGCGTACGTACTTCCCCAACTCTACAAGCTCCTACTTCACTCCTATGTCGAGCCGGCTAAGAAGCTCCTAACCTGGGATCACTAGAATTCGCTCATGCATTAAATACAACCATAAAAACCTTAGTACGCATTGGTTCATGTTTTTTAAGACGTTCAAGCAAGTTACCGTATAGGAGGTTAGCCAGTTTTCTTAAGCCTAATATCGATAAACAATCATCCAATACAATTAATAACACACCAACAACCAATAATCAATAGTTAGGTTTCATTAGATCTAAGCAAACACAAGATAAATCTAGCCTAGCATGTTAATCAAAAGACAAGATAAAGATATAATCAAACAACACATAGACAAATTGAATGATTAAATGATTACTTATCTTCAATTAAACATGGGAGATCCAAGGGTATAAAACCCTTAAAAATTTCAGAAAATTCGTCTTAGGGTTTCTCCTCACAAAGTTGCACACTAATGACTAAAAATTGCAAAACTATATATAGAATTTAGGGGCTGACGGCGTCACGTTGTAGGAGGTGACGCCGTCACCTAGCCGTGGCTAGGGTTCGGGGATGGCCTTCCTGACGCCGTCCCTCTTTAATCCTCCAAAATCCGCTCTGGCCTATCAAGGGTTGACTCCGTCAGAATTATGGTCGACGTCGTCTCTCTTTAACTTAAACCGTGATGGCCTTGATCACCTTAAAGGGTGACGCCGTCAGACTTTTCATTGCAAAACTTTCTGGCGCGTCATGTGTATATTTTTCATATCCACCTCTTTTGCCATGCCGTGACGCCGTCAGGAGCAATCCTTGACGCCGTCATGTGTACTTTTCCAGTAGCTTTGGAGACTTTGTCGTTTTCTTCACTTTTATGCTCCAAAAACGTCCAAAATGCTTCCTTTTCCAGATTTCTTCTTCAAAGTACCTAAAATGACAAAAGGAACGATTTAGGGCAATATTTGATCAAATAAATACGATTTAGGGCTTAAATGACCCCCTAAAAGCGGTACACTTTTCGCTTCATCAAGTTGCCATTTTGAGTTTTGGTTGAGAACAAAGAAGTATTAATTCTTGGGGCAAGCATATAAGACAACTAGATTTTCCCTATGTTAAAAAAGGAACCTAATCCTCTCAGACAACTCACTTGGAGTTGGAGGCACATTTGAAGGGAGTTTGACTTTTGTAATTTTCTCACTTTGAATGTCTAGTTTCACCATGAACTTGTGACACCTCACATCCCAGTACACATCTAACCAACATAGAACCTTGCTTTCTGTATTAAACTTTTCCACTATCTCATTTTTCACCACCAAATTCTCACCTTGTCTATCAATTTTGATCCTACAAAAGTCCATGAGCCTGCAACTTTGTAGAATGAAAGAAACATTGTTTTGAGTCATTTCAAAAAAATTTATCTGCACAACTGAAGGAATCTCAGCAGTTTGTCCATGCACCTGAAAAAAAGAAGATATTATTCATTATTTAATCAAAAATTAGTTAACTAGACATTCACCAAATAAAAAATGTTATCATAATTTATAACATTGCTATCCAATTGATTCCAGTAACCTACATATTGACTAACAGTTTCCATTTGTCATTCAACATGTTACTCAACAATCAAGTAAAGTACAGTAATATTAAAAGTTTAGACATGTCATATTTTAAATCATGCAAATCCTATTCCTTAAATACATAACAGATCACATATTTTATGAACAAAATAGTCAACAAATATTCAAGCTTCGTCAACATGTCATTGCTTTATAGGTTTGCTTAGTCATTTTTTTTTTTTTTGCAATTCCGAGATGAAGGACCAATTGCGAAAGGTTGTATGAATTGCGAAGAACTCTTGAATTGCGAAGGATGGTGAATTGCGAAATCAGCTCCAATTGCGAGACCAATTGCGAGAATGACCCAATTCCGAAACCAATTCCGAGATGAATTCCGAAATCAATTTCGAAAGTACACCTATCTCAATCTTATACAAGAAAGCGATATTTCTGAATTGCGAGAGACATGGGAATTGCGAGAGTCAGTGGCAATTGCGAAACCAATTTCGAAGGTCTTGCCAATTTCGAAATTCTTGCCAATTTCGAAACTTTCCAACCACTCTTGACTATTTGTGTCCTTTTCACTGACTTGCCCATGCTAACTGTCAACTTTCACTAGCTTTCACCAACCTTACATATCAATAATTCAAGGACTAAAATAATCAATTATAATCCAAAAACAAATCTTATCCATGATTTATTGATGATTGTCGATCTAGGGACCAAGAACAAACACAAAAGTTTGATCTTCCAAACCAAGATATGAGTGAAAAGCTAGGAAACCTTCACAAACCAAGCTTCAAACCACGAACAAACACAGCCTTTTAACCTTGATTATGTGAACGATTCCAAGAAAAACAAAAACCACCCTCGTTGTGTCTTTTTAAGAAGACAAAAAAAAAATCACAACAGTTGGTTTCAATTAAGCAAAACTCGAACACACTAACCTTTAAACTCGGCTGATGAAGAAGATGAAGAAGAACCGAGTTAAACACAACATAAATCACATATTTTCACCTTAAAAACACCACGATTCGCCCCCGGTTAGCTCTGATACCAATTGTAGAAGTATATATTACTCTATGATTAAAATGAATAAATATCTCTATGATTACTAAAGTATCAAAAAGAAAAAAGAAAGTACAATTACGACTATAAAAGTAGTTGTATCTTTACATTGTTGAATGAATCAATAGCAAATCTGTAAAAACAACAAAACTTTACCCTCTGTACCAATTTCAGTAACATACTCAAAACAGTCAAACACCTTCACCTTCAATATTCTGTCTTAGTACTCTACTTACCATACCAGAGAAAGTCCATAGCTGAGGAACCCATTTGTACTCACTTTTATACTCCACTCCTTCATTGAGTTTCACAAGTTGGGCATTCAAGTCATAGCAATTCAAAGGAGTGTCCCCACCTTTTGGTATCTAGAAAAGTAAAAATCTTCTAAAGATGATTGAAGCAGTAGGAAATGGAATATCTTTCACTGGTTCTTTTTTGCGTTCTCTTATCCATGGTTGAGTGACTTTTACTCTCTTAATAAGTTGCCATTTTGAGTTTTGGTTGAGAACAAAGAAGTATGAATTCTTGGGGCAAGCATATAAGACAACTAGATTTTCCCTATTTTCAAAAAGGAACCTAATCCTCTCAGACAACTCACTTGGAGTTGGAGGCACATTTGAAGGGAGTTTGACTTTTGTAATTTTCTCACTTTGAATGTCTAGTTTCACCATGAACTTGTGACACCTCACATCCCAGTACACATCTAACCAACATAGAACCTTGCTTTCTGTCTTAAACTTTTCCACTATCTCATTTTTCACCACCGAATTCTCACCTTGTCTATCAATTTTGATACTACAAAAGTCCATGAGCCTGCGACTTTGTAGAATGAAAGAAACATTGTTTTGAGTCATTTCAAAAAAATTTGTCTGCACATCAGAAGGAATCTCAGCAGTTTGTCCATGCACCTAAAAAAAAGAAGATATTATTCATTATTTAATCAAAAATCAGTTAACTAGACATTCACCAAATAAAAAATGTTATCATAATTTATAACATTGCAATCCAATTGATTCCAGTAACCTACATATTGACTAACAGTTTCCATTTGTCATTCAACATGTTACTCAACAATCAAGTAAAGTACAGTAATATTAAAAGTTTAGACATGTCATGTTTTAAATCATGCAAATCCTATTCCATAAATACATAACAGATCACATATTTTATGAACAAAATAGTCAACAAATATTCAAGCTTCGTCAACATGTCATTGCTTTATAGGTTTGGTTAGTCATTTTTTTTTTTTTTTTTTTTTTTTTTGCAATTGCGAGATGAAGGACCAATTGCGAAAGGTTGTATGAATTGCGAAGAACTCTTGAATTGCGAAGGATGGTGAATTGCGAAATCAGCTCCAATTGCGAGACCAATTGCGAGAATGACCCAATTCCGAAACCAATTCCGAGATGAATTCCGAAATCAATTTCGAAAGTACACCTATCTCAATCTTATACAAGAAAGCGATATTTCTGAATTGCGAGAGACATGGGAATTGCGAGAGTCAGTGGCAATTGCGAAACCAATTTCGAATGTCTTGCCAATTTCGAAATTCTTGCCAATTTCGAAAATTTCCAACCACTCTTGACTATTTGTGTCCTTTTCACTGACTTGCCCATGCTAACTGTCAACTTTCACCAACCTTACATATCAATAATTCAAGGACTAAAATAATCAATTATAATCCAAAAACAAATCTTATCCATGATTTATTGATGATTGTCGATCTAGGGACCAAGAACAAACACAAAAGTTTGATCTTCCAAACCAAGATATGAGTGAAAAGCTAGGAAACCTTCACAAACCAAGCTTCAAACCACGAACAAACACAACCTTTTAACCTTGATTATGTGAACGATTCCAAGAAAAACAAAAACCACCCTCGTTGTGTCTTTTTAAGAAGACAAAAAAAAAATCACAACAGTTGGTTTCTATTAAGCACAACTCGAACACACTAACCTTTAAACTCGGCTGATGAAGAAGATGAAGAAGAACCGAGTTAAACACAACATAAATCATATATTTTCACCTTAAAAACACCACGATTCGCCCCCGGTTAGCTCTGATACCAATTGTAGAAGTATAGATTATTCTATGATTAAAATGAATCAATATCTCTATGATTACTAAAGTATCAAAAAGAAAAAAGAAAGTACACTTACGACTATAAAAGTAGTTGTATCTTTACATTGTTGAATGAATCAATAGCAAATCTGTAAAAACAACAAAACTTTACCCTCTGTACCAATTTCAGTAACATACTCAAAACAGTCAAACACCTTCACCTTCAATATTCTGTCTTAGTACCCTACTAACCATACCAGAGAAAGTCCATAGCTGAGGAACCCATTTGTACTCACTTTTATACTCCACTCCTTCCATGAGTTTCACAAGTTGGGCATTCAAGTCATAGCAATTCAAAGGAGTGTCCCCACCTTTTGGTATCTGGAAAGGTCAAAATCTTCTAAAGATGATTGAAGCAGTAGGAAATGGAATATCTTTCACTGGTTCTTTTTTGCGTTCTCTTATCCATGGTTGAGTGACTTTTACTCTCTTAATAAGTTGCCATTTTGAGTTTTGGTTGAGAACAAAGAAGTATGAATTCTTGGGGCAAGCATATAAGACAACTAGATTTTCCCTATGTTCAAAAAGGAACCTAATCCTCTCAGACAACTCACTTGGAGTTGGAGGCACATTTGAAGGGAGTTTGACTTTTGTAATTTTCTCACTTTGAATGTCTAGTTTCACCATGAACTTGTGACACCTCACATCCCAGTACACATCTAACCAACATAGAACTTTGCTTTCTGTCTAATTCAGGAAGAATCATGCAATGAAGGGAGTAGTAGTCTCAAATGTGTAAGCAATTCCATAATTGAGCCAGATTTTCAAAAGACCTCTTTCATACCACTTGTTTCTCAACTTGATCTGAGTGACTGTTCTTGTTTGATGAGTTTCGAAGATCAAGCTAGAAACAAGTTGTTACTCAAACCGATTTAGCGTAATCCCATGACAGTTCTTGTTTGATGAGTTGTGAGATTAAGTAAAAATCGGCCACCTAAAGGTCTTTTGAGGGTTATGCTCGAGAATGGGAAAGTTTGCCTCATCGAACCTAGCCATAAGAGAATATGTCTTTAGAACGAATAATAGTCACGATAGTCACAAGGACGTACCTAGTTAAATAAGAAACCTAGATGCGTAAGCTTTAGCATAATTACTTAGATTATACATACCGGTTATTCGTCAACATCATCTCAACCCCTAACACAGACTGAATCCCGGGACGGGATTCCGTTAAGGAGGTGAGACTGTAACCACTCGTAAAATTTCCCATTTAAACTTATTTACTTTACAGAACTACTATCCTTTTTCCACGGATAATTTTTTTTATTTGATTGTATCTCCTATCTTATGTGACATAGCTCACATCCTTGATAAACGTGCTCCCACAAAGACCTATCTAACAAATCTAATGTTTATTTCATAAACATATCTATATGAAAACATTACAATATACCATTTATCATTTTATGATAAATCTTTAACGAACGTACAATCAAAACATTCATTATTTATATAGAGTTTCTAGGAAACCCTAAAATTCATCACAACACCAAATATGAATAACTAAACCCTAGAATATAACAGTATAACTCATCTGAGCTGATGTACAAGTTACTAAAGCACCAGAAACCCTAATTCTAATATAACTCCCGGTAAAACCCTAAATCCATAAATCTATGATTTTATGTATTCATTTCACAAACCCTAATTTATTTCTAGAATATTTTTACAAAATATTAAGTTTACAAGTTATTTAAGCTAGAGTACAAGTCCTTTATGCATAAAATCATTTACTTATAAAATCTTTATTAAAATTCTATTTATAATTATTTTAGAGCATGATTTACAAATCATACATGCATAATTTTTATAAATTATATTTTCTAAACTCATTAAATATTTTTACAAGTCTTTAAACTCAAGGTACAAGTGTCTAATGCGCAAAAACTAAAAATCCTATTTATTATACTTTTAAACATACTAAAAATTAACAAATAATTTTTATAACCAAATAAACTATTAAAACTATATTTTTCTCATGTTCTAAATTATTGTACAACCCTATTAAGCCTATAATACAACTCCCTTAAGCTCAATCTATTTTCTTTTCATATTTAATTAATTCGGTTCATGTGAAATGTAAATAACTTAAATAACTTTCTAAAATAACTAAACATATAAACTAACTAAATGAACTAATTTCCTCAAACCCTAAATACTACTCTTTAAACCTATTGTACCATCACTTTAAGCCTCATTCGACCCTTCACCAAAAAATTCTGTTCGAACACAACCTTAAACCATAACTAAGTTACATCCTTAAAATACATTCCCCTTAGTCACAAAACACATGTATGTCATCTCCTCTCTTCTCTTCAATTAGGCTATCCACATGTCCACCTTTATGAGCCAAAACCTTCCTTATTAAGAGTTAGAAACCATGGCTGTGAACCAGCCACATCATCTCCTTCATTCTTTTCCCTCCTTAACCCAAGTGGCATACTTCTCCCATTTCCTGTCAGCCCCTTGTCTCCTTAACATCATGTTCCAGAAAACCCTAATATCCTTCTATAAATAAAAGCTCATATACCACCTTTTATTCACACACCAATTCGATCAAACATATTCCCACATAATTCGACATATACCCAAACAACTTCCATACCTATACCTTTCTGATCCACAGCTTAACATACAATCAAAACACAACCTCTAGTAAGCCAAGAAGAAGAGGAGAACAAAACTCAAAACCAAGTAGTCATAAAACCCTACTCGAAACACAGAACCCAAGTAAGTACTCAAACTCTTTTAAATTCAGTTTATATATGTTATATATACTTAAAAACAATGATACATAATCACTAATAAGAAACATGACCAAAAATGTTAAGTTTTCTTTGTTCTTTTCCTTGCCTGATCGAACAGTAAGCTAACACACCTAAAGTACTCGAATTTTTGTTAGAACAAATCAAAAGGTGATAAAACATGTTAAAATATATCACATATAATCGTATCCCACATAAAATCTTAGTTACAAATGTTTTAAAAACCTAAAACTCGATCAGGTATGTTTTTGTGTTATTTGTCGAGCAGAAAAACAGCCCACATGGTCAACTTGTGACATATAAACCAACTATCAAACAACCTTAATAAAATCTAATTTTCATTATACGTAAAGTTCACATAGCAAACTTGATTTAGGAAAAAGAATCAAGTAAAACGGTTAATCGAGTCAAAAGTTATCATGCTCTAAAGTTTACACTATATCGCTAGTTAGAACTTGATATTTTCAGTTAATACTTTTTCAGTTTCACTCAACCAGAGACCTAACTTGTGACTTGTTTTTCGACACTTATAAGACCATTAAAAATTCTGTATTTTCTGTATATTAAAGATCACCCAACTAGCTAAAGTTAGGAAAAAGAATCATAAAAAATGATTAAGTTTTCGTAAAGATATCGAGTCCTAAGATCCACTCTATATCGCTAAAACTAAACCCAATATTCCAGTTATTATTTTTATTTTAAGTCGACTCAACTTACTGATTTTGAGCCCAGTTTTCGACCCCTATATGACTTTTATAAAATCTGAGTTTTTGGCATATTAAAGTTCACCTGGTATAGATATTTTAGAAAGAAAGATCATGTAAAATGATCTAGTGAATTAAAAGTTATAGTGTTTCAAAATATGCCCCATCGCTAAGACAAAACCCATTTTCCAGATCTTTATTAAAACCATGTTTTACCCACTCGACTTTAGAGTTATTTTTCTAGTATCAATCTAATTTCATAAAATACGAAACTTGGTATATTTTTAGCCGACCTAGCTAACTATACATAGGAACTGAGAACACAAAAAATGATTTACTTATCGCTAAGTTCTTCGCGTCTAAAACTTTACCAAAGTCACTATTATCATGCGAATTATTTTTTTAAATTAATTAGAGTTTATTTAGGCTGATTTTGTAAATATTTATTATCAAGGGTTATTTTTGTCAATAACACATAAAAAGGATAGAAAATATCGTTTTTGAAACTTAAAGTCAAGGGTATAAACTGTCATTTGACCAAACTTTAGGGATTAAAGTATAACTTTTCCTAACTATTATTTTTATCATTTCTATTTTTATTTTCCGATCTAATGTTAACATAATACGCTTATTTTATTAACCGAATCAACGAAACAAAACGAATAAACATATAAACATCTGAAATGATTACTAAATATTGACATAACAACCCAGGTTCCTTGTCCGGAGACGTTTATCAACTTTCTTTCATTTTGTTTTCCATCCAGATTGCTAAGGTGAGTTTCATAGCCCCTACTTTTATACGTTTTGAACTATTTTTGGGGGAGATACATGCTTAAAAATTCTTTACTCGTTTATCAATTACATGATTTTGCTTTGTGTTGCGATTACTCAAATACTTATACAATTATGATACGCTTACTCTTTTATACTTTCTAGATATGATGTGTAATCTTATTACGTTATATGCTTTTATGTGGAAATCTATTATTACGCATGCTATTCATAATCGTTGGAGAGGTATTGATAGTACTATTATGGGATAATACCCCCACCCTTGGGTCCATGACTCGTGACCTTGGGTGACATGTACTATTTGGGATGGTGGTTCCCCGCCCTTGGGTCCAAAATGACGCGACCTTGGGTGAATACAACTTGGAATTCATATACTTATACGTGTTGGAGAGGTATTGATAGTACTATCGGGTTGACACCCCCACCCTTGGTCCCAGATTCATGGCCATTGGTGAATATAATCCGGTTTATTCATGATACTTATTTATTCTAGTCGTGAGGTTCAGTTGCTGTTATGCTTTACATTAAGTGCTTACATATATCGTATATACTTATGTCATACTTATTCTATATTTTAGCAATGGGTTGTAAACACACAGGTTGCAAGTTTTGAATGGGCAGAATTTGCAACTGAGTGGATTTACAAGGCCTTTGCTGTGAAATCTTTATTCAAATACTTTACTCTTAAACTAAACTCTTTATGCCCTTGCTGGGAAATCTCTATTCAAATACTTTACATTTTAAACTAAACTCTATGAACTCACCAACCTTTGTGTTGACACATTTTAGCATGTTTATCTCAGATTCATAATGAGCGAGGATGGCATGGAGAGGCACGGATACTGATAAAAGGCTAATTATCATTCGAAACTTATTTTAATAAACTGTAAACCTACGGGGACCTCATTTGTAAACTCTGATATTTATAAAATTCGAATGATAAATCTTTTAAAACGACTCCATTAGAGATCGTTTTCTATTACTATAACTGTTGTACTATCGAGTAACACCCAGCTTGAATTTCCGCTGCGTATCACGAAATTGGGGGTGTTACAGATTGGTATCAGAGCTTATAGTTATAGAGAAACGGGTCTAATTGAGACCTAAACTATAACTGCTTTTTCACAAAAACATTTTATAGCCTTTCGCTGTCCGTGCCTTCCATCCTCCAGACAATTATGTGACTTCTAGGTAATTTTTGCTTTATTATATTGATATATATATGACATACTTCTAAACATAACTGCATATGCCTAATTCTAAGGCATCACGACTTAATCATATTTCCCTGAGCACAATTCTTATTCTAAGACATTGTGATTTGCACAATTCTTATTCTATATACGTTAAATATATACTATGTCAATTTTCCTTGATTATCTTACTCTCATCTCAACAGATGAGTGTAAATACTCCTTCCGTACTCTCACTAAAATACCTTGTAACTCATCAGTTAAAATACGAATGTTGAGTCAGAAATTCTTAAGTGGTTCGAGACGATTAGTCCAAACATTGCATTGTTACTCCTAAATTACACATAGCCTGATCACCTATGTCTAATTCAGGAAGAATCATGCAATGAAGGGAGTAGTAGTCTTAAATGTGTAAGCAATTCCATAATTGAGCCAGATTTTCAAAAGACCTCTTTCATACCACTTGTTTCTCAACTTGATCTGAGTGACAGTTCTTGTTTGATGAGTTGCGAAGATCAAGCTAGAAACAAGTTGTTACTCAAACCGATTTAGCCTAATCCCATGACAGTTCTTGTTTGATGAGTTGTGAGATTAAGTAAAAATCGGTTACCTAAAGGTCTTTTGAGGGTTATGCTCGAGAATAGGAAAGTTTGCCTCATCGAACCTAGCCATAAGAGAATATGTCTTTAGAACGAATAATAGTCACGATAGTCACAAGGACGTACCTAGTTAAATAAGAAACCTAGATGCGTAAGCTTTAGCATAATTACTTAGATTATACATACCGGTTATTCGTCAACATCATCTCAACCCCTAACACAGACTGAATCCCGGGACGGGATTCCGTTAAGGAGGTGAGACTGTAACCACTCGTAAAATTTCCCATTTAAACTTATTTACTTTACAAAACTACTATCCTTTTTCCACGGGTAATTTTTTTTTATTTGATTGTATCTCCTATCTTATGTGACGTAGCTCACATCCTTGATAAACGTGCTCCCACAAAGACCTATCTAACAAATCTAATGTTTATTTCATAAACCTATCTATATGAAAACATTACAATATACCATTTACCATTTTATGATAAATCTTTAACGAACGTACAATCAAAACATTCATTATTTATATAGAGTTTCTAGGAAACCCTAAAATTCATCACAACACCAAATATGAATAACTAAACCCTAGAATATAACAGTATAACTCATCGGAGCTGATGTACAAGTTACTAAAGCACCAGAAACCCTAATTCTAATATAACTCCCGATAAAACCCTAAATCCATAAATCTATGATTTTATGTATTCATTTCACAAACCCTAATTTATTTCTGGAATATTTTTACAAAATATTAAGTTTACAAGTTATTTAAGCTAGAGTACAAGTCCTTTATGCATAAAATCATTTACTTACAAAATCTTTATTAAAATTCTATTTATAATTATTTTAGAGCATGATTTACAAATCATACATGCATAATTTTTATAAATTATATTTTCTAAACTCATTAAATATTTTTACAAGTCTTTAAACTCAAGGTACAAGTGTCTAATGCGGAAAAACTAAAAATCCTATTTATTATACTTTTAAACATAATAAAAATTAACAAATAATTTTTATAACCAAATAAACTATTAAAACTATATTTTTCTCATGTTCTAAATTATTGTACAACCCTATTAAGCCTATAATACAACTCCCTTAAGCTCAATCTATTTTCTTTTCATATTTAATTAATTCGGTTCATGTGAAATGTAAATAACTTAAATAACTTTCTAAAATAACTAAACATATAAACTAACTAAATGAACTAATTTCCTCAAACCCTAAATACTACTCTTTAAACCTATTGTACCATCACTTTAAGCCTCATTCGACCCTTCACCTAAAAATTCTGTTCGAACACAACCTTAAACCATAACTAAGTTACATCCTTAAAATACATTCCCCTTAGTCACAAAACACATGTATGTCCTCTCCTCTCTTCTCTTCAATTAGGCTATCCACATGTCCACCTTTATGAGCCAAAACCTTCCTTTTTAAGAGTTAGAAACCATGGCTGTGAACCAGCCACATCATCTCCTTCATTCTTTTCCCTCCTTAACCCAAGTGGCATACTTCTCCCATTTCCTGTCAGCCCCTTGTCTCCTTAACATCATGTTCCAGAAAACCCTAATATCCTTCTATAAATAAAAGCTCATATACCACCTTTTATTCACACACCAATTCGATCAAACATATTCCCACATAATTCGACATATACCCAAACAACTTCCATACCTATACCTTTCTGATCCACAGCTCAACATACAATCAAAACACAACCTCTAGTAAGCCAAGAAGAAGAGGAGAACAAAACTCAAAACCAAGTAGTCATAAAACCCTACTCGAAACACAGAACCCAAGTAAGTACTCAAACTCTTTTAAATCCAGTTTATATATGTTATATATACTTAAAAACAATGTAACATAATCACTAATAAGAAACATGACCAAAAATGTTAAGTTTTCTTTGTTCTTTTCCTTGCCTAATCGAACAGTAAGCTAACACTCCTAAAGTACTTGAATTTTTGTTAGAACAAATCAAAAGGTGATAAAACATGTTAAAATATATCACATATAATCATATCCCACATAAAATCTTAGTTACAAATGTTTTAAAAACCTAAAACTCGATCAGGTATGTTTTTGTGTTATTTGTCGAGCAGAAAAACAGCCCACATGGTCAACTTGTGACATATAAACCAACTATCAAACAACCTTAATAAAATCTAATTTTCATTATACGTAAAGTTCACATAGCAAACTTGATTTAGGAAAAAGAATCAAGTAAAACGGTTAATCGAGTCAAAAGTTATCATGCTCTAAAGTTTACACTATATCGCTAGTTAGAACTTGATATTTTCAGTTAATACTTTTTCAGTTTCACTCAACCAGAGACCTAACTTGTGACTTGTTTTTCGACACTTATAAGACCATTAAAAATTCTGTATTTTCTGTATATTAAAGATCACCCAACTAGCTAAAGTTAGGAAAAAGAATCATCAAAAATGATTAAGTTTTCGTAAAGATATCGAGTCCTAAGATCCACTCTATATCGCTAAAACTAAACCCAATATTCCAGTTATTATTTTTATTTTAAGTCGACTCAACTTACTAATTTTGAGCCCAGTTTTCGACCCCTATATGACTTTCATAAAATCTGAGTTTTTGGCATATTAAAGTTCACCTGGTATAGATATTTTAGAAAGAAAGATCATGTAAATGATCTAGTGAATTAAAAGTTATAGTGTTTCAAAATATGCCCCATCGCTAAGACAAAACCCATTTTCCAGATCTTTATTAAAACCATGTTTTACCCACTCGACTTTAGAGTTATTTTTCTAGTATCAATCTAATTTCATAAAATACGAAACTTGGTATATTTTTAACCGACCTAGCTAACTACACATAGGAACTGAGAACACGAAAAATGATTTACTTATCGCTAAGTTATTCGCGTCTAAAACTTTACCAAAGTCACTATTATCATGCGAATTATTTTTTTTAAATTAATTAGAGTTTATTTAGGCTCATTTTGTAAATATTTATTATCAAGGGTTATTTTTGTCAATAACACATAAAAAGGATAGAAAATATCATTTTTGAAACTTAAGGGTAGAAACTGTCATTTTCCAAAAGTCCAGGGTATAAACTGTCATTTGACCAAACTTTAGGGATTAAAGTGTAACTTTTCCTAACTATTATTTTTATCATTTCTATTTTTATTTTCCGATCTAATGTTAACATAATACGCTTATTTTATTAACCGAATCAACGAAACAAAACGAATAAACATATAAACATCTGAAATGATTACTAAATATTGACATAACAACCCAGGTTCCTTGTCCGGAGACGTTTATCAACTTTCTTTCATTTTGTTTTCCATCCAGATTGCTAAGGTGAGTTTCATAGCCCCTACTTTTATACGTTTTGAACTATTTTTGGGGGAGATACATGCTTAAAAATTCTTTACTCGTTTATCAATTACATGATTTTGCTTTGTGTTGCGATTACTCAAATACTTATACAATTATGATACGCTTACTCTTTTATACTTTCTAGATATGATGTGTAATCTTATTACGTTATATGCTTTTATGTGGAAATCTATTATTACGCATGCTATTCATAATCGTTGGAGAGGTATTGATAGTACTATTATGGGATAATACCTCCACCCTTGGGTCCATGACTCGTGACCTTGGGTGACATGTACTATTTGGGATGGTGGTTCCCCGCCCTTGGGTCCAAAATGACGCGACCTTGGGTGAATACAACTTGGAATTCATATACTTATACGTGTTGGAGAGGTATTGATAGTACTAATGGGTTGACACCCCCACCCTTGGTCCCAGATTCATGGCCATTGGTGAATATAATCCGGTTTATTCATGATACTTATTTATTCTAGTCGTGAGGTTCAGCTGCTGTTATGCTTTACATTAAGTGCTAACATATATCGTATATACTTATTTCATACTTATTCTATATTTTAGCAATGGGTTGTAAACACACAGGTTGCAAGTTTTGAATGGGCAGAATTTGCAACTGAGTGGATTTACAAGGCCTTTGCTGTGAAATCTTTATTCAAATACTTTACTCTTAAACTAAACTCTTTATGCCCTTGCTGGGAAATCTCTATTCAAATACTTTACATTTTAAACTAAACTCTATGAACTCACCAACCTTTGTGTTGACACATTTTAGCATGTTTATCTCAGATTCATAATGAGCGAGGATGGCATGGAGAGGCACGGATACGGATAAAAGGCTAATTATCATTCGAAACTTATTTTAATAAACTGTAAACCTACGGGGACCTCATTTGTAAACTCTGATATTTATAAAATTCGAATGATAAATCTTTTAAAACGACTCCATTAGAGATCGTTTTCTATTACTATAACTGTTGTACTGTCGAGTAACACCCAGCTTGAATTTTCGCTGCGTATCACGAAATTGGGGGTGTTACAATTTTTCACCACCAAATTCTCATCTTGTCTATCAATTTTGATCCTACAAAAGTCCATGAGCCTGCGACTTTGTAGAATGAAAGAAACATTGTTTTGAGTCATTTCAAAAAATTTTGTCTGCACATCTGAAGGAATCTCAGCAGTTTGTCCATGCACCTGAAAAAAAGAAGATATTATTCATTATTTAATCAAAAATCAGTTAACTAGACATTCACCAAATAAAAAATGTTATCATAATTTATAACATTGCAATCCAATTGATTCCAGTAACCTACATATTGACTAACAGTTTCCATTTGTCATTCAACATGTTACTCAACAATCAAGTAAAGTACAGTAATATTAAAAGTTTAGACATGTCATGTTTTAAATCATGCAAATCCTATTCCATAAATACATAACAGATCACATATTTTATGAACAAAATAGTCAACAAATATTCAAGCTTCGTCAACATGTCATTGCTTTATAGGTTTGCTTAGTCATTTTTTTTTTTTTTTTTTGCAATTGCGAGATGAAGGACCAATTGCGAAAGGTTGTATGAATTGCGAAGAACTCTTGAATTGCGAAGGATGGTGAATTGCGAAATCAGCTCCAATTGCGAGAATGACCCAATTCCGAAACCAATTCTGAGATGAATTCCGAAATCAATTTCGAAAGTACACCTATCTCAATCTTATACAAGAAAGCGGTATTTCTGAATTGCGAGAGACATGGGAATTGCGAGAGTCAGTGGCAATTGCGAAACCAATTTCGAAGGTCTTGCCAATTTCGAAATTCTTGCCAATTTCGAAACTTTCCAACCACTCTTGACTATTTGTGTCCTTTTCACTGACTTGCCCATGCTAACTGTCAACTTTCACTAGCTTTCACCAACCTTACATATCAATAATTCAAGGACTAAAATAATCAATTATAATCCAAAAACAAATCTTATCCATGATTTATTGATGATTGTCGATCTAGGGACCAAGAACAAACACAAAAGTTTGATCTTCCAAACCAAGATATGAGTGAAAAGCTAGGAAACCTTCACAAACCAAGCTTCAAACCACGAACAAACACAACCTTTTAACCTTGATTATGTGAACGATTCCAAGAAAAACAAAAACCACCCTCGTTGTGTCTTTTTAAGAAGACAAAAAAAAATCACAACAGTTGGTTTCTATTAAGCACAACTCGAACACACTAACCTTTAAACTCGGCTAATGAAGAAGATGAAGAAGAACCGAGTTAAACACAACATAAATCACATATTTTCACCTTAAAAACACCACGATTCGCCCCCGGTTAGCTCATTTTTCACCACCAAATTCTCACCTTGTCTATCAATTTTGATCCTACAAAAGTCCATGAGCCTGCGACTTTGGAGAATGAAAGAAACATTGTTTTGAGTCATTTCAAAAAAATTTGTCTGCACATCTGAAGGAATCTCAGCAGTTTGTCCATGCACCTGAAAAAAAGAAGATATTATTCATTATTTAATCAAAAATCAGTTAACTAGACATTCACCAAATAAAAAATGTTATCATAATTTATAACATTGCAATCCAATTGATTCCAGTAACCTACATATTGACTAACAGTTTCCATTTGTCATTCAACATGTTACTCAACAATCCAGTAAAGTACAGTAATATTAAAAGTTTAGACATGTCATGTTTTAAATCATGCAAATCCTATTCCATAAATACATAACAGATCACATATTTTATGAACAAAATAGTCAACAAATATTCAAGCTTCGTCAACATGTCATTGCTTTATAGGTTTGCTTAGTCATTTTTTTTTTATTTTTTTTATTTTTTTTATTTTTTTTGCAATTGCGAGATGAAGGACCAATTGCGAAAGGTTGTATGAATTGCGAAGAACTCTTGAATTGCGAAGGATGGTGAATTGCGAAATCAGCTCCAATTGCGAGACCAATTGCGAGAATGACCCAATTCCGAAACCAATTCCGAGATGAATTCCGAAATCAATTTCGAAAGTACACCTATCTCAATCTTATACAAGAAAGCGATATTTCTGAATTGCGAGAGACATTGGAATTGCGAGAGTCAGTGGCAATTGCGAAACCAATTTCGAAGGTCTTGCCAATTTCGAAATTCTTGCCAATTTCGAAACTTTCCAACCACTCTTGACTATTTGTGTCCTTTTCACTGACTTGCCCATGCTAACTGTCAACTTTCACTAGCTTTCACCAACCTTACATATCAATAATTCAAGGACTAAAATAATCAATTATAATTCAAAAACAAATCTTATCCATGATTTATTGATGATTTTCGATCTAGGGACCAAGAACAAACACAAAAGTTTGATCTTCCAAACCAAGATATGAGTGAAAAGCTAGGAAACCTTCACAAACCAAGCTTCAAACCACGAACAAACACAACCTTTTAACCTTGATTATGTGAACGATTCCAAGAAAAACAAAAACCACCCTCGTTGTGTCTTTTTAAGAAGACAAAAAAAATCACAACAGTTGGTTTCTATTAAGCACAACTCGAACACACTAACCTTTAAACTCGGCTGATGAAGAAGATGAAGAAGAACCGAGTTAAACACAACATAAATCACATATTTTCACCTTAAAAACACCACGATTCGCCCCCGGTTAGCTCTGATAGCAATTGTAGAAGTATAGATTACTCTATGATTAAAATGAATCAATATCTCTATGATTACTAAAGTATCAAAAAGAAAAAAGAAAGTACACTTACGACTATAAAAGTAGTTGTATCTTTACATTGTTGAATGAATCAATAGCAAATCTGTAAAAACAACAAAACTTTACCCTCTGTACCAATTTCATTAACAAACTCAAAACAGTCAAACACCTTCACCTTCAATATTCTGTCTTAGTACTCTACTTACCATACCAGAGAAAGTAAATAGCTGAGGAACCCATTTGTACTCACTTTTATACTCCACTCCTTCCATGAGTTTCACAAGTTGGGCATTCAAGTCATAGCAATTCAAAGGAGTGTCCCCACCTTTTGGTATCTGGAAAAGTAAAAATCATCTAAAGATGATTGAAGCAGTAGGAAATGGAATATCTTTCACTGGTTATTTTTTGCGTTCTCTTATCCATGGTTGAGTGACTTTTAGTCTCTTAATAAGTTGCCATTTTGAGTTTTGGTTGAGAACAAAGAAGTATGAATTCTTGGGGCAAGCATATAAGACAACTAGATTTTTCCTATGTTCAAAAAGGAACCTAATCCTCTCAGACAACTCACTTGGAGTTGGAGGCACATTTGAAGGGAGTTTGACTTTTCTAATTTTCTCACTTTGAATGTCTAGTTTCACCATGAACTTGTGACACCTCACATCCCAGTACACATCTAACCAACATAGATCCTTGCTTTTTGTCTTAAACTTTTCCACTATCTCATTTTGCACCACCAAATTCTCACCTTGTCTATCAATTTTGATCCTACAAAAGTCCATGAGCCTGCGACTTTGGAGAATGAAAGAAACATTGTTTTGAGTCATTTCAAAAAAATTTGTCTGCACATCTGAAGGAATCTCAGCAGTTTGTCCATGCACCTGAAAAAAAGAAGATATTATTCATTATTTAATCAAAAATCAGTTAACTAGACATTCACCAAATAAAAAATGTTATCATAATTTATAACATTGCAATCCAATTGATTCCAGTAACCTACATATTGACTAACAGTTTCCATTTGTCATTCAACATGTTACTCAACAATCAAGTAAAGTACAGTAATATTAAAAGTTTAGACATGTCATGTTTTAAATCATGCAAATCCTATTCCATAAATACATAACATATCACATATTTTATGAACAAAATAGTCAACAAATATTCAAGCTTCGTCAACATGTCATTGCTTTATAGGTTTGCTTAGTCATTTTTTTTTTTATTTTTTTTATTTTTTTTATTTTTTTTGCAATTGCGAGATGAAGGACCAATTGCGAAAGGTTGTATGAATTGCGAAGAACTCTTGAATTGCGAAGGATGGTGAATTGCGAAATCAGCTCCAATTGCGAGACCAATTGCGAGAATGACCCAATTCCGAAACCAATTCCGAGATGAATTCCGAAATCAATTTCGAAAGTACACCTATCTCAATCTTATACAAGAAAGCGATATTTCTGAATTGCGAGAGACATTGGAATTGCGAGAGTCAGTGGCAATTGCGAAACCAATTTCGAAGGACTTGCCAATTTCGAAATTCTTGCCAATTTCGAAACTTTCCAACCACTCTTGACTATTTGTGTCCTTTTCACTGACTTGCCCATGCTAACTGTCAACTTTCACTAGCTTTCACCAACCTTACATATCAATAATTCAAGGACTAAAATAATCAATTATAATCCAAAAACAAATCTTATCCATGATTTATTGATGATTGTCGATCTAGGGACCAAGAACAAACACAAAAGTTTGATCTTCCAAACCAAGATATGAGTGAAAATCTAGGAAACCTTCACAAACCAAGCTTCAAACCACAAACAAAACACAACCTTTTAACCTTGATTATGTGAACGATTCCAAGAAAAACAAAAACCACCCACATTGTGCTTGTTGACCCCATACACTCTTCACCACCAAGTTGCCACACATGAACAATCTTATACTTTTGTTTATCTCTCCTACCATCATACAACATAGTAAATATTTCATTTGACTCGCAGCTCATGGGTGGACTTGGAAGATATGTTTTCTTTTGGGTCTCTAAATGAATAACACATAACTCGTATGTTTTGTGTGGTGGCCCCTCCTTTACCTGCATAAACCCATCTAACCAACATAGAACCTTGCTTTCTGTCTTAAACTTTTCCACTATATCATTTTTCACCACCAAATTCTCACTTTTTCTATCAATTTTGATCCTACAAAAGTCCATGAGCCTGCGACTTTGTAGAATGAAAGAAACATTGTTTTGAGTCATTTCAAAAAAATTTGTCTGCACAACTGAAGGAATCTCAGCAGTTTGTCCATGCACCTGAAAAAAAGAAGATATTATTCATTTATTTAATAAAAAATCAGTTAACTAGACATTCACCAAATAAAAAATGTTATCATAATTTATAACATTGCAATCCAATTGATTCCAGTAACCTACATATTGACTAACAGTTTCCATTTGTCATTCAACATGTTACTCAACAATCAAGTAAAGTACAGTAATATTAAAAGTTTAGACATGTCATGTTTTTAAATCATGCAAATCCTATTCCATAAATACATAACAGATCACATATTTTATGAACAAAATAGTCAACAAATATTCAAGCTTCGTCAACATGTCATTGCTTTATAGGTTTGCTTAGTCATTTTTTTTTTTTATTTTTTTTTTGCAATAGCAAGATGAAGGACCAATTGCGAAAGGTAGTATGAATTGCGAAGAACTCTTGAATTACGATGAATGGTGAATTGCGAAATCAGCTCCAATTGCGAGACCAATTGCGAGAATGACCCAATTCCGAAACCAATTCCGAGATGAATTCCGAAATCAATTTCGAAAGTACACCTATCTCAATCTTATACAAGAAAGCGATATTTCTGAATTGCGAGAGACATGGGAATTGCGAGAGTCAGTGGCAATTGCGAAACCAATTTCGAAGGTCTTGCCAATTTCGAAACTTTCCAACCACTCTTGACTATTTGTGTCCTTTTCAATGACTTGCCCATGCTAACTGTCAACTTTCACTAGCTTTCACCAACCTTACATATCAATAATTCAAGGACTAAAATAATCAATTATAATCCAAAAACAAATCTTATCCATGATTTATTGATGATTGTCGATCTAGGGACCAAGAACAAACACAAAAGTTTGATCTTCCAAACCAAGATATGATTGAAAAGCTAGGAAACCTTCACAAACCAAGCTTCAAACCACGAACAAACACAACCTTTTAACCTTGATTATGTGAACGATTCCAAGAAAAACAAAAACCACCCTCATTGTGTCTTTTTAAGAAGACAAGAAAAAATCACAACAGTTGGTTTCTATTAAGCACAACTCGAACACACTAACCTTTAAACTCGGCTGATGAAGAAGATGAAGAAGAACCGAGTTAAACACAACATAAATCACATATTTTCACCTTAAAAACACCACGATTCGCCCCCGGTTAGCTCTGATACCAATTGTAGAAGTATAGATTACTCTAAGATTAAAATGAATCAATATCTCTATGATTACTAAAGTATCAAAAAGAAAAAAGAAAGTACACTTACGACTATAAAAGTAGTTGTATCTTTACATTGTTGAATGAATCAATAGCAAATCTGTAATAACAACAAAACGTTACCCTCTGTACCAATTTCAGTAACATACTCAAAACAGTCAAACACCTTCACCTTCAATATTCTGTCTTAGTACTCTACTTACCATACCAGAGAAAGTCCATAGCTGAGGAACCAATTTGTACTCACTTTTATACTCCACTCCTTCCATGAGTTTCACAAGTTGGGCATTCAAGTCATAGCAATTCAAAGGAGTGTCCCCTCTTTTTGGTATCTGGAAAAGTAAAAATCTTCTAAAGATGATTGAAGCAGTAGGAAATGAAATATCTTTCACTGGTTCTTTTTTGCGTTCTCTTATCCATGGTTGTGTGACTTTTAGTCTCTTAATAAGTTGCCATTTTGAGTTTTGGTTGAGAACAAAGAAGTATGAATTCTTGGGGCAAGCATATAAGACAACTAGATTTTCCCTATGTTCAAAAAGGAACATAATCCTCTCAGACAACTCACTTGGAGTTGGAGGCACATTTGAAGGGAGTTTGACTTTTGTAATTTTCTCACTTTGAATGTCAAGTTTCACCATGAACTTGTGACACCTCACATCCCAGTACACATCTAACCAACATAGAACCTTGCTTTCTGTCTTAAACTTTTCCACTATCTCATTTTTCACCACCAAATTCTCACCTTGTCTATCAATTTTGATCCTACAAAAGTCCATGAGCCTGCGACTTTGTAGAATGAATGAAACATTGTTTTGAGTCATTTCAAAAAAATTTGTCTGCACATCTGAAGGAATCTCAGCAGTTTGTCCATGCACCTGAAAAAAAGAAGATATTATTCATTATTTAATCAAAAATCAGTTAACTAGACATTCACCAAATAAAAAATGTTATCATAATTTATAACATTGCAATCCAATTGATTCCAGTAACCTACATATTGACTAACAGTTTCCATTTGACATTCAACATGTTACTCAACAATCAAGTAAAGTACAGTAATATTAAAAGTTTAGACATGTCATGTTTTAAATCATGCAAATCCTATTCCATAAATACATAACAGATCACATATTTTATGAACAAAATAGTCAACAAATATTCAAGCTTCGTCAACATGTCATTGCTTTATAGGTTTGCTTAGTCATTTTTTTTTTCAATTGCGAGATGAAGGACCAATTGCGAAAGGTTGTATGAATTGCGAAGAACTCTTGAATTGCGAAGGATGGTGAATTGCGAAATCAGCTCCAATTGCGAGACCAATTGCGAAAAGCAATTGCGAGACCAATTGCGAGAATGACCCAATTCCGAAACCAATTCCGAGATGAATTCCGAAATCAATTTCGAAAGTACACCTATCTCAATCTTATACAAGAATGCGATGTTTCTGAATTGCGAGAGACATGGGAATTGCGAGATTCAGTGGCAATTGCGAAACCAATTTCGAAGGTCTTGCCAATTTCAAAATTCTTGCCAATTTCGAAACTTTCCAACCACTCTTGACTATTTGTGTCCTTTTCACTGACTTGCCCATGCTAACTGTCAACTTTCACTAGCTTTCACCAACCTTACATATCAATAATTGAAGGACTAAAATAATCAATTATAATCCAAAAACAAATCTTATCCATGATTTATTGATGATTGTCGATCTAGGGACCAAGAACAAACACAAAAGTTTGATCTTCCAAACCAAGATATGAGTGAAAAGCTAGGAAACCTTCACAAACCAAGCTTCAAACCACGAACAAACACAACCTTTTAACCTTGATTATGTGAACGATTCCAAGAAAAACAAAAACCACCCTCGTTGTGTCTTTTTAAGAAGACAAAAAAAAATCACAACAGTTGGTTTCTATTAAGCACAACTCGAACACACTAACCTTTAAACTCGGCTGATGAAGAAGATGAAGAAGAACCGAGTTAAACACAACATAAATCACATATTTTCACCTTAAAAACACCACGATTCGCCCCCGGTTAGCTCTGATACCAATTGTAGAAGTATAGATTACTCTATGATTAAAATGAATCAATATCTCTATGATTACTAAAGTATCAAAAAGAAAAAAGAAAGTACACTTACGACTATAAAAGTAGTTGTATCTTTACATTGTTGAATGAATCAATAGCAAATCTGTAAAAAACAACAAAACTTTACCCTCTGTGTAACAATTCACATTTTCAGGATAATTTCTATTCCCGAGATTTTTACTATTCATTTTTACTATTCATTTTCACTATTCATTTCCGAGATTTTTATTTCATATCGAAATTTTTATTTTATATTCTCGTAAGATAAATTATTTCTATGACAAAATAAAAATTTGACGCTTGTCGGGTCATTTTCGTAGAAGTTATTAAGGAATTATACGTTTGGTTTAAACGTCGTTTAAACATCCTACGCATAACCAAAAACCAACTGCGCCAATTTTCCTCGCATCAGATAAATGTTTGGTACACTCACAATTAATTTTGGAATTTTTAAAGAATAAAAATTCTAAATTAAAATGTCACAAATAAGCCTCGTGCCTTACAGAACTAGAATTGCGTTTTAAGCACTTTTACTCATCCGCAACCTTAGCTGTCACCTGCACCACATTTTATAAGACAATTAGAAGCTTTTATATTATTAGAAAAGTCAACATATTTTCCCCCTCCATTGACCATAAAAATCATTCTTTGATTTTCTAAGTCATTCCTTGAATTTTTGGCTTACGGTTTTATGTTTAAAAGACATTTAACACCAACCGACGCTAGACTGAGCCCAGTCTAGACGTTATAGGCTATTTTAATTCATTATTATCCTATTAGAAAAGTTACATTTTACTTTTCTCAATTTTGCGCAACTTTCGTACGTTTTACGTATTTCGCGTTTTAGACCCGCGTTTTCAGTTTTAACAGGGTTTGAGCAACCCGATGGAACTTATCACTCATTTTATATTTTATTATGGAGTATAATGATAAGTTAAATCATTTCTGCAAGTTTTGTATTTTTACGATACCCGGTTTTTCGTTTTGTGGCTTAACAACTTACGGTTAACGATTAACGGAACCAAAACCCACTCCGTGAGTCAATATAAATATCTAAACACTATTCATCCAAAATATCTAGATATTTTCAGAAATTCACTAATCGTGTAAATACCCATTTTTCATGGAAAAATTATTCTAAATACAATGGCACTAATTTCGTGTCCTAAATCGATCGTTATCGAGCCTAAATGAGTCCCGAACTATAATAACACAAAAGTTACAATAATGACCCCTGTAAAAGTATTTCTCGTTTTATAAACTCTTTCGTTGGAAAAACTATTCTAAACGCAACGGCGTAATTTTCGTGACTTGAATCAAACGTTTGCTAGCCTAAACAAGTCCCGAACACGAAAAGCATAAAAGATACACAATTAGTCCTCGGTGGGAATTCTCCTATAAATACAAGGCCTAAGCCTTCATTATTTCTTGCACCACCCTCTCTTTATCTCTAAAGTCCTTAAACCCAAGGCGATTCTTAGCTATTTTAGCAAGTTTCTTCAAGAACGTGCAAGCGTTCTTGAGCAAAAGATAGATTTTGATCTACTTTGCTTCGAGTTTTCAAGAAAGGCGTCGTTATAATCTTCAAATAATTCCAAGTCTCCAAAAAGACTTGTTATTATCTTCAAATCACTTCGGGTTTCCAAGAAGGCGTCGTTATAATCTTCAAATAACTTCAAGTCTCCCAAAAGACTTTGTTATTATCTTCAAATAGCTTCGGGTTTTCAAGAAGGCGTTGTTATAATCTTCAAGTAGCCTCGGGTTTTTGAAGAATACAAATTCTACGTCGAAGCTCCGCTTATATTCCATTTTTCTATAATACTCAAGCATTCTATATTAAGGTAAGTATTTATATACTTTAAATACTTATAAACTTTGTTAGTTTATTTATTGTATTTATAAACACTTAATATATCATATAATCAAGCAAGAAAAATATATTTTCTATCGAATACTACAACACTAGGGAGCTTTATGTGAGGGGTTATTTGGGTAAATGGATCGACGAGTTGTGGATTTACGAGTTAAAGTGTCCTGGCTCCTCGAACGTTTATTGCGTGACCTCTGAATTATGATGGCCCGAACGGTAGTACGAGATATATAAACTATATAAGGCATGTTTAAATATTCACTTCATTGTTTTAGAACCTAAGACAGATTATCATATTTCTAGGTTGCTCGTAGAGATTCTCCCGGCTTATTCAGCGATTTCATTATATCTGTAACATCAATTACTCTGAGGTGAGTTCATAGCCCCACTCTCTATTACTTAATTGTTTTACAAACCCTTGGGGGGAATACATGCTATTTTAACCGAACACAATGCTTTGAAATTGTATACCATCCGATTGTTTTATTATCACTAAGTACCACCATTGCCAATCCAAGACCCCATAATCATGAACCATTTAATCACTAGAAATAGTGAGCGCGAGTATTGTGAATAGGCCTATTGGGATTGACGAATCCCGTTTGTGTTGACCAGTCAGGCAAACAAACGCACTAATATTTGAGACTTAGGTATTTGGCAAAATACCTACCGGGGTAATCCACCTATTGATATGGTACACGTTAACGTATTGGTTGCATGAGCTTAGTATATGATAATAACCGTTTTGTTTTCCAACCATGAGTATGAGTCTAATTAACTCACACTACCAACATATTGTGTTCAACCGATTAAACAAACTCTATGAATATCACTCAACCTTTGTGTTGACAGTTTAAGCATGTATTTCAGGTGCATAATGATCAAGGATGGCACGGAGGGGCACGGATACTCAAGAGGGCTATAAATTTTATTATCATTCGAAAACTCATTTGATATATTTTGTAAACATGGAACCATCTGGGACCTAATTTGTAAACTCTGATATTCGAATGATAAATCTATTAAAACGACTCAGTTAGAGATTGTTTCTGTTATTATAACTGTCATACCATGAGGTAACACCCAGTTTGAATTCCGCTGCGTATCACGAAATTGGGGGTGTTACAGATTGGTATCAGAGCTTATAGTTATAGAGAAACGAGTCTAAGTGAGACTTAAACTATAACTGCTTTTCCACAAAAATATTTTATAGCCTTCCGCTCTTCGTGCCTTCCATCCTCCAGACGATTATGTGACTTTTAGGCATGTTATGCTACACGAACATACTAGTATATTGATATATACACACTCGACACACTTTCGATCATTTTATATGAACGATGGACTAAACATATATGCGTATGCCTATTCTAAGGCATTACGGCACAACCATGTTTTCCCGATCATGTATCTACTCATATGTTAGCAATGGGTTGTAAACACACAGGTTGCAAGTCTTGTATGAGCGGGACTTGGGACTGAGTGGATTTGCAATGCCTTTGCATTAGAAACTTGATCCATCATCTACAAAAGCTGAAGTTCAGCAACTTTCTCTACATTCACCAAATTCTCATCCGAAACCTTCATGTCAATAATTCTAGCCCGTGTGGACTATCACAACAGACGGACATATCACGAGTATACCTAATTTAGGTATTTGAAAATTTTATCGAACCTCGGTTAAATATAATCTAGTCACCTATATTTAACCTAGGGACAGTGGGACATAGTCTGACTAACTATGTTCGACTTAAAATTTTCAAATACTGAGAAAAGTTGTACTAGGGTTATGTTCAGATTAACTACCTACTTGAACTCGATAAACCACCAGAATTCATTAAAAAGACCTAGAGACACGATAGTGTCTTACCACTCAGCGAAATCTTAACACCTTTTATTTCATTCTTGAAAGTTTTCATTTATGAGATAAATCGAACTACTATCTTGGGATAGTTATCAATTCTTCTCTCTATCCATTAGAAGTACTAGCCTGTTTAGGTTCCAAAGGTATCATTCCACCATATTATACACTACTACTCTCACTAGCTAGCCTATAAACATAACACCATTACCAAAAATCCTCTATCCATGTCTTCATTTCCAACTAAATCTCAGAAAAACCAAAATGAAGAACCCAAACCTTCTTAACCTTCTCACAATCATCATCTTCACAACCTATAAACCCACAAGCTCGTTAACAGATCTTGATACACTCTTAAAGCTCAAATCATCTTTAGTTACACCACAAGCACCCTCATCAGCTTTACAAAATTAAGAACCAAGAAACTCACATTGCTCATTTTCAGGTGTCACTTGTGACCAAAACCTTCATGTAACTAGCTTAACCATTTCCAACGTACCTTTATGTAGAACTATACCACCCGAAATAGGTATATTAAACAAGTTGGTAAATCTTACACTTGTGTCAAACCAACTCAGTGGTGAACTACCTATGCAGATGAGTAACTTGACATCTATCAGGTTTATAAACCTTTCTATTAATACAAATTCCTAAATCAACCATTCAGTATCATCCTAATTCCTAACTCATCACCATAGTACGAACCCAAATTTTCTAATAATTAGATGGTATTCAACGTTATGACTGAATCATTTAAAACCTTTGAGAAACATGATACCAAATGTGACTTAATCAAGCGTCACATCATTGGTCATTAATAGCCTAGCTACCTATGTATAATTTAGGAGGAATGATGTCATGAATGAAACAATTATCTTTGTGAAAATTCTAAAAACAATCTTCATACCAACGCAAGTTTTTATAACAAAACAAAATGTTTTTACCAACCTACAATCAATGTACACCCCTACGATAGGAAATCGACAAAAGTACGAACATTAGAACCTTAAGAATTTACAAGGAACTAAGGAAAACACAAGCAGCGAGAATTTTATTAGAAACCAAGGAAATTAGTACATAACAACATAATTAGCATCGAACGTGCTAATATTACAAGGAGTACATAGAAACCTAACCAAGACTTATCCTAACAATCCTAGCGTAAGACTATGACCCCCAAAACTTATCCACCGCATATGATAGAGCGGTGAGTGGTATGATAAACACCAAGAGCCCAATCAAAAGTCCATAACCTTCAACCGGAATGAAAGTCAAGAGAATGACGACAACCATGATAAAAACTATCGCAATAGTGGTGACGAAATGCGCCATTTTCGACGTTAGCAACACGGGAAGTAATAAGGATGAAAAATGGAGCTCCAAAGGTGGTAGTGACTAGCGAGTGATAAGGATTGGTGACGAGATAACACGAACTAACCTTGAAACAATAAACAATGCGCGCCGTAGTTGGCCGGAAAAATTTTATTTTTCTTATGGCCGGTGAATGATTTTGAAATGGGAGAGAAAGAGATGAAAAGGTAAAGTGAAAAGGGTGATGTGAAGAGATGGAAGTAATAATGGAGGTGTGGGAGGATGTGTATAGATTTTAAATAATAAAATAATGTATTCCGTACTTTTATGGTACCCGAGAAACTCAAGGAGTATAGGACGGACTAGACATACCTGGTAGACCAAAGTAAACCATAACCACATTAAAACGAATTGAGCGCCGGGACGTCGCTCTCTTAAGGGGTGGAGACTGTAACAATTCACATTTTCAGGATAATTTCTATTCCCGAGATTTTTACTATTCATTTTTACTATTCATTTTCACTATTCATTTCCGAGATTTTTATTTCATATCGAAATTTTTATTTTATATTCTCGTAAGATAAATTATTTCTATGACAAAATAAAAATTTGACGCTTGTCGGGTCATTTTCGTAGAAGTTATTAAGGAATTATACGTTTGGTTTAAACGTCGTTTAAACATCCTGCGCATAACCAAAAACTAACTGCGCCAATTTTCCTCGCATCAGATAAATGTTTGGTACACTCACAATTAATTTTGGAATTTTTAAAGAATAAAAATTCTAAATTAAAATGTCACAAATAAGCCTCGTGCCTTACAGAACTAGAATTGCGTTTTAAGCACTTTTACTCATCCGCAACCTTAGCTGTCACCTGCACCACATTTTCTAAGACAATTAGAAGCTTTTATATTATTAGAAAAGTCAACATATTTTCCCCCTCCATTGACCATAAAAATCATTCTTTGATTTTCTAAGTCATTCCTTGAATTTTTGGCTTACGGTTTTATGTTTAAAAGACATTTAACACCAACCGACGCTAGACTGAGCCCAGTCTAGACGTTATAGGCTATTTTAATTCATTATTATCCTATTAGAAAAGTTACATTTTACTTTTCTCAATTTTGCGCAACTTTCGTACGTTTTACGTATTTCGCGTTTTAGACCCGCGTTTTCAGTTTTAACAGGGTTTGAGCAACCCGATGGAACTTATCACTCATTTTATATTTTATTATGGAGTATAATGATAAGTTAAATCATTCCTGCAAGTTTCGTATTTTTACGATACCCGGTTTTTCGTTTCGTGGCTTAACAACTTACGGTTAACGATTAACGGAACCAAAACCCACTCCATGAGTCAAGATAAATATCTAAACACTATTCATCCAAAATATCTAGATATTTTCAGAAATTCACTAATCGTGTAAATACCCATTTTTCATGGAAAAATTATTCTAAATACAATGGCACTAATTTCGTGTCCTAAATCGATCGTTATCGAGCCTAAATGAGTCCCGAACCATAATAACACAAAAGTTACAATAATGACCCCTGTAAAAGTATTTCTCGTTTTATATACTCTTTCGTTGGAAAAACTATTCTAAACGCAACGGCGTAATTTTCGTGACTTGAATCAAACGTTTGCTAGCCTAAACAAGTCCCGAACACGAAAAGCATAAAAGATACACAATTAGTCATCGGTGGGAATTCTCCTATAAATACAAGGCCTAAGCCTTCATTATTTCTTGCACCACCCTCTCTTTATCTCTAAAGTCCTTAAACCCAAGGCGATTCTTAGCTATTTTAGCAAGTTTCTTCAAGAACGTGCAAGCGTTCTTGAGCAAAAGCTAGATTTTGATCTACTTTGCTTCGAGTTTTCAAGAAAGGCGTCGTTATAATCTTCAAATAATTCCAAGTCTCCAAAAAGACTTGTTATTATCTTCAAATCACTTCGGGTTTCCAAGAAGGCGTCGTTATAATATTCAAATAACTTCAAGTCTCCAAAAAGACTTTGTTATTATCTTCAAATAGCTTCGGGTTTTCAAGAAGGCGTTGTTATAATCTTCAAGTAGCCTCGGGTTTTTGAAGAATACAAATTCTACGTCGAAGCTCCGCTTATATTCCATTTTTCTATAATACTCAAGCATTCTATATTAAGGTAAGTATTTATATACTTTAAATACTTATAAACTTTGTTAGTTTATTTATTGTATTTATAAACACTTAATATATCATATAATCAAGCAAGAAAAATATATTTTCTATCGAATACTACAACACTAGGGAGCTTTATGTGAGGGGTTATTTGGGTAAATGGATCGACGAGTTGTGGATTTACGAGTTAAAGTGTCCTGGCTCCTCGAACGTTTATTGCGTGACCTCTGAATTATGATGGCCCGAACGGTAGTACGAGATATATAAACTATATAAGGCATGTTTAAATATTCACTTCGTTGTTTTAGAACCTAAGACACGATATCATATTTCTAGGTTGCTCGTAGAGATTCTCCCGGCTTATTCAGCGATTTCATTATATCTGTAACATCAATTACTCTGAGGTGAGTTCATAGCCCCACTCTCTATTACTTAATTGTTTTACAAACCCTTGGGGGGAATACATGCTATTTTAACCGAACACAATGCTTTGAAATTGTATACCATCCGATTGTTTTATTATCACTAAGTACCACCATTGCCAATCCAAGACCCCATAATCATGAACCATTTAATCACTAGAAATAGTGAGCGCGAGTATTGTGAATAGGCCTATTGGGATTGACGAATCCCATTTGTGTTGACCAGTCAGGCAAACAAACGCACTAATATTTGAGACTTAGGTATTTGGCAAAATACCTACCGGGGTAATCCACCTATTGATATGGTACACGTTAACGTATTGGTTGCATGAGCTTAGTATATGATAATAACCGTTTTGTTTTCCAATCATGAGTATGAGTCTAATTAACTCACACTACCAACATATTGTGTTCAACCGATTAAACAAACTCTATGAATATCACTCAACCTTTGTGTTGACAGTTTAAGCATGTATTTCAGGTGCATAATGATCAAGGATGGCACGGAGGGGCACGGATACTCAAGAGGGCTATAAATTTTATTATCATTCGAAAACTCATTTGATATATTTTGTAACCATGGAACCATCTGGGACCTAATTTGTAAACTCTGATATTCGAATGATAAATCTATTAAAACGACTCAGTTAGAGATTGTTTCTGTTATTATAACTGTCATACCATGAGGTAACACCCAGTTTGAATTCTGCTGCGTATCATGAAATTGGGGGTGTTACAAACAACAAAACTTTACCCTCTGTACCAATTTCAGTAACATACTCAAAACAGTCAAACACCTTCACCTTCAATATTCTGTCTTAGTACTCTACTTACCATACCAGAGAAAGTCCATAGCTGAGGAACCCATTTGTACTCACTTTTATACTCCACTCCTTCCATGAGTTTCACAAGTTGGGCATTCAAGTCATAGCAATTCAAAGGAGTGTCCCCACCTTTTGGTATCTGGAAAAGTAAAAATCTTCTAAAGATGATTGAAGCAGTAGGAAATGGAATATCTTTCACTGGTTCTTTTTTGCGTTCTCTTATCCATGGTTGAGTGACTTTTACTCTCTTAATAAGTTGCCATTTTGAGTTTTGGTTGAGAACAAAGAAGTATGAATTCTTGGGGCAAGCATATAAGACAACTAGATTTTCCCTATGTTCAAAAAGGAACCTAATCCTCTCAGACAACTCACTTGGAGTTGGAGGCACATTTGAAGGGAGTTTGACTTTTGTAATTTTCTCACTTTGAATGTCTAGTTTCACCATGAACTTGTGACACCTCACATCCCAGTACACAAACCTTGAGCCAACTGTTACATGCTCACTAAGATAGTCTTCCCAATCTCCAAAACCATCTTGAATCATCTTCCTATTCCATTGGGAATGAACCTCATCTTCAAATCCTTTTTGTATGGTCAAAACATCAAATCCAACTTTTGTGCTTGTTGACCCCATACACTCTTCACCACCAAGTTGCCACACATGAACAATCTTATACTTTCGTTTATCTCTCCTACCATCATACAACATAGTAAATATTTTGTTTGACTCGCAGCTCATGGGTGGACTTGGAAGATATGTTTTCTTTTGGGTATCTAAATGAATAACACATAACTCGTATGTTTTGTGTGGTGGCCCCTCCTTTACCAGCATAAACCCATCTAACCAACATAGAACCTTGCTTTATGTCTTAAACATTTCCACTATCTCATTTTTCACCACCAAATTCTCACCTTGTCTATCAATTTTGATCCTACAAAAGTCCATGAGCCTGCGACTTTGTAGAATGAAAGAAACATTGTTTTGAGTCATTTCAAAAATTTTTGTCTGCACATCTGAAGGAATCTCAGCAGTTTGTCCATGCACCTGAAAAAAAGAAGATATTATTCATTATTTAATCAAAAATCAGTTAACTAGACATTCACCAAATAAAAAATGTTATCATAATTTATAACATTGCAATCCAATTGATTCCAGTAATCTACATATTGACTAACAGTTTCCATTTGTCATTCAACATGTTACTCAACAATCAAGTAAAGTACAGTAATATTAAAAGTTTAGACATGTCATGTTTTAAATCATGCTAATCCTATTCCATAAATACATAACAGATCACATATTTTATGAACAAAATAGTCAACAAATATTCAAGCTTCGTCAACATGTCATTGCTTTATAGGTTTGCTTAGTCATTTATTTATTTTATTTTATTTTATTATTTTTTTTTTGCAATTGCGAGATGAAGGACCAATTGCGAAAGGTTGTATGAATTGCGAAGAACTCTTGAATTGCGAAGGATGGTGAATTGCGAAATCAGCTCCAATTGCGAGATCAATTGCGAAAAGCAATTGCGAGACCAATTGCAAGAATGACCCAATTCCAAAACCAATTCCGAGATGAATTCCGAAATCAATTTCGAAAGTACACCTATCTCAATCTTATACAAGAAAGCGATATTTCTGAATTGCGAGAGACATGGGAATTGCGAGAGTCAGTGGCAATTGCGAAACAAATTTCGAAGGTCTTGCCAATTTCGAAATTCTTGCCAATTTCGAAACTTTCCAACCACTCTTGACTATTTGTGTCCTTTTCACTGACTTGCCCATGCTAACTGTCAACTTTCACTAGCTTTCATCAACCTTACATATCAATAATTCAAGGACTAAAATAATCAATTATAATCCAAAAACAAATCTTATCCATGATTTATTGATGATTGTCGATCTAGGGACCAAGAACAAACACAAAAGTTTGATCTTCCAAACCAAGATATGAGTGAAAAGCTAGGAAACCTTCACAAACCAAGCTTCAAACCACGAACAAACACAACCTTTTAACCTTGATTATGTGAACGATTCCAAGAAAAACAAAAACCACCCTCGTTGTGTCTTTTTAAGAAGACAAAAAAAAATCACAACAGTTGGTTTCTATTAAGCACAACTCGAACACACTAACCTTTAAACTCGGCTGATGAAGAAGATGAAGAAGAACCGAGTTAAACACAACATAAATCACATATTTTCACCTTAAAAACACCACGATTCGCCCCCGGTTAGCTCTGATACCAATTGTAGAAGTATAGATTACTCTATGATTAAAATGAATCAATATCTCTATGATTACTAAAGTATCAAAAAGAAAAAAGAAAGTACACTTACGACTATAAAAGTAGTTGTATCTTTACATTGTTGAATGAATCATTAGAAAATCTGTAAAAACAACAAAACTTTACCCTCTGTACCAATTTCATTAACATACTCAAAACAGTCAAACACCTTCACCTTCAATATTCTGTCTTAGTACTCTACTTACCATACCAGAGAAAGTCCATAGCTAAGGAACCCATTTGTACTCACTTTTATACTCCACTCCTTCCATGAGTTTCACAAGTTGGGCATTCAAGTCATAGCAATTCAAAGGAGTGTCCCCACCTTTTGGTATCTGGAAAAGTAAAAATCTTCTAAAGATGATTGAAGCAGTAGGAAATGGAATATCTTTCACTGGTTCTTTTTTGCGTTCTCTTATCCATGGTTGAGTGACTTTTACTCTTTTAATAAGTTGCCATTTTGAGTTTTGGTTGAGAACAAAGAAGTATGAATTCTTAGGGCAAGCATATAAGACAACTAGATTTTCCCTATGTTCAAAAAGGAACCTAATCCTCTCAGACAACTCACTTGGAGTTGGAGGCACATTTGAAGGGAGTTTGACTTTTGTAATTTTCTCACTTTGAATGTCCAGTTTCACCATGAACTTGTGACACCTCACATCCCAGTACACAAACCTTGAGCCAACTGTTACATGCTCACTAAGATAGTCTTCCCAATCTCCAAAACCATCTTGAATCATCTTCCTATTCCATTGGGAATGAACCTCATCTTCAAATCCATTTTGTATGGTCAAAACTTCAAATCCAACTTTTGTGCTTGTTGACCCCACACACTCTTCACCACCAAGTTGCCACACATGAACAATCTTATACTTTTGTTTATCTCTCCTACCATCATACAACATAGTAAATATTTCATTTGACTCGCAGCTCATGGGTGGACTTGGAAGATATGTTTTCTTTTGGGTCTCTAAATGAATAACACATAACTCGTATGTTTTGTGTGGTGGCCCCTCCTTTACCAGCATAAACCCATCTAACCAACATAGAACCTTGCTTTCTGTCTTAAACTTTTCCACTATCTCATTTTTCACCACCAAATTCTCACCTTGTCTATCAATTTTGATCCTACAAAAGTTCATGAGCCTGCGACTTTGTAGAATGAAAGAAACATTGTTTTGAGTCATTTCAAAAAAATTTGTCTGCACATCTGAAGGAATCTCAGCAGTTTGTCCATGCACCTGAAAAAAAGAAGATATTATTCATTATTTAATCAAAAATCAGTTAACTAGACATTCACCAAATAAAAAATGTTATCATAATTTATAACATTGCAATCCAATTGATTCCAGTAACCTACATATTGACTAACAGTTTCCATTTGTCATTCAACATGTTACTCAACAATCAAGTAAAGTACAGTAATATTAAAAGTTTAGACATGTCATATTTTAAATCATGCAAATCCTATTCCATAAATACATAACAGATCACATATTTTATGAACAAAATAGTCAACAAATATTCAAGCTTCGTCAACATGTCATTGCTTTATAGGTTTGCTTAGTCATTTTTTTTTTTTTTTTTTTTTTTTGCAATTGCGAGATGAAGGACCAATTGCGAAAGGTTGTATGAATTGCGAAGAACTCTTGAATTGCGAAGGATGGTGAATTGCGAAATAAGCTCCAATTGCGAGACCAATTGCGAAAGGCAATTGCGAGACCAATTGCTAGAATGACCCAATTCCGAAACCAATTCCGAGATGAATTCCGAAATCAATTTCGAAAGTACACCTATCTCAATCTTATACAAGAAAGCGATATTTCTGAATTGCGAGAGACATGGGAATTGCGAGAGTCAGTGGCAATTGCGAAACCAATTTCGAAGGTCTTGCCAATTTCGAAACTTTCCAACCACTCTTGACTATTTGTGTCCTTTTCACTGACTTGCCCATGCTAACTGTCAACTTTCACTAGCTTTCACCAACCTTACATATCAATAATTCAAGGACTAAAATAATCAATTATATTCCAAAAACAAATCTTATCCATGATTTATTGATGATTGTCGATCTAGGGACCAAGAACAAACACAAAAGTTTGATCTTCCAAACCAAGATATGAGTGAAAAGCTAGGAAACCTTCACAAACCAAGCTTCAAACCACGAACAAACACAACCTTTTAACCTTGATTATGTGAACGATTCCAAGAAAAACAAAAACCACCCTCGTTGTGTCTTTTTAAGAAGACAAAAAAAAATCACAACATTTGGTTTCTATTAAGCACAACTCGAACACACTAACCTTTAAACTCGGCTGATGAAGAAGATGAAGAAGAACCGAGTTAAACACAACATAAATCACATATTTTCACCTTAAAAACACCACGATTCGCCCCCGGTTAGCTCTGATACCAATTGTAGAAGTATAGATTACTCTATGATTAAAATGAATCAATATCTCTATGATTACTAAAGTATCAAAAAGAAAAAAGAAAGTACACTTACGACTATAAAAGTAGTTGTATCTTTACATTGTTGAATGAATCAATAGCAAATCTGTAAAAACAACAAAACTTTACCCTCTGTACCAATTTCATTAACAAACTCAAAACAGTCAAACACCTTCACCTTCAATATTTTGTCTTAGTACTCTACTTACCATACCAGAGAAAGTCCATAGCTGAGGAACCCATTTGTACTCACTTTTATACTCCACTCCTTCCATGAGTTTCACAAGTTGGGCATTCAAGTCATAGCAATTCAAAGGAGTGTCCCCACCTTTTGGTATCTAGAAAAGTAAAAATCTTCTATAGATGATTGAAGCAGTAGGAAATGGAATATCTTTCACTGGTTCTTTTTTGCCTTCTCTTATCCATGGTTGAGTGACTTTTACTCTCTTAATAAGTTGCCATTTTGAGTTTTGGTTGAGAACAAAGAAGAATGAATTCTTGGGGCAAGCATATAAGACAACTAGATTTTCCCTCTGTTCAAAAAGGAACCTAATCCTCCCAGACAACTCACTTGGAATTGGAGGCACATTTGAAGGGAGTTTGACTTTTGTAATTTTCTCACTTTGAATGTCTAATTTCACCATGAACTTGTGACACCTCACATCCCAGTACACAAACCTTGAGCCAACTGTTACATTCTCATTAAGATAGTCTTCCCAATCTCCAAAACCATTTTGAATCATCTTCCCATTCCGTTGGAAATGAGCCTCATCTTCAAATCCATTTTGCATGGTCGAAACTTCAAATCCAACTTTTGTGCTTGTTAACCCATTACACTCTTCAACACCAAGTTGCCACACATGAACAATCTTATACTTTTGTTTATCTCTCCTACCATTACCCAACATAGTAAATATTTCATTTGACTCGCAGCTCATGGGTGGACTTGGAAGATATGTTTTCTTTTGGGTCTCTAAATGAATAACACATAACTCGTATGTTTTGTGTGGTGGCCCTTCCTTTACCAGCATAAACCCATCTAACCAACATAGAACCTTGCTTTCTGTCTTAAACTTTTCCACTATCTCATTTTTCACCACCAAATTCTCACCTTGTCTATCAATTTTGATCCTACAAAAGTCCATGAGCCTGCGACTTTGTAGAAAGAAAGAAACATTGTTTTGAGTCATTTCAAAAAAATTTGTCTGCACATCTGAAGGAATCTCAGCAGTTTGTCCATGCACTTGGAAAAAAAGAAGATATTATTCATTATTTAATCAAAAATCAGTTAACTAGACATTCACCAAATAAAAAATGTTATCATAATTTATAACATTGCATTCCAATTGATTCCAGTAACCTACATATTGACTAACAGTTTCCAATTGTCATTCAACATGTTACTCAACAATCAAGTAAAGTACAGTAATATTAAAAGTTTAGACATGTCATGTTTTAAATCATGCAAATCCAATTCCATAAATACATAACAGATCACATATTTTATGAACAAAATAGTCAACAAATATTCAAGCTTCGTCAACATGTCATTGCTTTATAGGTTTGCTTAGTCAATTTTTTTTTTTTTTTTTTTTTTTTTTTTTTTTTTTTTTTTTTTTTTTTTTTTGCAATTCCGAGATGAAGGACCAATTGCGAAAGGTTGTATGAATTGCGAAGAACTCTTGAATTGCGAAGGATGGTGAATTGCGAAATCAGCTCCAATTGCGAGACCAATTGCGAAAAGCAATTGCAAGACCAATTGCGAGAATGACCCAATTCCGAGATGAATTCCGAAATCAATTTCGAAAGTACACCTATCTCAATCTTATACAAGAAAGCGATATTTCTGAATTGCGAGAGACATGGGAATTGCGAGAGTCAGTGGCAATTGCGAAACCAATTTCGAATGTCTTGCCAATTTCGAAATTCTTGCCAATTTCGAAACTTTCCAACCACTCTTGACTATTTGTGTCCTTTTTATTGACTTGCCCATGCTAACTGTCAACTTTCACTAGCTTTCACCAACCTTACATATCAATAATTCAAGGACTAAAATAATCAATTATAATCCAAAAACAAATCTTATCCATGATTTATTGATGATTGTCGATCTAGGGACCAAGAACAAACACAAAAGTTTGATCTTCCAAACCAAGATATGAGTTAAAAGCTAGGAAACCTTCACAAACCAAGCTTTAAACCACGAACAAACACAACCTTTTAACCTTGATTATGTGAACGATTCCAAGAAAAACAAAAACCACCCTCGTTGTGTCTTTTTAAGAAGACAAAAAAAAATCACAACAGTTGGTTTCTATTAAGCACAACTCGAACACACTAACCTTTAAACTCGGCTGATGAAGAAGATGAAGAAGAACCGAGTTAAACAAAACATAAATCACATATTTTCACCTTAAAAACACCACGATTCGCCCCCGGTTAGCACTGATACCAATTGTAGAAGTATAGATTACTCTATGATTAAAATGAATCAATATCACTATGATTACTAAAGTATCAAAAAGAAAAAAGAAAGTACAGTTACGACTATAAAAGTAGTTGTATCTTTACATTGTTGAATGAATCAATAGCAAATCTGTAAAAACAACAAAACTTTACCCTCTGTACCAATTTCATTAACATACTCAAAACAGTCAAACACCTTCACCTTCAATATTCTGTCTTAGTACTCTACTTACCATACCAGAGAAAGTCCATAGCTGAGGAACCCATTTGTACTCACTTTTATACTCCACTCCTTCCATGAGTTTCACAAGTTGGGCATTCAAGTCATAGCAATTCAAAGGAGTGTCCGCACCTTTTGGTATCTAGAAAAGTAAAAATCTTCTATAGATGATTGAAGCAGTAGGAAATGGAATATCTTTCACTGGTTCTCTTTTGCCTTCTCTTATCCATGATTGAGTGACTTTTACTCTCTTAATAAGTTGCCATTTTGAGTTTTGGTTGAGAACAAAGAAGAATGAATTCTTGGGGCAAGCATATAAGACAACTAGATTTTCCCTCTGTTCAAAAAGGAACCTAGTCCTCCCAGACAACTCAATTGGAATTGGAGGCACATTTGAAGGGAGTTTGACTTTTGTAATTTTCTCACTTTGAATGTCTAATTTCACCATGAACTTGTGACACCTCACATCCCAGTACACAAACCTTGAGCCAACTGTTACATTCTCATTAAGATAGTCTTCCCAATCTCCAAAACCATCTTGAATCATCTTCCTATTCCGTTGGAAATGAGCCTCATCTTCAAATCCATTTTGTATGGTCAAAACTTCAAATCCAACTTTTGTGCTTGTTGACCCATTACACTCTTCACCACCAAGTTGCCACACATGAACAATCTTATACTTTTGTTTATCTCTCCTACCATCATACAACATAGTAAATATTTCATTTGACTCGCAGCTCATGGGTGGACTTGGAAGATATGTTTTCTTTTGGGTCTCTAAATGAATAACACATAACTCGTATGTTTTGTGTGGTGGCCCTTCCTTTACCAGCATAAACCCATCTAACCAACATAGAACCTTGCTTTCTGTCTTAAACTTTTCCACTATCTCATTTTTCACCACCAAATTCTCACCTTGTCTATCAATTTTGATCCTACAAAAGTCCATGAGCCTGCGACTTTGTAAAAGAAAGAAACATTGTTTTGAGTCATTTCAAAAAAATTTGTCTGCACATCTGAAGGAATCTCAGCAGTTTGTCCATGCACCTGAAAAAAAGAAGATATTATTCATTATTTAATCAAAAATCAGTTAACTAGACATTCACCAAATAAAAAATGTTATCATAATTTATAACATTGCATTCCAATTGATTCCAGTAACCTACATATTGACTAACAGTTTCCAATTGTCATTCAACATGTTACTCAACAATCAAGTAAAGTACAGTAATATTAAAAGTTTAGACATGTCATGTTTTAAATCATGCAAATCCAATTCCATAAATACATAACAGATCACATATTTTATGAACAAAATAGTCAACAAATATTCAAGCTTCGTCAACATGTCATTGCTTTATAGGTTTGCTTATTCAAATTTTTTTTTTTTTTTTTTTTTTTTTTTTTTTTTTTTTTTTTTTTTGCAATTCCGAGATGAAGGACCAATTGAGAAAGGTTGTATGAATTGCGAAGAACTCTTGAATTACGAAGGATGGAGAATTGCGAAATCAGCTCCAATTGCGAGACCAATTGCGAAAAGCAATTGCGAGACCAATTGCGAGAATGACCCAATTCCGAGATGAATTCCGAAATCAATTTCGAAAGTACACCTATCTCAATCTTATACAAGAAAGCGATATTTCTGAATTGCGAGAGACATGGGAATTGCGAGAGTCAGTGGCAATTGCGAAACCAATTTCGAATGTCGTGCATTTTCGAATTCTTGCCAATTTCGAAACTTTCCAACCACTCTTGACTATTTGTGTCCTTTTCACTGACTTGCCCATGCTAACTGTCAACTTTCACTAGCTTTCACCAACCTTACATATCAATAATTCAAGGACTAAAATAATCAATTATAATCCAAAAACAAATCTTATCCATGATTTATTGATGATTGTCGATCTAGGGACCAAGAACAAACACAAAAGTTTGATCTTCCAAACCAAGATATGAGTGAAAAGCTAGGAAACCTTCACAAACCAAGCTTCAAACCACGAACAAACACAACCTTTTAACCTTGATTATGTGAACGATTCCAAGAAAAACAAAAACCACCCTCGTTGTGTCTTTTTAAGAAGACAAAAAAAAATCACAACAGTTGGTTTCTATTAAGCACAACTCGAACACACTAACCTTTAAACTCGGCTGATGAAGAAGATGAAGAAGAACCGAGTTAAACACAACATAAATCACATATTTTCACCTTAAAAACACCACGATTCGCCCCCGGTTAGCTCTGATACCAATTGTAGAAGTATAGATTACTCTATGATTAAAATGAATCAATATCTCTATGATTACAAAAGTATCAAAAAGAAAAAAGAAAGTACACTTACGACTATAAAAGTAGTTGTATCTTTACATTGTTGAATGAATCAATAGCAAATCTGTAAAAACAACAAAACTTTACCCTCTGACCAATTTCAGTAACATACTCAAAACAGTCAAACACCTTCACCTTCAATATTCTGTCTTAGTACTCTACTTACCACACCAGAGAAAGTCCATAGCTGAGGAACCCATTTGTACTCACTTTTATACTCTACTCCTTCCATGAGTTTCACAATTGGGCATTCAAGTCATAGCAATTCAAAGGAGTGTCCCCACCTTTTGGTATCTGGAAAAGTAAAAATCTTCTAAAGATGATTGAAGCAGTAGGAAATGGAATATCTTTCACTGGTTCTTTTTTGCGTTCTCTTATCCATGGTTGAGTGACTTTTACTCTCTTAATAAGTTGCCATTTTGAGTTTTGGTTGAGAACAAAGAAGTATGAATTCTTGGGGCAAGCATATAAGACAACTAGATTTTCCCTATGTTCAAAAAGGAACTTAATCCTCTCAGACAACTCACTTGGAGTTGGAGGCACATTTGAAGGGATTTGACTTTTGTAATTTTTCTCACTTTGAATGATCTAGTTTCACCATGAACTTGTGACACCTCACATCCCAGTACACAAACCTTGAGCCAACTGGTACATGCTCACTAAGAAGTCTTTCCCAATCTCCAAAACCATCTTGAATCATCTTCCTATTCCATTGGGAATGAACCTCATCTTCAAATCCATTTTGTATGGTCAAAACTTCAAATCCAACTTTTGTGCTTGTTGACCCCATACACTCTTCACCACCAAGTTGCCACACATGAACAATCTTATATTTTTTTTTATCTCTCCTACCATCATACAACATAGTAAATATTTCATTTGACTCCAGCTCATAGGTGGACTTGGAAGATATGTTTTCTATTGGTCTCTAAATGAATAACACATAACTCGTATGTTTTGTGTGGTGGCCCCTCCTTTACCAGCATAAACCCATCTAACCAACATAGAACCTTGCTTTCTGTCTTAAACTTTTCCACTATCTCATTTTTCACCACCAAATTCTCACCTTGTCTATCAATTTTGATCCTACAAAAGTCCATGAGCCTGCGACTTTGTAGAATGAAAGAAACATTGTTTTGAGTCATTTCAAAAAAATTTGTCTGCACATCTGAAGGAATCTCAGCAGTTTGTCAATGTACCTGAAAAAAAGAAGATATTATTCATTATTTAATCAAAAATCAGTTAACTAGACATTCACCAAATAAAAAATGTTATCATAATTTATAACATTGCAATCCAATTGATTCAGTAACCTACATATTGACTAACAGTTTCCATTTGTCATTCAACATGTTACTCAACAATCAAGTAAAGTACAGTAATACATTAAAAGTTTAGACATGTCATGTTTTAAATCATGCAAATCCTATTCCATAAATACATAACAGATCACTATTTTTATGAACAAAATAGTCAACAAATATTCAAGTTTCGTCAACATGTCATTGCTTTAATAGGTTTGCTTAGTCATTTTTTTTTTTTTTTTTTTTTTTTTTTTTTGCAATTGCGAGATGAAGGACCAATTGCGAAAGGTTGTTATGAATTGCGAAGAACTCTGAATTGCGAAGGATGGTGAATTGCGAAATCAGCTCCAATTGCGAAGATGAACCAATTGCGAGAATGACCCAATTCCGAACCAATTCCGAGATGAATTCCGAAATCAATTTCGAAAGTACACCTATCTCAATCTTATACAAGAAAGCGATATTTCTGAATTGCGAGAGACATGGGAATTGCGAGAGTCAGTGGCAATTGCGAAACCAATTTCGAAGGTCTTGCCAATTTCGAAACTTTTCCAACCACTCTTGACTATTTGTGTCCTTTTCACTGACTTGCCCATGCTAACTGTCAACTTTCACTAGCTTTCACCAACCTTACATATCAATAATTCAAGTACTAAAATAATCAATTATAATCCAAAAACAAATCTTATCCATGATTTATTGATGATTGTCGATCTAGGGACCAAAAACAAACACAAAAGTTTGATCTTCCAAACCAAGATATGAGTGAAAAGCTAGGAAACCTTCACAAACCAAGCTTCAAACCACGAACAAACACAACCTTTTAACCTTGATTATGTGAACGATTCCAAGAAAAACAAAAACCACCCTCGTTGTGTCTTTTTAAGAAGACAAAAAAAAATCACAACAGTTGGTTTCTATTAAGCACAACTCGAACACACTAACCTTTAAACTCGGCTGATGAAGAAGATGAAGAAGAACCGAGTTAAACACAACATAAATCACATATTTTCACCTTAAAAACACCACGATTCGCCCCCGGTTAGCTCTGATACCAATTGTAGAAGTATAGATTACTCTATGATTAAAATGAATCAATATCTCTATGATTACTAAAGTATCAAAAAGAAAAAAGAAAGTACACTTTTCGACTATAAAAGTAGTTGTATCTTTACATTGTTGAATGAATCAATAGCAAATCTGTAAAAACAACAAAACTTTACCCTCTGTACCAATTTCAGTAACATACTCAAAACAGTCAAACACCTTCACCTTCAATATTCTGTCTTAGTACTCTACTTACCATACCAGAGAAAGTCCATAGCTGAGGAACCCATTTGTACTCACTTTTATACTCTACTCCTTCCATGAGTTTCACAAGTTGGGCATTCAAGTCATAGCAATTCAAAGGAGTGTCCCCACCTTTTGGTATCTGGAAAAGTAAAAATCTTCTAAAGATGATTGAAGCAGTAGGAAATGGAATATCTTTCACTGGTTCTTTTTTGCGTTCTCTTATCCATGGTTGAGTGACTTTTACTCTCTTAATAAGTTGCCATTTTGAGTTTTGGTTGAGAACAAAGAAGTATGAATTCTTGGGGCAAGCATATAAGACAACTAGATTTTCCCTATGTTCAAAAAGGAACCTAATCCTCTCAGACAACTCACTTGGAGTTGGAGGCACATTTGAAGGGAGTTTGACTTTTGTAATTTTCTCACTTCGAATGTCTAGTTTCACCATGAACTTATGACACCTCACATCCCAGTACACAAACCTTGAGCCAACTGTTACATGCTCACTAAGATAGTCTTCCCAATCTCCAAAACCATCTTGAATCATCTTCCTATTCCATTGGGAATGAACCTCATCTTCAAATCCATTTTGTATGGTCAAAACTTCAAATCCAACTTTTGTGCTTGTTGACCCCATACACTCTTCACCACCAAGTTGCCACACATGAACAATCTTATGCTTTTGTTTATCTCTCCTACCATCATACAACATAGTAAATATTTCATTTGACTCGCAGCTCATGGGTGGACTTGGAAGATATGTTTTCTTTTGGGTTTCTAAATGAATAACACATAACTCGTAAGTTTTGTGTGCTGGGCCCTCCTTTACCAGCACAAACCCATCTAACCAACATAGAACCTTGCTTTCTGTCTTAAACTTTTCCACTATCTCATTTTTCACCACCAAATTCTCACCTTGTATATCAATTTTGATCCTACAAAAGTCCATGAGCCTGCGACTTTGTAGAATGAAAGAAACATTGTTTTGAGTCATTTCAAAAAAATTGTCTGCACATCTGAAGGAATCTCAGCAGTTTGTCCATGCACCTGAAAAAAGAAGATATTATTCATTATTTAATCAAAAATCAGTTAACTAGACATTCACCAAATAAAAAATGTTATCATAATTTATAACATTGCAATCCAATTGATTCCAGTAACCTACATATTGACTAACAATTTCCATTTGTCATTCAACATGTTACTCAACAATCAAGTAAAGTACAGTAATATTAAAAGTTTAGACATGTCATGTTTTAAATCATGCAAATCCTATTCCATAAATACATAACAGATCACATATTTTATGAACAAAATAGTCAACAAATATTCAAGCTTCGTCAACATGTCATTGCTTTATTGGTTTGCTTAGACATTTTTTTTTTTTTTTTTTGCAATTGCGAGATGAAGGACCAATTGCGAAAGGTTGTATGAATTGCGAAGAACTCATGAATTGCGAAGGATGGTGAATTGCGAAATCAGCTCCAATTGCGAGACCAATTGCGAGAATGACCCAATTCCGAAACCAATTCCGAGATGAATTCCGAAATCAATTTCGAAAGTACACCTATCTCAATCTTATACAAGAAAGCGATATTTCTGAATTGCGAGAGACATGGGAATTGCGAGAGTCAGTGGCAATTGCGAAACCAATTTCGAAGGTCTTGCCAATTTCGAAACTTTCCAACCACTCTTGACTATTTGTGTCCTTTTCACTGACTTGCCCATGCTAACTGTCAACTTTCACTAGCTTTCACCAACCTTACATATCAATAATTCAAGGACTAAAATAATCAATTATAATCCAAAAACAAATCTTATCCATGATTTATTGATGATTGTCGATCTAGGGACCAAGAACAAACACAAAAGTTTGATCTTCCAAACAAGATATGAGTGAAAAGCTAGGAAACCTTCACAAACCAAGCTTCAACCACGAACAAACACAACCTTTTAACCTTGATTATGTGAACGATTCCAAGAAAAACAAAAACCACCCTCGTTGTGTCTTTTTAAGAAGACAAAAAAAAAATCACAACAGTTGGTTTCTATTAAGCACAACTCGAACACACTAACCTTTAAACTCGGCTGATGAAGAAGATGAAGAAGAACCGAGTTAAACACAACATAAATCACATATTTTCACCTTAAAAACACCACGATTCGCCCCCGGTTAGCTCTGATACCAATTGTAGAAGTATAGATTACTCTATGATTAAAATGAATCAATATCTCTATGATTACTAAAGTATCAAAAAGAAAAAAGAAAGTACACTTACGACTATAAAAGTAGTTGTATCTTTACATTGTTGAATGAATCAATAGCAAATCTGTAAAAACAACAAAACTTTACCCTCTGTACCAATTTCATTAACATACTCAAAACAGTCAAACACCTTCACCTTCAATATTCTGTCTTAGTACTCTACTTACCATACCAGAGAAAGTCCATAGCTGAGGAACCCATTTGTACTCACTTTTATACTCCACTCCTTCCATGAGTTTCACAAGTTGGGCATTCAAGTCATAGCAATTCAAAGGAGTGTCCCCACCTTTTGGTATCTGGAAAAGTAAAAATCTTCTAAAGATGATTGAAGCAGTAGGAAATGGAATATCTTTCACTGGTTCTTTTTTGCGTTCTCTTATCCATGGTTGAGTGACTTTTACTCTCTTAATAAGTTGCCATTTTGAGTTTTGGTTGAGAACAAAGAAGTATGAATTTTTGGGGCAAGCATATAAGACAACTAGATTTTCCCTATGTTCAAAAAGGAACCTAATCCTCTCAGACAACTCACTTGGAGTTGGAGGCACATTTGAAGGGAGTTTGACTTTTGTAATTTGCTCACTTTGAATGTCTAGTTTCACCATGAACTTGTGACACCTCACATCACAGTACACAAACCTTGAGCCAACTGTTACATGCTCACTAAGATAGTCTTCCCAATCTCCAAAACCATCTTGAATCATCTTCTTATTCCATTGGGAATGAACCTCATCTTCAAATCCATTTTGTATGGTCAAAACTTCAAATCCAACTTTTGTGCTTGTTGACCCCATACACTCTTCACCACCAAGTTGCCACACATGAACAATCTTATACTTTTGTTTATCTCTCCTACCATCATACAACATAGTAAATATTTCATTTGACTCGCAGCTCATGGGTGGACTTGGAAGATATGTTTTCTTTTGGGTCTCTAAATGAATAACACATAACTCGTATGTTTTGTGTGGTGGCCCCTCCTTTACCAGCATAAACCCATCTAACCAACATAGAACCTTGCTTTATGTCTTAAACTTTTCCATTATCTCATTTTTCACCACCAAACTCTCACCTTGTATATCAATTTTGATCCTACAAAAGTCCATGAGCCTGCGACTTTGTAGAATGAAAGAAACATTGTTTTGAGTCATTTCAAAAAAAATTGTCTGCACATCTGAAGGAATCTCAGCAGTTTGTCCATGCACCTGAAAAAAAGAAGATATTATTCATTATTTAATCAAAAATCAGTTAACTAGACATTCACCAAATAAAAAATGTTATCATAATTTATAACAATGCAATCCAATTGATTCCAGTAACCTACATATTGACTAACAGTTTCCATTTGTCATTCAACATGCTACTCAACAATCAAGTAAAGTACAGTAATATTAAAAGTTTAGACATGTCATGTTTAAAATCATGCAAATCCTATTCCATAAATACATAACAGATCACATATTTTATGAACAAAATAGTCAACAAATATTCAAGCTTCGTCAACATGTCATTGCTTTATAGGTTTGCTTAGTCATTTTTTTTTTTTTTTTTTTGCAATTGCGAGATGAAGGACCAATTGCGAAAGGTTGTATGAATTGCGAAGAACTCATGAATTGCGAAGGATGGTGAATTGCGAAATCAGCTACAATTGCGAGACCAATTGCGAGAAAGACCCAATTCCGAAACCAATTCCGAGATGAATTCCGAAATCAATTTCGAAAGTACACCTATCTCAATCTTATACAAGAAAGCGATATTTCTGAATTGCGAGAGACATGGGAATTGCGAGAGTCAGTGGCAATTGCGAAACCAATTTCGAAGGTCTTGCCAATTTCGAAACTTTCCAACCACTCTTGACTATTTGTGTCCTTTTCACTGACTTGCACTGGTTCTTTTTTGCGTTCTCTTATCCATGGTTGAGTGACTTTTACTCTCTAATAAGTTGCCATTTGAGTTTTGGTTGAGAACAAAGAAGTATGAATCTTGGGGCAAGCATATAAGACAACTAGATTTTCCCTATGTTCAAAAAGGAACCTAATCCTCTCAGACAACTCACTTGGAGTTGGCGGCACATTTGAAGGGAGTTTGACTTTTGTAATTTTCTCACTTCGAATGTCTAGTTTCACCATGAACTTATGACACCTCACATCCCAGTACACAAACCTTGAGCCAACTGTTACATGCTCACTAAGATAGTCTTCCCAATCTCCAAAACCATCTTGAATCATCTTCCTATTCCATTGGGAATGAACCTCATCTTCAAATCCATTTTGTATGGTCAAAACTTCAAATCCAACTTTTGTGCTTGTTGACCCCATACACTCTTCACCACCAAGTTGCCACACATGAACAATCTTATGCTTTTGTTTATCTCTCCTACCATCATACAACATAGTAAATATTTCATTTGACTCGCAGCTCATGGGTGGACTTGGAAGATATGTTTTCTTTTGGGTCTCTAAATGAATAACACATAACTCGTATGTTTTGTGTGGTGGCCCCTCCTTTACCAGCACAAACCCATCTAACCAACATAGAACCTTGCTTTCTGTCTTAAACTTTTCCACTATCTCATTTTTCACCACCAAATTCTCACCTTGTATATCAATTTTGATCCTACAAAAGTCCATGAGCCTGCGACTTTGTAGAATGAAAGAAACATTGTTTGAGTCATTTCAAAAAAATTGTCTGCACATCTGAAGGAATCTCAGCAGTTTGTCCATGCACCTGAAAAAAAGAAGATATTATTCATTATTTAATCAAAAATCAGTTAACTAGACATTCACCAAATAAAAAATGTTATCATAATTTATAACATTGCAATCCAATTGATTCCAGTAACCTACATATTGACTAACAGTTTCCATTTGTCATTCAACATGTTACTCAACAATCAAGTAAAGTACAGTAATATTAAAAGTTTAGACATGTCATGTTTTAAATCATGCAAATCCTATTCCATAAATACATAACAGATCACATATTTTATGACAAAAAAGTCAACAAATATTCAAGCTTCGTCAACATGTCATTGCTTTATAGGTTTGCTTAGTCATTTTTTTTTTTTTTTTGCAATTGCGAGATGAAGGACCAATTGCGAAAGGTTGTATGAATTGCGAAGAACTCTTGAATTGCGAAGGATGGTGAATTGCGAAATCAGCTCCAATTGCGAGACCAATTGCGAGAATGACCCAATTCCGAAACCAATTCCGAGATGAATTCCGAAATCAATTTCGAAAGTACACCTATCTCAATCTTATACAAGAAAGCGATATTTCTGAATTGCGAGAGACATGGGAATTGCGAGAGTCAGTGGCAATTGCGAAACCAATTTCGAAGGTCTTGCCAATTTCGAAACTTTCCAACCACTCTTGACTATTTGTGTCCTTTTCACTGACTTGCCCATGCTAACTGTCAACTTTCACAAGCTTTCACCAACCTTACATATCAATAATTCAAGGACTAAAATAATCAATTATAATCCAAAAACAAATCTTATCCATGATTTATTGATGATTGTCGATCTAGGGACCAAGAACAAACACAAAAGTTTGATCTTCTAAACCAAGATATGAGTGAAAAGCTAGGAAACCTTCACAAACCAAGCTTCAAACCACCAACAAACACAAACTTTTAACCTTGATTATGTGAACGATTCCAAGAAAAACAAAAACCACCCTCGTTGTGTCTTTTTAAGAAGACAAAAAAAAATCACAACAGTTGGTTTCTATTAAGCACAACTCGAACACACTAACCTTTAAACTCGGCTGATGAAGAAGATGAAGAAGAACCGAGTTAAACACAACATAAATCACATATTTTCACCTTAAAAACACCACGATTCGCCCCCGGTTAGCTCTGATACCAATTGTAGAAGTATAGATTACTCTATGATTAAAATGAATCAATATCTCTATGATTACTAAAGTATCAAAAAGAAAAAAGAAAGTACACTTACGACTATAAAAGTAGTTGTATCTTTTAGATTGTTGAATGAATCTATAGCAAATCTGTAAAAACAACAAAACTTTACCCTCTGCACCAATTTCAGTAACATACTCAAAACAGTCAAACACCTTCACCTTCAATATTCTGTCTTAGTACTCTACTTACCATACCAGAGAAAGTCCATAGCTGAGGAACCCATTTGTACTCACTTTTATACTCCACTCCTTCCATGAGTTTCACAAGTTGGGCATTCAAGTCATAGCAATTCAAAGGAGTGTCCCCACCTTTTGGTATCTGGAAAAGTAAAAATCTTCTAAAGATGATTGAAGCAGTAGGAAATGGAATATCTTTCACTGGTTCTTTTTTGCGTTCTCTTATCCATGGTTGAGTGACTTTACTCTCTTAATAAGTTGCCATTTTGAGTTTTGGTTGAGAACAAAGAAGTATGAATTTTTGGGGCAAGCATATAAGACAACTAGATTTTCCCTATGTTCAAAAAGGAACCTAATCCTCTCAGACAACTCACTTGGAGTTGGAGGCACATTTGAAGGGAGTTTGACTTTTGTAATTTTCTCACTTTGAATGTCTAGTTTCACCATGAACTTGTGACACCTCACATCACAGTACACAAACCTTGAGCCAACTGTTACATGCTCACTAAGATAGTCTTCCCAATCTCCAAAACCATCTTGAATCATCTTCCTATTCCATTGGGAATGAACCTCATCTTCAAATCCATTTTGTATGGTCAAAACTTCAAATCCAACTTTTGTGCTTGTTGACCCCATACACTCTTCACCACCAAGTTGCCACACATGAACAATCTTATACTTTTGTTTATCTCTCCTACCATCATACAACATAGAAAATATTTCATTTGAATCGCAGCTCATGGGTGGACTTGCAAGATATATTTTTTATTTTGGGTCTCTAAATGAATAACACATAACTCGTATTTTTTTTGTGGTGGCCCCTCCTTTACCAGCATAAACCCATCTAACCAACATAGAACCTTGCTTTATGTCTTAAACTTTTCCATTATCTCATTTTTCACCACCAAACTCTCACCTTGTATATCAATTTTGATCCTACAAAAGTCCATGAGCCTGCGACTTTGTAGAATGAAAGAAACATTGTTTTGAGTCATTTCAAAAAAAATTGTCTGCACATCTGAAGGAATCTCAGCAGTTTGTCCATGCACCTGAAAAAAAGAAGATATTATTCATTATTTAATCAAAAATCAGTTAACTAGACATTCACCAAATAAAAAATGTTATCATAATTTATAACATTGCAATCCAATTGATTCCAGTAACCTACATATTGACTAACAGTTTCCATTTGTCATTCAACATGTTACTCAACAATCAAGTAAAGTACAGTAATATTAAAAGTTTAGACATGTCATGTTTTAAATCATGCAAATCCTATTCCATAAATACATAACAGATCACATATTTTATGAACAAAATAGTCAACAAATATTCAAGCTTCGTCAACATGTCATTGCTTTATAGGTTTGCTTAGTCATTTTTTTTTTTTTTTGCAATTGCGAGATGAAGGACCAATTGCGAAAGGTTGTATGAATTGCGAAGAACTCTTGAATTGCGAAGGATGGTGAATTGCGAAATCAGCTCCAATTGCGAGACCAATTGCGAGCAATGACCCAATTCCGAAACCAATTCCGAGATGAATTCCGAAATCAATTTCGAAAGTACACCTATCTCAATCTTATACAAGAAAGCGATATTTCTGAATTGCGAGAGACATGGGAATTGCGGAGTCAGTGGCAATTGCGAAACCAATTTCGAAGGTCTTGCCAATTTCGAAACTTTCCAACCACTCTTGACTATTTGTGTCCTTTTCACTGACTTGCCCATGCTAACTGTCAACTTTCACTAGCTTTCACCAACCTTACATATCAATAATTCAAGGACTAAAATAATCAATTATAATCCAAAAACAAATCTTATCCATGATTTATTGATGATTGTCGATCTAGGGACCAAGAACAAACACAAAAGTTTGATCTTCCAAACCAAGATATGAGTGAAAAGCTAGGAAACCTTCACAAACCAAGCTTCAAACCACGAACAAACACAACCTTTTAACCTTGATTATGTGAACGATTCCAAGAAAAACAAAAACCACCCTCGTTGTGTCTTTTTAAGAAGACAAAAAAAAATCACAACAGTTGGTTTCTATTAAGCATAACTCGAACACACTAACCTTTAAACTCGGCTGATGAAGAAGATGAAGAAGAACCGAGTTAAACACAACATAAATCACATATTTTCACCTTAAAAACACCACGATTCGCCCCCGGTTAGCTCTGATACCAATTGTAGAAGTATAGATTACTCTATGATTAAAATGAATCAATATCTCTATGATTACTAAAGTATCAAAAAGAAAAAAGAAAGTACACTTACGACTACAAAAGTAGTTGTATCTTTACATTGTTGAATGAATCAATAGAAAATCTGTAAAAACAACAAAACTTTACCCTTTGTACCAATTTCAGTAACATACTCAAAACAGTCAAACACCTTCACCTTCAATATTCTGTCTTAGTACTCTACTTACCATACCAGAGAAAGTCCATAGCTGAGGAACCCATTTGTACTCACTTTTATACTCCACTCCTTCCATGAGTTTCACAAGTTGGGCATTCAAGTCATAGCAATTCAAAGGAGTGTCCCCACCTTTTGGTATCTGGAAAAGTAAAAATCTTCTAAAGATGATTGAAGCAGTAGGAAATGGAATATCTTTCACTGGTTCTTTTTTGCGTTCTCTTATCCATGGTTGAGTGACTTTTACTCTCTTAATAAGTTGCCATTTTGAGTTTTGGTTGAGAACAAGAAGTATGAATTCTTGGGGCAAGCATATAAGACAACTAGATTTTCCCTATGTTCAAAAAGGAACCTAATCCTCTCAGACAACTCACTTGGAGTTGGAGGCACATTTGAAGGGAGTTTGACTTTTGTAATTTTCTCACTTTGAATGTCTAGTTTCACCATGAACTTGTGACACCTCACATCCCAGTACACAAACCTTGAGCCAACTGTTACATGCTCACTAAGATAGTCTTCCCAATCTCCAAAACCATCTTGAATCATCTTCCTATTCCATTGGGAATGAACCACATCTTCAAATCCATTTTGTATGGTCAAAACTTCAAATCCAACTTTTGTGCTTGTTGACCCCATAACACTCTTCACCACCAAGTTGCCACACATGAACAATCTTATACTTTTATTTATCTCTCCTACCATCATACAACATAGAAAATATTTCATTTGAATCGCAGCTCATGGGTGGACTTGCAAGATATATTTTTTATTTTGGGTCTCTAAATGAATAACACATAACTCGTATGTTTTGTGTGGTGGCCCCTCCTTTACCAGCATAAACCCATCTAACCAACATAGAACCTTGCTTTCTGTCTTAAACTTTTCCACTATCTCATTTTTCACCACCAAATTCTCACCTTGTCTATCAATTTTGATCCTACAAAAGTCCATGAGCCTGCGACTTTGTAGAATGAAAGAAACATTGTTTTGAGTCATTTCAAAAAAATTTGTCTGCACATCTGAAGGAATCTCAGCAGTTTGTCCATGCACCTGAAAAAAAGAAGATATTATTAATTATTTAATCAAAAATTAGTTAACTAGACATTCACCAAATAAAAAATGTTATCATAATTTATAACATTGCAATCCAATTGATTCCAGTAACCTACATATTGACTAACAGTTTCCATTTGTCATTCAACATGTTACTCAACAATCAAGTAAAGTACAGTAATATTAAAAGTTTAGACATGTCATGTTTTAAATCATGCAAATCCTATTCCATAAATACATAACAGATCACATATTTTATGAACAAAATAGTCAACAAATATTCAAGCTTCGTCAACATGTCATTGCTTTATAGGTTTGCTTAGTCATTTTTTTTTCTTTTTTTGTTTTTTTTTTTTTTTTGCAATTGCGAGATGAAGGACCAATTGCGAAAGGTTGTATGAATTGCGAAGAACTCTTGAATTGCGAAGGATGGTGAATTGCGAAATCAGCTCCAATTACGAGACCAATTGCGAAAAGCAATTGCGAGACCAATTGCGAGAATGACCCAATTCCGAGATGAATTCCGAAATCAATTTCGAAAGTACACCTATCTCAATCTTATACAAGAAAGTGATATTTCTGAATTGCGAGAGTCAGTGGCAATTGCGAAACCAATTTCGATGGTCTTGCCAATTTCGAAATTCTTGCCAATTTCGAAACTTTCCAACCACTCTTGACTATTTGTGTCCTTTTCACTGACTTGCCCATGCTAACTGTCAACTTTCACTAGCTTTCACCAACCTTACATATCAATAATTCAAGGACTAAAATAATCAATTATAATCCAAAAACAAATCTTATCCATGATTTATTGATGATTGTCGATCTAGGGACCAAGAACAAACACAAAAGTTTGATCTTCCAAACCAAGATATGAGTGAAAAGCTAGGAAACCTTCACAAACCAAGCTTCAAACCACGAACAAACACAACCTTTTAACCTTGATTATGTGAACGATTCCAATAAAAACAAAAACCACCCTCGTTGTGTCTTTTTAAGAAGACAAAAAAAAAATCACAACAGTTGGTTTCTATTAAGCACAACTCGAACACACTAACCTTTAAACTCGGCTGATGAAGAAGATGAAGAAGAACCGAGTTAAACACAACATAAATCACATATTTTCACCTTAAAAACACCACGATTCGCCCCCGGTTAGCTCTGATACCAATTGTAGAAGTATAGATTACTCTATGATTAAAATGAATCAATACCTCTATGATTACTAAAGTATCAAAAAGAAAAAAGAAAGTACACTTACGACTATAAAAGTAGTTGTATCTTTACATTGTTGAATGAATCAATAGCAAATCTGTTAAAACAACAAAACTTTATCCTCTGTACCAATTTCAGTAACATACTCAAAACAGTCAAACACCTTCACCTTCAATATTCTGTCTTAGTACTCTACTTACCATACTAGAGAAAGTCCATAGCTGAGGAACCCATTTGTACTCACTTTTATACTCCACTCCTTCCATGAGTTTCACAAGTTGGGCATTCAAGTCATAGCAATTCAAAGGAGTGTCCCCACCTTTTGTTATCTGGAAAAGTAAAAATCTTCTAAAGATGATTGAAGCAATAGGAAATGGAATATCTTTCACTGGTTCTTTTTTGCGTTCTCTTATCCATGGTTGAGTGACTTTTACACTCTTAATAAGTTGCCATTTTGAGTTTTGGTTGAGAACAAAGAGTTATGAATTCTTGGGGCAAGGATATAAGACAACTAGATTTTCCCTATCTTCAAAAAGGAACCTAATCCTCTCAGACAACTCACTTGGAGTTGGAGGCACATTTGAAGGGAGTTTGACTTTTGTAATTTTCTCACTTTGAATGTCTAGTTTCACCATGAACATGTGACACCTCACATCCCAGTACACAAACCTTGAGCAAACTGTTACATGCTCACTAAGATAGTCTTCCCAATCTCCAAAACCATCTTGAATCATCTTCCTATTCCATTGGGAATGAACCTCATCTTCAAATCCATTTTGTATGGTCAAAACTTCAAATCCAACTTTTGTGCTTGTTGACCCCATACACTCTTCACCACCAAGTTGCCACACATGAACAATCTTATACTTTTGTTTATCTCTCCTTCCATCATACAACGTAGTAAATATTTCATTTGACTCGCAGCTCACGGGTGGACTTGGAAGATATGTTTTCTTTTGGGTCTCTAAATGAATAACACATAACTCGTATGTTTTGTGTGGTGGCCCCTCCTTTACCAGCATAAACCCATCTAACCAACATAGAACCTTGCTTTCTGTCTTAAACTTTTCCACTATCTCATTTTTCACAACCAAATTCTCACCTTGTCTATCAATTTTTATCTTACAAAAGTCCATGAGCCTGAGACTTTGTAGAATGAAAGAAACATTGTTTTGAGTCATTTCAAAAAAATTGTCTGCACATCTGAAGGAATCTCAGCAGTTTGTCCATGCACCTGAAAAAAAGAAGATATTATTCATTATTTAATCAAAAATCAGTTAACTAGACATTCACCAAATAAAAAATGTTATCATAATTTATAACAATGCAATCCAATTGATTCCGGTAACCTACATATTGACTAACAGTTTCCATTTGTCATTCAACATGCTACTCAACAATCAAGTAAAGTACAGTAATATTAAAAGTTTAGACATGTCATGTTTTAAATCATGCAAATCCTATTCCATAAATACATAACAGATCACATATTTTATGAACAAAATAGTCAACAAATATTCAAGCTTCGTCAACATGTCATTGCTTTATAGGTTTGCTTAGTCATTTTTTTTTTTTTTTTTTTTTTTGCAATTGCGAGATGAAGGACCAATTGCGAAAGGTTGTATGAATTGCGAAGAACTCTTGAATTGCAAAGGATGGTGAATTGCGAAATCAGCTCCAATTGCGAGACCAATTGCGAAAAGCAATTGCGAGACCAATTGCGAGAATGACCCAATTCCGAAACCAATTCCGAGATGAATTCCAAAATCAATTTCGAAAGTACACCTATCTCAATCTTATACAAGAAAGCGATATTTCTGAATTGCGAGAGACATGGGAATTGCGAGAGTCAGTGGCAATTGCGAAACCAATTTCGAAGGTCTTGCCAATTTCGAAGGTCTTGCCAATTTCGAAATTCTTGCCAATTTCGAAACTTTCCAACCACTCTTGACTATTTGTGTCCTTTTCACTGACTTGCCCATGCTAACTGTCAACTTTCACTAGCATTCACAAACCTTACATATCAATAATTCAAGGACTAAAATAATCAATTATAATCCAAAAACAAATCTTATCCATCATTTATTGATGATTGTCGATCTAGGGACCAAGAACAAACACAAAAGTTTGATCTTCCAAACCAAGATATGAGTGAAAAGCTAGGAAACCTTCACAAACCAAGCTTCAAACCACGAACAAACACAACCTTTTAACCTTGATTATGTGAACGATTCCAAGAAAAACAAAAACCACCCTCGTTGTATCTTTTTAAGAAGACAAAAAAAAAATCACAACAGTTGGTTTCTATTAAGCACAACTCGAACACACTAACCTTTAAACTCGGCTGATGAAGAAGATGAAGAAGAACCGAGTTAAACACAACATAAATCACATATTTTCACCTTAAAAACACCACGATTCGCCCCCGGTTAGCTCTGATACCAATTGTAGAAGTATAGATTACTCTATGATTAAAATGAATCAATATCTCTATGATTACTAAAGTATCAAAAAGAAAAAAGAAAGTACACTTACGACTATAAAAGTAGTTGTATCTTTACATTGTTGATTGAATCAATAGCAAATCTGTAAAAACAACAAAACTTTACCCTCTGTACCAATTTCAGCAACATACTCAAAACAGTCAAACACCTTCACCTTCAATATTCTGTCTTAGTACTCTACTTACCATACCAGAGAAAGTCCATAGCTGAGGAACCCATTTGTACTCACTTTTATACTCCACTCCTTCCATGAGTTTCACAAGTTGGGCATTCAAGTCATAGCAATTCGAAGGAGTGTCCCCACCTTTTGGTATCTGGAAAGTAAAAATCTTCTAAAGATGATTGAAGTAGTAGGAAATGGAATATCTTTCACTGGTTCTTTTTTGCGTTCTCTTATCCATGGTTGAGTGACTTTTACTCTCTTAATAAGTTTCCATTTTGAGTTTTGGTTGAGAACAAAGAAGTAAGGTTACAAATGAAACTTCCAATAAATACTAATTCCAAAAATAATAACTTCTAGTCATCTCTAATCCAGAGTTGCTATCAAGGTCTTCTAAATCCAAGGTTCTCTCCACTCATGCCCAGCTTTTTACTAAAACCTGCCGCAGGAAAAGAAATGCGGCTGAGCTACGAGAGCTCAGTGAACAGATATAACAATAACAAAGCAGTAGTGGAGGAAAGTACAATGTAACAGAAATAAAGGTCATGCAGATGTAATATAGGTTAAGAAATAAGTAAATGAAATAAGATCCAGGAAAAGAAATAGGAACAGTAATCCACCACGAGCCCAGAAACAGATCATATAGTAACAATCAGACAATCAAGAGGGGATACCTCTCGAGTAACCAGATAATATGAGGGGTGTCCTCATGTATCAAATTGGAGTGATCAGCTCCCAGATATATGTGAAGGGCATGTATTGCACACAGTACCAATCACCAGACAATAATAAATCAGATAACAGATAATCCACTAAACAGATAACAGATCTAGGATGCATCCATGCGCCCCCCAAACAAATACTGGCCATAACAAATATAATGCGCATATCATAATCAAAATGGGGACGTGGCGGAACATCACTCTACCGCCCTAGAGTCATGCCATTGGTGCATCAATAACACGGCCATGTTACCTTCATGGCTAGGAAACAGATTTTGGCTCGGGTATCAAACTAAGAGTCAGATATCATATCAAATCAGAGTGTCAAAATCAACGTTTCATAACAGATGGTTCATAACAGATGGTTCATATCAAATATCTCAGAAGTAATATCAAAGGTCCAAAATCAGAGTTTATCATTACGGTTCATAACAAAGGATCAAAGCAAAGGTTCATAATCGAAGGTTCAAAGTCAAATGGTTCATTTAAAGAAATCTTAATTAAATGATTTTTATAAAAATGATCTTTAACATTGGTTTTCATAAAAATAATCCTTAAAATATAGTTTTCATAAAAGTTAGTACATTTCATATAAAAGTGGTAATTGCATCCTTATAAACATCATTTTAAAATGGTTTTTCTCAAAACATTTCCACGGTATAATTTAAAAAGGTTTTCTCATCTAGTTACCAAAATCAAATGAACCTTCTAAGTGTCACGAGATTCGAATACAAATATCACAAGGTAACGAACGAATATCAAATAAATCATCATACCAACAGAGCATATCAAACGAATGAATCAACGTACAAGGAATCATAGCAATGGCATCGATTCAGAAACTAACGGATCAGAATATGAAAGAGATCATGAGAAACCTTATAAGAAAGGTCAGAATATCTGTACCTTATACCGCAAATGAAACACGACAGAAAATATAAAGGTCGGAAGCAAACTCCATCTTCAGCGAATCTACACGAATTCATGACTGACTTATTAAAAGCTTATTTAATTCAGATTACTTATTTTAGACGGCTTTCCATTTCTAGTAACTTTCCTTTTTAGGTAACTTTTCAAAAATAGCAACTTTCCATATTTAGTAACTTTCTATTTTTAGCAGGTTTCCATAATTAGCGGTTTCCATAATTAGCAGGTTTCCATAATTAGCAGGTTTCCATAATTAGGTTAAGTCATTAATTAAATGATATTATGGAAATAAGGTTTATTTTAGCAAGTTATAAAAGTTTAGGGTTAAATATAACAAGTTCTCATATTTTAGGGTTTTAATTGTAAATACACCAAAGTTAAAGGTCTAATATGCAATTATCTCAAATGACTCATTTTAATTCATAATTTATCCAGAATTACACTTTTAACCCTTTAGGTTTAACAATTTACCATTATACCCCTTTAGTTATTTAAATTACAAATTAAACCTTATAATTACATAAATCGCAATTTAACCCTTACAATATTTATATTTACACTTCAAGCACTTTATTTTACCAATTTATAGAATATACCCTTAATTTTAATATGTGGTACGACAGCCCCTTCAATTTCATAAATTATAAAACTAGTCCTTATAGTTTCCAAAAATATAATTTGAATCATAATTTATCCATAATTACATATTAAGCCCTTAAATATTCAAATTGGAATTAATTTGGTGTTTTATATATGCTTTAATTAAATTTTAAAGTTTCAGGGGCATTTTGGTTATTTTGCATGATTTCAAATTTTGGGTTTTACACTTCTAGCATTACTGCAATGATATTGTTTACCAACTTCTCGATAGTTTTAGGAGTCATGGTTGTTGTGGGCACTGGGCTGTTCATGTTGGCCATTTCCTATGCATATCATAAACGACGTTGATTTAGTATTCACTTTATTGTTAGAATAATTCAAATAATGAAATATTTGTATATTAGTGCTAACAATGTGGTCTCAATACGTATCAAACTAACTGAGGATCATAAAAATACGATGTGCCTAAGTAGTATCGTAAGATAATAATCCACTCTTTATGAGATTGCTAAAGAGCAACTATGATTTATTTACAAAGCTGAAGTTCAAAAATTTTCTCTTCATTCGTCAGGTTTTCTTCTGGAAATTTGTTCTTGGAATTTTAGTCGCGTTATATTTGATGTAAAATCACAGATAATATCATAATAAGTTTGAATACAATCATCAAAGTTGACATAACTCTAATAACTTGTTTGATTGATTTTTGCAAAACAACCAACACAAGGTCTTTTATTAATGTCTCATTGATTTACGTGGAGTCATTTGTTTACCTAAGAGAGTAAAAAATGGTGAGGTTTTGAATGGCTCTTTGCACTTATAGCATTATAATAGGGCTTGATGGGAGGAATTTGTTTACAACAGAAAGATATAATGGAAAAAAAAGACGGTCATAGCTTAAAAGTCGATTACAATTTCTGAGAGTTACAGAATTATTGAGAAATACATGGAATACTAACCAAAACTATTTGGTTTGTTGAGTACAACAACGATACTTAAGATCAGTTATGTCTCTGACGTAGACGTCTAACTTCTGCCTCAAGATCCAATTGTGCAGCTTCCATGGTTGAGAAACTTTCCTGGCATGCATTCATCTGATTAGCCAACATGTTTTCCAAGGCTGCAATCTTTTGGCTTTGGATTCTTGCTGTGTATCTAGCCAACCATAATGCTCTTTCAATGTCTTCAATCCTAATGTGTGTTTGGGTATGGCCTCTACCCAAACAGCGGGTTCTGGCATCCAAGTTTCTAAGTTCCTGTTCGTAGTTGTCCTTCATGTTACCAACATTCACTCCTAAACCAAACACTTCTCGTCTCTCAGCATCTGTCCTCTTGAACAGGGTGTCAATGTTACTATCATGGGTGTAACTCTTTTAGCTGTTCAGAGTGAGCGTCTAGTATGCTGGCGTGTTGGTGAAGGCGATTCCATATGGAGTCACGGGTGTCTACATTGTAGTCAGGAGAATTGGGTGAGGATACATCGTCTAGGATGTCGGGTATTGAGAAGTCTAGAGTGTTAGGTAAGGGAGAATTCAGATCAACATCCTTCCAAGTCATTTCTTGACGTGAACTCAGTCCAGTCTCGAATATTGCCTTCCCACCAATCAAGTCTCCATAAGATTCGATAGCTCTCCTAAGTCTTCGGTGTGGGGGTGAGTAGGTAGGTGATGATGAGAGTGGTTTCTGAGTAAGTTCTATGTTGAATTGGGATTGTGACATATGTACATAGGGATCTTCGGTATCCGGAGCAATTTGTTGAGTAGGTGATGTACGGAGGGCATGTAACACCCCCAAATTACCGCAGCGGAACAGTAGAGTTAAGGGGGTATTACTTCATAATATAGATCAAGGTATAGAAAGCGACCTTTAAATGAGACGTTTTGAAAAGTTATCATTCGAATTATTAAAATCAGAGTTATGACAATAAGTTCCAAAGTAAAGATTACATATAAGTTTTCAAAGTGTATCTAATGATAAAGATAAGATATGAGTCTTCAAGTATGCAAATGACTCTAGAATCCATGCATCCACTATCGCCTTAATAAACCTGAGATAAACATGCTAAAAAGTGTCAACCAAAGGTTGGTGAGTTCATAGAGTTTAGTTTAACTGTAAAGCATTTTGAATAAAGATTTCACAGCAAAGGCCTTGTAAATCCACTCAGTCCCAAGCCCCGCCCATACAAGACTTGCGACCTGTGCGTTTACAATCCACTGCTAACATAGAATGAATAAATGTATACTTTAAATAGTAACGCATTCGAATAAAGATTTTCCCGCAAAGGCATTGTAAATCCACTCAGTCCCAAGACTCGCCCATACAAGACTTGCAACCTGTGTGTTTACAACCCACTGCCAATTTAAGATTTGGATAGATGACTTGCATACCAATGCACAATATAATAGATGACTTGCATACCAATGCACAATATAATAGATGACTTGCATATCAATGCACAATGAATAAATGACTTGCATATCAATGCACAATGAATTGCATACCAATGCACAATATAATAGATGGCTTGCATACCAATGCACAATATAATAGATGAATTACATATCAATGCAAAAATGTATTTGGTAAACGAGTAAAGTAATTTAAAAGCATGTATCTCCCCCAAGTAGTTTAAAATGAATAAAAGAGTAAAAGTGGGGCTATGACTCACGGTGAACCTTGAAAGTTTCTAGGGAACTTGTAAAAGTAGATAAATATAGTTTGAGCATGTATCTCCTCCAAAGAGTAAATCAAAACGTATAAAAGTAGGGGCTATGAATTCTCACCTTAGCTGTAAGGTCAAAGTATTGCGATGTTATGTCAATAGTATCACGGGAACGGCTCCAACACACGACCTGAATAATAGGGAAGTCTGAGATTTCGATGGTTTAAGTTTGACTAGATGTGAATAGTGATCGTGAAAGAATATCGGATAACGAATCGGATGGTGATGTGAATGAATGATATGCTTAAAATGCTTAAAGTTCAAAAATAATATTATATATAATATTATCTTGTTTTTATGTCTTTGATTTCACAATTATCGTTTCCTTGAAAGTCGTTGAATTAGTACATTAAGTTATTTGTTTAAAAGTTCGCTATATAAATATAATCGTAAAGAAAAATAAATATATTGGGACTAATAACAAAATGCATATGAAATAAGTAAAACATGAAATAGAAATGATTTATAATTAAGGTTACTGTTTAGTCCTTGGTCTTTTACATAATTTACACTTTTTACCCTTATGGAGTTAGCGTTGCACCATTAGTCCTTGGCTAGTATATAATTACTTTTTAAGTCCGTAAAGGTTCCAATTTGTCATTTTATGGCCTCTAATTAATGTCTTAACTTTTTCTACCCGATATTTACAGAAATGACAGTTTTGAACTTTATTTCCCGAAAGTTACCCTTTTGCCCCCTAATAGTAAAATAAGTTGCATTTTTAGTCCAAAATGTACAAAAGATAAAAATGATGCTCTGTTAATATGAATATGTAAACGTCAAATAAAAGTAGTACTCGTTATTCTAGCCATCCATGAAGGAGGTCAATGTATAGTACGTAAAATTAAATGATAAGAAAGCGTAAAATGAAATAAAAAATGATATGCGATTGAAATAAATAAAAATGAATGCGAGTATGTAAGTGTCGAATATAGAATAAACGCAAGTTCTTAGCCATCCATTGGGGAGGTCATTGCATGAAGCGTAAAATAAATAAAATGAAAAGCGTATAAATGTAACAAAAATGATATACGATATAAAATAAATAGAAGTACGATGCATGATATAAAATAAAAAATGTTATACGTTATAAAATAAATAGAAGTATGATGCATGATATATTAAGATTGATGTATAAATATGAGTAGGAAATGAATTTGAAGGACTTACGACACCTAAAATGGTGGAGTTTATACGTTCGAAACGATGTAGGAAATTGATCAAGCGGTACTTCTTTCGTTAGAACAATCGACAAGTGATCGAATGAGGAGTAACCAACTCGGACTTGGTTCGAAAAATGCTACAAGTATTATTGCTAATTCTCGGCAGAAGCAAATGTGGAGAGAATGTAAAATGTTTTAAGTTACATGTGTGTTAAATGCATAGATGTTATACGTATATATAGCGAGTGTATGTGCATGTTACTAGCCAATTTCTTTATCAAATGCAAGTTGCAATTGTATGTCAGAAGATATTTCGAAAGGGATATTGATAGATTCGGTTCTTGCATGTGCAGTGAATTCGAAAATTTTGATAAGAAACATATTGGATTTAGTATATTATATATATAATATAGTTTAAAAGAAATGTTGTATAGATTATATAGTATATGTTCCCGAGTATACTTTAGGTCTCGTTCATAAACCAAATGTTCAAAATAAAATATGAGATTTATCACTCTCGAGTCTTGGGTGTATAGAAAATCGAGTTATGTAAAATAAATGGTATTTTGTGTGTCGAAATTAGATTTAAAAGACGCCAAGTAAATGAGATTTGAGTCGAAGAGAATAAAAGAAAGAGAATGAAATTGGGCTTAAATTTTATATGGGCTTGAATAGTAATAGGCCAAAAATATAATTAAGGGTCTGTTTGGTGATTATTGAATATGTTTGATCCGTCGTGGTCCGCGTGTGAGCTCGTTCCATCGTATCATAAATAACGTAACAATGTTTATTTAGAAATGTAATAAACAAAAAGTTTAAATTGGCTCGTAAAAATGGTTTAATGGACAGTAACGATGTGTTAATACTAGATTAACGTTCACTAATGACTACGGAATTTTACGGATTGTTACAGTACCTACTCATTATTTTTGAATCTCGTCCCGAGATTCAGTCTGCGTTATCTCTTAAAAGATGCATACGAATAGTCGAGGCGTAAAGTTTTGAGCAATCATGCTAAAGCTTACGTATCTAGGGTAGAATATGGCTTGTCTAAGGAAAACGTACCCATCATTTGTTAGATGCATCCAATCTATACTTAATGTTCTCACTAAAACCCCGCTACTAGCTGTTATCTTAAAGGGGTCAATGCCGATTAACGTACACCTGATTGTATATGTCCACGTGTGTCATGATGCACTTATAATTATGTTGGCCACCATAATTATACTTGCCTCCTTTCACACGTGTACATATCACCAAGCACACATATCTCGACATTACATAAAAGAGTAGGGTGATCATCTCTCAGAAAATCCTCGAGTGAACTCATCAAATTTCTGCGGCTAAGTGATAACCTTTATTTAACTTAATCCCATGTCTCATCAAACAAGAACTGTCACAAGATTAAGTTAAATAGCCAGTTATCACTGAGCTCCACGCTTTTGATGTCTCGATTTAGATTCTGAGATTTCCCCTAAATAGTATCCTCAAGAGAAATCCCCTTTTTGAGCAAAATCATCAAATTTCTCTGCGGCCATGTGATAACCTTTATTTAACTTAATCCCATGTCTCATCAAACAAGAACTGTCACAAGATTAAGTTAAATAGCCAGTTATCACTGAGCTCCACACCTTTGATGACTCGGCTAAGTTCTGAGATTCCCTTATTGGCGCAGATACTATAACTTTTAACAGTGCACACATAAATGGGAAAAGTTCTACATATGTAAGGCGATAGGGATAAGAGTCTCAGTGTCTATAGTAGTTATAGTCTAGGCTCCAAAATATAACCTAGTTCTCTATAACCTGTCTCTGATACCATTCTGTAACACCCCCAAATTACCGCAGCGGAACAGTAGAGTTAAGGGGGTATTACTTCATAATATAGATCAAGGTATAGAAAACGACCTCTAAATGAGACGTTTTGAAAAGTTATCATTCGAATTATTAAAATCAGAGTTATGACAATAACTTCCAAAGTAAAGATTACATAAAAGTTTTCAAAGTGTATCGAATGATAAAGATAAGATATGAGTCTTCAAGTATGCAAATGACTCTAGAATTCATGCATCCACTATCGCCTTAATAAACCTGAGATAAACATGCTAAAAAGTGTCAACCAAAGGTTGGTGATTTCATAGAGTTTAGTTTAACTGTAAAGCATTTTGAATAAAGATTTAACAGCAAAGGCCTTGTAAATCCACTCAGTCCCAAGCCCCGCCCATACAAGACTTGCGACCTGTGCGTTTACAATCCACTGCTAACATAGAATGAATAAATGTATACTTTAAATAGTAACGCATTCGAATAAAGATTTTCCCGCAAAGGCATTGTAAATCCACTCAGTCCCAAGACCCGCCCATACAAGACTTGCAACCTGTGTGTATACAACCCACTGCCAATTTAAGATTTGGATAGATGACTTGCATACCAATGCACAATATAATAGATGACTTGCATACCAATGCACAATATAATAGATGACTTGCATATCAATGCACAATGAATAGATGACTTGCATATCAATGCATAATGAATTGCATACCAATGCACAATATAATAGATGGCTTGCATACCAATGCACAATATAATAGATGAATTACATATCAATGCAAAAATGTATTTGGTAAACGAGTAAAGTAATTTAAAAGCAGGTATCTCCCCCAAGTAGTTTAAAATGAATAAAAGAGTAAAAGTGGGGCTATGACTCATGGTGAACCTTGAAAGTTTCTAGGGAACTTGTAAAAGTAGATAAATATAGTTTGAGCATGTATCTCCCCCAAAGAGTAAATCAAAACGTATAAAAGTAGGGGCTATGAATTCTCACCTTAGCTGTAAGGTCAAAGTATTGCGATGTTATGTCAATAGTATCACGGGAACGGCTCCAACACACGACCTGAATAATAGGGAAGTCTGAGATTTCGATGGTTTAAGTTTGACTAGATGTGAATAGTGATCGTGAAAGAATATCGGATAACGAATCGGATGGTGATGTGAATGAATGATATGCTTAAAATGCTTAAAGTTCAAAAATAATATTATATATAATATTATCTTGTTTTTATGTCTTTGATTTCACAATTATCGTTTCCTCGAAAGTCGTTGAATTAATACGTTAAGTTATTTGTTTAAAAGTTCGCTATATAAATATAATCATAAAGAAAAATAAATATATTGGGACGAATAACAAAATGCATATGAAATAAGTAAAACATGAAATAGAAATGAATTATAAATAAGGTTACTGTTTAGTCCTTGGTCTTTTACATAATTTACACTTTTTACCCGTATGGAGTTAGCGTTGCACCATTAGTCTTTGGCTAGTATATAATTACTTTTTAAGTCCGTAAAGGTTCCAATTTGTCATTTTATGGCCTCTAATTAATGTCTTAACTTTTTTTACCCGATATTTACAGAAATGACAGTTTTGAACTTTATTTCCCGAAAGTTACCCTTTTGCCCCCTAATAGTAAAATAAGTTGCATTTTTAGTCCAAAATGTACAGAAGATAAAAATGATGCTCTGTTAATATGAATATGTAAACGTCAAATAAAAGTAGTACTCGTTATTCTAGCCATCCATAAAGGAGGTCAATGTATAGTACGTAAAATTAAATGATAAGAAAGCGTAAAATGAAATAAAAAATGATATGCGATTGAAATAAATAAAAATGAATGCGAGTATGTAAGTGTCGAATATAGAATAAACGCAAGTTCTTAGCCATCCATTGGGGAGGTCATTGCATGAAGCGTAAAATAAATAAAATGAAAAGCGTATAAATGTAACAAAAATGATATACGATATAAAATAAATAGAAGTACGATGCATGATATAAAATAAAAAATGCTATACGTTATAAAATAAATAGAAGTATGATGCATGATATATTAAGATTGATGTATAAATATGAGTAGGAAATGAATTTGAAGGACTTACGACACCTAAAATGGTGGAGTTTATATGTTCGAAACGATGTAGGAAATTGATCAAGCGGTACTTCTTTCGTTAGAACAATCGACAAGTGATCGAATGAGGGAGTAACCAACTCGGACTTGGTTCGAAAAATGCTACAAGTATTATTGCTAATTCTCGGCAGAAGCAAATGTGGAGAGAATGTAAAATGTTTTAAGTTACATGTGTGTTAAATGCATAGATGTTATACGTATATATAGCGAGTGTATTTGCATGTTACTAGCCAATTTCTTTATCAAATGCAAGTTGCAATTGTATGTCAGAAGATATTTCGAAAGGGATATTGATAGATTAGGTTCTTGCATGTGCAGTGAATTCGAAAATTTTGATAAGAAACATATTGGATTTAGTATATCTATCTATATAATAAACGAAAGTTTTTTTGAAAAGCTATCCACCTCATTAAAGCCACCTGGCATAAAAAAAAGCCAGGTCATAAATCCAGCTCATCACCTCCTTTGTTATCTTCAATTTGACTTCACCTTTTTATTCTACAGCCACACATCCACTTTCCCAAGCAAAAACCCGTAACCCACTGCCATCAATACTTTGATTAACAAATCAATTGCAACTGAAAATTAAGGCACGAAGATCATGAAATTGAAACTTTCCCAAAATCTCCTTCAATGGCTACCAAAATCTTTGCAATGACTCTATAAGGTATGATTTAAAATCTATATATTTTTTTTAGTTGTCACACGTCAATGAATACCGAAAATCAAGCTAATTCATTATCAGTTTTTACAATTCATTTGTTATTTGATTCACCATTGATTTGATTGAGGTTTTTTGGTGGGTAACAATAATTGATTGAATGAGGGGTGGGTTACGGGTTTTTGTTTTCGGAAAGTGGAATTGAAGGTAACAATTGAATTATATGTGTTTATGATTATTTAATTGTAGAGTGATGTGATTATTTGTATATCTTGATTAATCATATTTTATGTGTTTATGATTGCAGATATCATCAAAAAAAAGGTTCTCGATGAAGTGCTCACAAGTGTTTGATCAAATGCCTCAAAGAAATATCTATAAAGGTATCATGGAAAAACCAATTTTGAATTATGCCTCATCTTTGAAAGGTTTCAAAGTGCACACGTACACTTTTGATTATTGAAATTTGTTAGTTCATTGCCAATTATCATTTTTCCTTTAAAGGCAAAAGAAAAGCTTTTCATTGCTAATCATCATAGTAACAGCCAACTTGTATGTGTGTTTCTTGATTGGCCTAACTCAAAGTCCTTCAATTCCTTGATCATAAAAAAATGGGTTTTGATGATGGACCAATTATTGACTTCCGGTTAAAAATGTAACCAGTTTTTCATAGCAGTCGGTGCACTAAAATGCTTATGTTTGCTAATGAACTAAACGTATGTTATCAATGTTTGTTACAAAGTATTTCTTAATAGTTCTATTTTTAAATATAATTGGAACTTACAAAATGTGGCACTTTGTTATGCTAAATCTTAGTATCTAACAAGTTCTTTTCAAGGGTATTTTTTTCAAGTATTAGTAGCCCTTAAAATTGCATTTTGCATAATTGGACCAATGAACAATCGTATTATGGGCAACTACATAATTTTAGCGCTGGAATTTTTTAAACATAACAATTTCTTTGAATTTCTTACCGCAGGTTGAAATCATTCCCTGGGCATGTAAGTTGCTAATGATTAGATGTTAAAATTTTGGCAGCCTCGTATGACGTTAAATGGGTTTGGTTCAAATGCAACGGGTTGAGTTGGGTTGACACCCTATAAATTTGTTTAGCATGACAACCAATATAACCTTGTACTTATATCTATTTGAGATAAAAATTGTGTTCAAAGTAGAAATATCAACATGGACCAACTAACAAAATGTATATGTGAGAGAGTTGTAATGGCATTTTTTCTTTGTTATTCTCTCTTGTTAGATGTACCAGGTGATGTTTGGTAGAATTAGGTAGTGAGGAAGGTGATAATTTGGTCTTGTAATGGCATATATACACTTATACTAATGCTTCTGGTTTTGTTTGCAAGGTATCCTCACTTCACTTCCAAAAGGTCATGCCATTCACTACAAATGCTAGAGCGTGATTGCTTGAATAGAAAGTGATGTTCTATGATGCTTGAATATTAAGTATGTTGTTTACAATTGATTTATGGTATGATTCATGATATTGAACAAATCGGTTATGGTTTTACTAAATTGGTTTTTCCTCAACATTTCAGCGCCGGCGATGGCTGTCCTGCACACTCTGCTGCTGATATCTTCATTAGCTTTGGCAGTAATAACAGATAAAGTTGTCTTACAAATTGGGTCAGTTAATTATTTTATTGTTTACTGATTGAAGCGTAATAAAATTTACCTGAATGCTAATATTTCGGGGACCGCTACTGGTTTTGGTATTGACTTAAAAAGTAAGTTTGTGAAATACTCCAACCTACGCCCAGCTTCTGGGTGTCTAGGGATGTATTGTTTAAAGTTCAAAAGCGATTGTATCCTTCTGATTTGTGACCTCTTTAGACAATCCGAAAATTTTTTCAGCCCTGCACAACAAATCAATTGGTAAAAGCTAATCATTTAACTGCAATAACACAGCAAAAGTATCAATGCTTAAAGTAGAGGTTGCCGATTTTAACCCAACGTACATTGACCCGCAATAAAAATTACTTTTAACCCGTTAACAACTGGCCCAATTTGCTACCGCTATTTGAAGTAAGTAACAATATAAAGTCTGCACAATGTTGTGTATCTTTTGCGTTTCTGGAATCTATGGATTTAGGTAGTAATATGTTGTCGGCGTGCTGGAAAGTTGCAGGCCTGTGTTAAGTCAGTTGCGCGCTAAAAAGAAATATACAGCAAAGGTATTAATGATGCACTCTTTAAATATGCTCCGAATCGCGCATATCTAATTATTTTATCTATTTTATTGTTTACTGATTGAAGTTTTGAATTTGTGCAGTATTTTCACTCCGTATTATAAACAGACGACCCTTTATAGTACGGCCCTTTACCGTATTTTCACTCCGTATCAGATCTAGAGCAGATGAGAAGTTAGTGGGAAAAGTGCTTATTGAGATACGTGTAAAAGTGAATGCATGTCCCTATCTTTAATCAACTGATCAGCTGAATCTGATTGTTTTATCACTTTTAAACGCACATCCAAACACCCTGTTATATTTTTTTTATTGATACACTTGGTGTCTTTCTTTATCCAGGTGATGGAAAGCTGTTAAATGATGCCCGGGTTTTTGTCGACGATGAAGCTGAGTAAGTCCATTCTTCTCTTAATTCTTAAGGCTGTTAATTTCCATTGGCCCAAGGAAAAGGATACAGTTACAAATGGGATAGGTCGAATTGGCGAAGGGATGAAACTTGTCCAGAGTCTATATGTTAAATACATAATTCCTACATTATTATATTAACAGATGTTATAGATTATCATTATGAGAATATTGTTTCTGTAATCGTAAGTAACACATTAACTATCTGTAAGAAGCTCTAAACAAATAAACAAAAAATGTTTTGATGTCAACCCAACGTTTTGACCCGTCACAGAAGGACCTAACTTTGTGTTGGCATTACTTTTATCTGTTGTTTAAATAAAAGTTGTTTATTATTCTCAGGGTGTCTTGAGAAGCCTCAGGTGATGAGGAAATTGACAACGCTCAAGACTGCTATGGTGGTAGTTTCATAGATGACAGGATAAATCCAAAAAGAGACGGAAACTTCTCAAGTTGATATGATGGCCATTTATAGGTTCGTTCTCTTAATTTTGAATCATTTTATCCTAATTCAATATTTTCTGTATGAAAGATACACAACCCTTGAAGAAGTTAAAATAAATGACAACCTGGATGGAATTTCCTGCTTTTTCTTATTAGTTACCGTTCATAACCTTTGTTCATGTATATTACATGGCAGGCCGTCTTTACTCACTCAGTCACCAATAGTAGATTTTAGTCCCGACAACATTGTCTCCGTTGACCAAAAGAGTGACAGTGGAAGTGCTGAAGCAACAACAAATCCACATCTTCATACTAATGGGAACTCGTCATCCGTCCATTTGAATACCGATAATTCTGTTATTCATATCAACACCAACTCCTCTGAAGCCAACGAAAACCGAAAAAGAAAGTTGAGTTTTTTGCATGGTGATCCGCTTCCTATCCGTAACTTAGAGGCAGAAGTTTTCAACAATCCTGAAGCTGCTGCTAAAGAACCCACATGGCAAATGGATGCATTTGATGATGACGCCTTCTATGAAGGGATTGATCTTGATGCATTGGAGGAACACTGCCACAGAATTGAGATTGAAATCAGAGTTGTTGAACGCAAAACCCAAGAACCAAGATTTGGAGTTTTTTATGCTCCTTCCTTTGACTTGGGATTTTGATAGTAAGTTAATTTACTTGATATTGATTTTAGGTAGGTATTGTAAATATGATTAAAGTTGATGTGTATAATTATTATAGAGGAACAATTGTCGTAGTGGTCATACAAGATGTATATTGTTTTGAACAATTTAACATGGGATTAAATCAATAGTTACACTATGAAGCATTGTTTGACAATCTTTTCTTTTAGATACATCCTACTTACTTTATGCAGATGAAAGAACTAAAGAATTTTGTAAAGTCATTTTAAGTTGAAAGAGACAGATTTATTTGAGGAAATTGTTGTTCAATACTCATTAGTCTTATATTGTAGTTATATCTCATGTCTATGGGATACTGTAAATAATCAGTGGTGAAATTAGTAATCCATGCTTAAGATCCTGAATGTTTATGGAACATTGCAGTAAAGTGTGAATTTCACAACACTGGTGTATAACAATGCAAACGATACAAGACAATACATGCACGTTCTGTATTTTAATAGTTATAAATCATTTTTTTTATTGCCTCATCCAAATACTAAACTTATCATTCTCTTCACAAAAGACGAAACCTTTTTATGTTCGCTGTTGTTTCTTACTTTATTCGAGCACGTAACTACCTAATGAATAATTTCTTTGAAAATCCCGTCAATTTAACGGGTCTATAAGCTATACATGCTCATCCCTCATCTTAATAGTTGATCAAATGTAACTATTGAGCAAAAAGTCATTTTGTATATTACTGGTGTAATGTTGTAATGCTACGTATTTATTTGTCTTGAATAAAAAGGGTTGCCAATGATGTACTACTACATTATTTTGTGTATATGTTGTTCAGTTATCTATGAATGGATTGAGCTTTTAGATTTTGTTAATTATTTTTCCTATTTATGTGTTGTTGCTACGTCATAAACTTTTGAATTAAGCACTAAAAATATAATAATTTTTTTTGCATCTTGATATTTCAATCACAATTTAAAGCTTTATTTTGTACATTTTTATAAGCCACCCGTGATTTATCACGGGTTTATAGGCTAGTTATATATATAATATAGTTTAAAAGAAATGTTGTATAGATTATATAGTATATGTGCCCGAGTATACTTTAGGTCTCGTTCATAAACCAAATGTTCAAAATAAAATATGAGATTTATCACTCTCGAGTCTTGGGTGTATAGAAAATCGAGTTATGTAAAATAAATGGTATTTTGTGTGTCGAAATTATATTTAAAAGACGCCAAGTAAATGAGATTTGAGTCGAAGAGAATAAAAGAAAGAGAATGAAATTGGGCTTAAATTTTATATGGGCTTGAATAGTAATAGGCTAAAAATATAATTAAGGGTCTGTTTGGTGATTATTGAATATGTTTGATCCGTCGTGGTCCGCGTGTGAGCTCGTTCCATCGTATCATAAATAACGTAACAATGTTTATTTAGAAATGTAATAAACAAAAAGTTTAAATTGGCTCGTAAAAATGGTTTAATGGACAGTAACGATGTGTTAATACTAGATTAACGTTCACTAATGACTACGGAATTTTACGGATTGTTACAGGGCAGTCTTAGTAATGTCAACTGGTATGGAAGACATGGTACTGCAACACCCGAATATAGTAATCGTAAGTATTTGTACGTTAAAGGCGTAATAATGAGTGTGGAATAGTAAAGTGTGTAATGTGTGTAGAGTAAGTGTTAAGCATGCAAAGACTAGTGTAAAATAGTCTTAATAAGTAACGTATTGAGCACGACAGTCTGCAGACACGAAGGGCATAAGTTGATATGGTGTAAAATTATTCATTTTGGAAGTGTAGTTATAGTTCGATGTTTGAAAATATTTGGTTCTCTATAACTATAGGCTCTGATACCAATCTGTAACACCCCCTAATTTGTTATGTGGCAGCGGAAAAGTAATTAGGGTGTTACGGTGAGGATCGAAGTTAACATTTCAGAAAATGGTCCAGAAGAGGCATTTTGAAAGTTATATGTCATTCAAAATCATACTTTTGATATAAAGATGAAATATCCGTTTGAAAATCTCGCTAAAAAGGTGTGATAATTTGGGAGGAATGACATAATTGATTTTACACCATTTAAGTTATCAGAGTATATAATGCCCACTCCGTGTCTTGTCCTGCTCCGTTAATTACCTGAGATAAACATGCTTAAAATGTCAACACAATGGTTGGTGAGTTCGTGGAGTTTAATAGAAAATAACTTTCTTTCAATAAATTCAAGAGGTGTACAGTGATAGTTGAAATAAATACTAGTACTTCATGTAGTAAATATCAAGTTGCGTTGGGTTTAAATCCTCAAGTAAATCATTTATGAACTCAGATGATCATAAGTTCAAGTTTTAAATGAATATGAGCTACATTGTTATACGCTCAAAATGAAATGATGGGTCAACTTTTAAAAGTAACGATATACCAAGCATTGAGCTGTCTTTATTAGAAGACACAACTAAGTCACATATGATAACAGTTAAGTTCCAAGTACAGGATACATAATCCAAACACATAGTGAAAACAATAGTATAAAGTCTGAAGTCTATCAGTGTGGAGTGGTGGTTTACTAAATACAGCTGTATCCAAATATATATAAAGACATATATATTTGTAAGTTATATTGCCCTAAGCCTCATGACACGCAAAACGTTAACAAAGTACCGTAAGACGGCGGAGTCCACATCAGGTTACTAATGGGTTTTGCCCTCATGTAATAGGTGATTTTTGCCAACTTCCTATTTTTCTCAAATATAGTGCGTCGCGACTAAATACGACTAACCATAAGGCATTCCGTCAAAGTATTTAGTGGGACAGGTCGTCAGCCTCTAACAGGTTTCGAAGCTGTTCACTATATTCGCGCTCACCGCAGTGATTAATGGCTCATGATAGAGGGACTTTATGGCAATAAAGTAAACTTAGGCAATATGGGTGTAATGGTGTGAATAAAATGTGCGTACTTTAATCATGGCAATTATTTCCTAGTGCAAGGTAGAATTATCATAGTAAGGTTAACTGTACATTCAATTGTTATATGAATGCATATAATGAATCTCAGTATCATGTTACAACAAGTATCTTGAAAATGTTATCTTTCAAACACAGTGTTTCAGCTAAGCAAGCAATTTGCAAGTATAACGAGAATATATCCCTTCCAAAGGGGTGATTCAAAACATGTAAAGCATAGTTGATGATTTTGAGTAAATCATGAGAGTTTTCAAAGTATAAAAGTAACTTAAAACAGTTGAAGCATAAAAGAGTTATTAAAAACAAGTATTAAAAGAGTAGGCACGACTCACCTTAGTGATACTGGTAATAGTGGAAGTAAGTTCAGATAGATTACGGTAACAGCTTCCAAACAAAACCTGATAAATAATAAAGTCTAAGAATCTAACCAAGTGCTAATGGTGGGTGTGAAATGAGTAGCGAATAACGATTTGATCGTTAGAGTGTGAGTGTGATATGCTTAAAATGCCAAAGGGTTTCTGGTGCCGTTCAGTGTTTTGCTGACATGGCAGCAACACGAAGAGAATGGCTCCACGATACCCACCACTCTGACACTCAGTTCTCGAGTTAAAGTTTGAGAGGAAATGAAAGGAAACGGAATATTTTTCGTGTTCTTGAGTTTTTTTTAAGAAAGGAAAGGGAAGAGGAGAGGAAGAAGGGAGATTTTTGGGAGAAAAGTGAAAGTAAAGAGAAACTATTGTTGCTTAAAGACTAATATACCCTTTTTAAAATATTTTATAAATGTAATTTGAACAATTGATGATTTTATAATTACTTTCCATTTCCTTTTATCAACTAATACTTCATTTCCATTTTTATTCCATTTCTGATCGCTCAAAAATATATAAAGAACAACGTGCGTTAGAGGATAAAAACGAACATATCCAGATAGTAATCATCAACCATCTTCAGTTGTTCTTCACAGATCCAATCACTCACTCATCTTCCTCAAATCACACACATTGCGTGTAAGTCACTCCATTATATATATATTTTATATATATCCACTTGACTCACTTAAACTTAATCACTTCACTGAATTATAGCCACATTTTAAGCTCTCGATTATGATGCAATTTTAATCTATACATATACATACATGTAAATCAGATCAGATATTCAGATCTGGTTGTTATTATTATTAGCAAAAAAATGAAGGAATTAGGCTTAAAATCCCCAATTTTTATAAAAACATTAGGGTTTGCATTTGTAGCGTTAGCTTTTTTTTACTTAGGTAAGCATTGGTCAGATGATACTTATCAGCAGCTGATATTTTTTAGTACTAATTCTGCTAGTAGTGTCAATGTTAAGGCTCCTAGGGTTTCGGTTTCGCCTAATTTTAATAAAACTTTTGACGTTAAGTCGTTGATTAACGATACGACTGTTTCGGTTAGTACATTGCCTGCGGTGGCAGTGGATGATGTGTCGGTGGTGTTGGCGCCTCCTCCTCCACCGCCGCCGGTTGCAGTGCAGAGGTTAGGTGTGGTGGATGAGAATGGAGTGATGAGAGATGAGTTTGAGGTAGGTGAGTATGATCCGGATGTTGTTGAGAAGAGGGATAACGAGACGAGAATTGTGAAAGGTGGGGATGAGGGGGGTAAGGTTAAGGTTGGGGTTGGGAAGTTTGAGATGTGTCCGGAGAGTATGAGGGAGTATATTCCGTGTTTGGATAATGTGGACGCGATTAAGGCGTTGGTGTCTACGGAGAAAGGGGAGAGGTATGAGCGGCATTGTCCGGAGAAAGATAAAGGGTTGAGTTGTTTGGTGCCGCCTCCTAAGGGTTATAAAGCTCCTATTCCGTGGCCGACTAGTCGTGATGAGGTAATCTTCTTCGTTGGATTTTAATGTAATTATGTTTTTAGGAGTATGTGACTTAGAAATATAATACTTCGTATTAGAATGTACTAAAATTTTACACGAGCTTGAAATCGGTTTAGAGCTGTGCGGGATCCCGAACTAGATCAATTGGGCTTTCTGCTTTTGTAGTTTGTAGATAAGGCATACATAACTAATGTTTGGATCTTATTCAGTAGTTGACAGCTTATTAAGGAATCTGACTCATCACACCATTTTGGTAGTTGAATGGTGTGTCTTATGGGGTGTTTGGATTAGATTCTTATGCCGGTTTATGGGCTCATTTGAATCTGGAATAGCTCATAAACCCACTTTTCCCGGCCTGTGAGCTTATCAAGCTGAGCTAATGGAGTTAAATGAGCCATAAGCTCATCAACTTTTCCAAATTCAAATAAGCTCATAAGCCGGTTAAGTAAACTAACCCAAAAACCCCCTTAGATATCAAATGTGCATTTTGGGTCCCTTTTATGACTTATTTTTGTTTTGCATTTGAATACAGGTGTGGTACAGTAATGTTCCACACGCACAGCTTGCTGAATATAAGGGTGGTCAAAATTGGATTACCGTAGACAAGGATAAATTTAAGTTTCCTGGAGGTGGTACGCAGTTCATTCATGGGGCAGACAAGTACATAGATCAGATTTCACAGGTATATAGAAGTTCTAGCAATGCTGATTTGTTCTGTTACGAAGTTAACTTTCTTTTTTAAGAAGTTAACAGCATGGTATCAGGTACCTTTTTTCTTATGATGCTTGATTCGTCTTGGTAGATGATCCCTGAGATTGCTTTTGGAAATCATACCCGGGTTGCATTAGATGTTGGATGTGGTGTGGCAAGTTTTGGTGCTTATCTATTTTCAAGGAATGTACTCACTATGTCCGTAGCTCCGAAAGATGTACATGAGAACCAAATTCAGTTTGCACTAGAACGTGGTGTGCCTGCAATGGTGGCAGCTTTTGCAACTAGACGAATTTTATACCCGAGTCAGGCCTTTGACTTGATTCACTGCTCAAGATGCAGAGTCAATTGGACTCGTGATGGTGAGTACCCTGCTTTAGTGGGTATGCTTTTCATCGTATTGATAGCTCCATTATTGTTGAATATTCGAGTCAATTGGACTCCCAATTGGGCACAATTTAATTTTCTCTCTTCTTTACATGTATTATACAATGAAGATGGGATTTTGCTCATTGAGGTCAACAGATTGCTAAGGGCAGGAGGATATTTTGCTTGGGCGGCGCAACCAGTTTATAAACATGAACCACTTCTGGAAGAACAATGGGAAGGTAACTGTGTTAGTTTTCTGAACGGCTGTAGTTATAGTGGTAGCATATAATCACAAACTTCTTTCCACAGTTCGGTTTTGTTTACTGTCTACTACTTCATCTGAAACCAATTTTGAGAAAATTGTGATTTTATTGCAAGTTTGCAACCAATTTTGTAGCAATGTTGACAAATTATTAGGTTCCTAAAGGCAAGTCAAATATCAGACCATAACTATGCTATGAATTTAAATATAAGCCCCTTGGAATTTAGGAAGAGGTAAATCTCTGATGCAGGCTGTAACATTCCATGATGGATGTCAAGTTGTGAAATTCGTGTTTCTTGCTAGCTTTTTTGTTTCATATTTTTGAAACATGCTCATTGGCAAAGCATAAAAATATATCTCTTACCCTGTACCTACTTTTCTTCTCTCAGAGATGACCAACCTTACAACTCGTCTATGCTGGAATCTTGTGAAGAAAGAAGGATATATTGCAATATGGCAGAAGCCTCTTAACAACAGCTGTTATTTAAATCGTGAACTAGAGACCCTACCACCATTGTGTGATGAGAGGGACGACCCAGATGATGTTTGGTATGTTTCTATTCTCTGAGGCATCTAAGTCATGTGGATTCTATGGTTTATGGTCTACTTTACAAGGTCATGTTGTGAATGCTCTTTAGATGTCAATGCTTGTAAGGAGATGAGTCATAGAGTGATTTATTATATGGCTATATAGTGAGGGTTTTAGATCATTTCGCTAATTTGAAGTACAAATGTGGTGTTGATCAATGTGTCTTTGGTTCTTAGCAATGACAGTAACATTCATAGTATTAGTGTGCATATTGACCTCTTTTTGATAGTCATAAGCTAGAGCCCCTATGGTATGTGGCATCAAAAGCTTACCATTAGGTTCGTATTGCCAATTCGAATTCATTTGCTTTCCCCTTTCTTTGTACTGTTCAAATCTTTATCGGGTGTAATTCCTCGTTGTTTGACCTACAGTAAATTGTTTAGACCTTTAATAGCGAAAATTTGTGATTATGTGCTGTTGCTTGTGGTTTTTCTCTGATAACCTAAATTTGTATCTGATCTGTTTTTCTTTCTTATTATCAGCACTAGAATGTCAAGTAGAATATTTGCTTCTGGTATTCTTGTACACAATCTGTTCAATTACTCTGCATTTCACTAGTTAATGCATTTTGGTTATTTAGCACGTGTTTGAGAAGGAGCCCATGTCTAGTATATACAGTACGAGTATGCGTGTCTATCTCTGCTTCAAAGACAAATATGCCTCTAGTAACAAATATATA